>CM075297.1:5348763-5865470 GCA_037672795.1 Lagerstroemia speciosa | reverse complement strand
TCTGATGTACGCTTATTAGGATATTATATACATTGCCTGGAATAATTTGGCAAAAAATTAAGCGATCCTGGCATGGATCAATAAAACCAGCTAATAAATTGTGCGGTATTTATAGAGAACAAACTATTTTATGCTCACATACAGTAAGTCAGATGAATTGGAGGTCATTTTGTATTCTGACATTCAGTATTCAATTTTAATTTTGTTGGATGCTAAGATAGTCACAGATTTATGCGGTTGTGTTTTATCTGTTGGCTGTGGGAGTTGTCTCCTGAATGAGTGCTAAGCAGACACTCATTGTTGCCTTAGTGTTTGTTCCTAAGTTGCTACGAGCATCCAATTATGGAATATGACTGCAAAACTTTTGTCACTAGGCTGCAAATTTCATATAAGATTGAAAGACCACTTGAGTTATTTTGTGACCAAAGGTTAGCGTTATTCTAATAACAACAGGACTATTTCTAAAATCATAACATTAAGTTCCTGGTGTTGAAGGTATATTTCGGAGTCCTCGGTTGTTGTAGGCATATTGGTACAACTCTACAATTGCGGATCCGCTCCTAAAGGCATATCACCCATGGTCTTTCATGAGCATATTGCTCATGTGGGTACTGTATCATATGATGATACTAGGTTTAGTGGGAGTTTGTACATTAATGCCATTTAGTTATAACAACATTATGTGAATTATTTTCTGGCAGAAATAAAGTTTTCAGTATACTTGCACTCTGAATTTCGTATAAGGTTTAAAGTTTTGATCTCCATAAAGTTTAAGGAGGACCAGTTGGAAATAGGCATGTTCAGATCACATAACATGTAATTTTCATGCTGTGCACCCACACTTGATCTATGTCGTTAGATGTATCAATGTAAGTGATCATTGATGGTTCTAGTTGCGATTCATGCAACGAAAACGCTTTGGTCCTATTGTTGGTGCATTCAATGGACGAGATTGTTGAGAATGTTGATAAGGATAGTAGTTTTGAGCTCAAAAGGTAATTCGGTGATACACAGTCGTCCGGGATACTATTGTTGGCCCAAGTGGGAGATTGTTGGATTTTTTAATCCGACTAATGTGGTCCAACATATATCATTGACCGAGTATCTATGCTATCCTAATAGTTGGCCCGACTAAGTGGTCTAATTAAGTTAATTAATGGGCCCTAACGACATCTCGTAAAAGTGGGGGACTAATGTGCAGATACCAAAAGTAATTTTTAATTCTATGATGGGCAGAATTAGAAATTAATAAAACCTCAGGCACTATGTGCAATAGAGGGGTTATGGTCCCTAGGTCACACTATATAAATCCGACTCCTATGATATCTCATTGGTCACTGTGAGTCAGAGGGAATCCCACGATCTCTCAGGAGGCTGGTGTTACCTAGAAGGCCAAACCCGAATCTCGATCATGCCTCAGTCACTATGGATTCAGGTACGCTTCCGCTTTACGTTTTAAGCACATCTCTTAACGATTTCAACATGTATGTTCTTGGGTTTACTTGGATTTATTCGGTTACGAAATCCTTCATCCCTTCCCCCAATTAAGGGTGTAGGGGGAAAAGTTGACTATTAAATTTCTCTGCAGTTTTAATATTTCTCGTAATTTCACGTTAGTCCGGCCAGCTTTCCAAATTAAAGTGGATTTGGCCAAATTATGCAGAATATATTATCACTACTTTTTTTACTCTATAATTGTACATGGGCAAACTCACGATATTTATTTTTAAAATATCGCGCGTTGAAATTTCGTCCTACTAATACCCACAACATCCTGTGCACGCCTACAAGTGTATTGGGTAAGATAAATCGAGAAGCGCAGGTTGTCCTAAGGGAATTTGAATTTTAGACAGGGTGGATGCTAAATTTTCTCCTTGCGATCGGATCGATCCCATTGGATTGAAAAGACAGAGAATTTTCAATGTGAAGATTTTTCTAAAATCGCCCACACGACTCGAACCTGGAATTATATTCCAAATTTTAGAGTAATTATATATTTTACCCTTTTTTTTCGAATTTAAGGTGACGCGACCGAGCTCCTCACTTGAGGGAGGGGAAGCCACTGCCAATTGTTTCACATTTAATTTGATATTATCGTGACAGATCATTCCTGCAATACGCGCTTTGGCCAATCAATTCCGGTTGATCAGTTAATTAATACTTTTGCTGGAAATCTATGTTTGTGATTGCATGCATATTCATAACCTGTTTTAATCGAACAAAGAAGCCGGAATCGTAGGAAGTTGTCTCACATGCGCTTTTTTAATTGTGAAATTTGTCTTACGTTCCAACAGTCATAATTGTTTTTATTTCTTTTTCTTAAAACTTTATATTAATTATACATTGATTATATAAGAAAATAATAATATATTATAATAAAATAATTGAGTATTACTATTTAATAACTTAAACTTTTGGGTTAAAAACATATCCAATCTCTTATAAAATTTACTAATAATAAATCATAATATATATGGATATTTAACTTCGATAACATCTTACCTAAAATGGAACACATCTTCAATATTCGCTTCACGTAAGCCCAAAACCATTTCTGGCAATTTTCTCTGGCCCGGCCGGCTCGCGCTTATTAGTCGAATAATCTGACGTCGTTCCAGGAATAAGACATTGACTGAAATCTTTCTAAAGGGAATTAATTAAGGGACATTTTCAATCGAGAAAGTTTCCAATCGTTAATGGTACGAGAAGGCAGTAAAACAACTACGACAAATGCATAGGTGCGGCTTCGACCACCGGAATGATGCGTCGTGGCTTAGCTTAGTCAGAACGAGTTCGTTTTTTTTTTTCCTTTTTTTTTTTTACATGAAGCAGGCCTGCGGAGTGCGGTTAGATTCTGACGAGGGTATTAAAAATAGAACGCGATTTAATGACTACGTCGTGGAATTGTTCAAGGGCATGTTTGGATGCGGCGAATGAAGCGGAAAGGCGAGGAAGGTAACGAAGGAGAATAGAGGGAAAATATTTATTTTATTTAGATTTATTATAATAAGGAAAAATGATAGGAAAAATTAATCTAGTATACAGATGATTTATGAATTAATAAATAAAAATACTCTTTTCTTTACATCAAATTTGACTACGACTTTTTCCTTGTATTCATTTCTCGAACGTGGATGATTCAATAAACCGAAGGAAATAATTACAAGATATAATTCAATCATATAATTAAAAGAGAGAATGCTCTATATTATCATAAGATAAAGTGTCGTATATCATATTGGTGCAGAAGGTATTCCTCGAGTGTTGAGAGTAGAGAGATGACAACTCGCTTCTAATTTTATATGAAAGAAAAGTGATATTGAGATTTTTTTCATTGATTTCATAAATTGGGTAATTTTATAATAAAGTTTTAATATTTATTTCACCACCATTCAATCCCAAATTGAAGGTGAAAAATGGTGGGCTCTGAGGGGAATTGGAACGAATAATTCCCCCACGTTCCATTTTCCCTCCATTGAAAAGAACTATCAAAACAAGAAAAAATTTCTCGTTCATTTCCTTTCCCTTCTATTCACCATCTATTCACTCTATCCAAACACAGGGTAAAAAATTACGGGAGATTCACCCGACAATTGAGGAAACATTTTTTGTACGATGTTATGTTTTTTTTTCCCCTTGGAGAATATTCTGAAAAGTCATGCCAGTTTTTTATGCCCAGGGGCTGCATATAATAACTAGTGCAATTATAAGCTCTGGAGGAGACTTTGAGAGGAAAAATATACAATATATAATACATACATACATATATATTATTTCAAATAATGTTTTCTCTTAAATGTCATGTTCTGTCAGAATTAAGCATACAGATCTGATGGAATTGGAAATCGCAACAACAACTGTTTGCTCTAGAATGTTAACTTGTTAGATAATGAAATGACTTAATTTTTTGTTACTTAATAGATCCAATACTTGTAATGAGCTAATAATATAATGAGTGAGCATTGAAAAAAGGAAAGCTTCTATTTTATGAGAACAAGGAATATACCTTCCTCTATGATACACGATGGAGCTCTCACTGAATCTAATTAATTTATTACAAAAATTTTGAGGTTCTAAATTAATTGGGTCACGAAGTAAACCTGAGTTTATTAGAAGGAAAGTTGGAAGTTTATTATAAGGAAAATTAGAAATCATCATCTATAAGTTTATATTTTTAAACGATTACGTGTCCAATCTAGTTGTAACCGGTGAAAATCTCACATGATATCAAAACAAGTTTTCACATGAGCACATATTGTAGTCCGAATATATAATGAAAACGATCTCGATGGAAACAATTACCAAATGAATAATGTAAAATAATTTTTTCTTTTTCTTTTTTTGACACGAAGTCGTGCTAGAAAGACTATAACTTTCAGAGAAGAATAATTTGATAAGGGAATATGAAGAACGAAACTATCAACTAAAGGAAAACTTTTTACTAATGGTCCAGATCTGTGGAATCACAATTTCCTTAAAACTTATTTGCCCCCTCTGCACGTGCTAAGGAAGCGTGAACTTCAGTCTCCCAAGATACAACGACTGTCGTGCTAGAGGCTGCACGAAGCTTGAAGCTAGAGGGCAAACTGAACCAAATCGAACCGAAACTGGATATCACCGAAAAACAATGCTGGAATGCAAAGAGAAGAGAGAGCTCGAGAGATGTGGGGTGTTGGAACCTATGGACTAGTGTCCTATTTATAGTGTAGGAGGAGGTCTGGTGACTTAATGACAGAGAACTGGAAAATTGAATACCTAAACCTACTGTAAATGCATTGAACCAACCATTAAATGGACTGAATTGGACATTAAGAGCTCTTAATTGCACTGAGTCGGCCATTAAAATCATTGAAACGAGCATTCAGTGCCCTTATTAATGCCGGCTCTTAATATCATGCCTTAATACATCTTTAATCCAGCGTTAATTACCCTAAACCGTCCAAAATTTGAAGAGTCAAGAATCTTATACCGGTTTGTTAAAAGAAATAAAAAAAATTCATTAGAAATGAAAAAACTCGACAACTGTAACCCCGGCCAAGCGGGGGCATTGTAAGTCGTATCATATATCTAAAGAGGTTACTCAACATAGTAATACTCTATGCTTATAATCGCTTAATATTATCTTCCCTTATCAATGTGCGATTGAGTTTATCAATGTGGGATTGAGTTTCCGCCAATCCACCGTAGGCTCTTGTAAGCTTTTCATGGACTTCTGTAAACCCAACCCACACAAATTAAGTCCGTGGACTTAAGCCCAAACAAAATTCCCTTCAATTCATTAGCAAAATTTCACATTCATATCAAAGTCATTTTTCCAACACATACCACATCGAACCCAACTGTGTAACTCGTGATCGGTTTAGAAGAAAAAAACGCTTGGCCCGTGGCTAAGTTTATCAAATACGGAAGAGAATCTAACTCGGATAGTTGTTAGTTCGAGGATAAAACCCCTCGTGATAGTCTGTCCCCTCTCGTCCGGTACCGAAAGAAAAAATATCTAGGTTGAGGTCAGTCTTAAAAACAAGTGTTTAAGAGCACGTGTCAATTGTAAATCACGTTATTACGTGAAGAAAGACGTTGAGAATTAAATCTCATACTGATCGACTTAGGAAGTAAATTTGAGTTTATAAAAAAATTAAGTAATATAATCTAACCGTTTAGACTTTTGGATAATAATGGGCTCAAATTTTCATAGGTCGGAATGAATATTTTACACTTTTATTTTGTGCCAAATTAGAGTTGAAAAAAAAATATTTACTCTCTATTATATTACGAATAATTTCTTCGTAAAATGTTGTCAATTAATAAGGGAATATAGTAAATTCTATTCCTTATTGGTTAGTATCAATACTATCATTTAAAATAACTATTTTAGATGCATCAGAAATATAGGAGATATAGGCAACAATCTCACTTCACTCATAAGCAACAGTTACTACTCCTAAGGAATAGAATTAAAATGACAAAATTATCTTTAACCGTCCATAAATTTTTAAATTCATTATCTTATTTATTTATTTAAGATTTAATACTTTTAAAAATATTAATTCTATTCCTTATCACAATTTCTATTACTTCCAATAAAATCATATAATATGAATTATATTCCATTCTCACGAACCAAACGTGTCCTAAGTTCCCTTTATTTCTCTAATCCTTGTATCTTTTTCAGGTTGAGCCTCGAGTAAACCCACTTCCACAGAGCCGCTCATAGCCATAGGACGCCTGACACTGTACTACATGGTCTTCACATTCCTACAAAGTTGGTCACAACCAAACGTAACTCGAAGTCCCGGGCTCAGTAACAGGAACCCTCGAACCTACATTATGCACTCCTAGCCAACCTAAGCCAACTTTCCCAAAGTCGATCTAGAGATGGATTTATGGGGGCACAAGAGTGATTATCTCCCTTTAAACTCTAGGAAATCCATGAAATATTAAATGAAATTCACTTAACTTTATTATCTCATCTCGCCTTAATCCAACAAAAACTCACCATTCAACGATCCAACCTGCTACGATAATGAAGAAAGCTGAGTGCTCATATGGTAGCTGAATATCCATGATCAGACGCTCATAACAAACAAAAGAGGCAATAAACAGCCATGACCCAACTTCTCATTAGTCAATTGAACTGAACCTAGGTACGATTAACCTGGGGTACATATACGACCCCAAAATCAAGCTGCTGCAACCTAAGCAGTGACAGACGGCTTCGAGGCAGCAGAGAGTCGGGATCTCTTCTTGGCTAAGCTCTCGCTGCGCCTCTCACGCTGCTCCTTCAACCTTGTGGCAAGGAGCTTCTGGTACTCAGCTGCCTCTGACTTGGCCTTGGCAATTCTCTTCTTCTTCCCTGCAATCCTTGCGCGCTTCCTCTGCAGTGTCAGGGGAGTCACCAGCCTCTGAATCTTGGGGGCTTTGCTCACCTTCTTGCCTGTAAAACACAAGAACCAAAATCATCCACACTAGATAATCATTAAAGGAAAACCAATGCGATAGAGACCAAAATCGAGTCTCAGATCCACAAAATTCCACATTGGTTTTGCATAGAATTATTTCAGGACTTAATGCCAGCTTCGAAACGTGTTATGCCAGCACTCCACTTACCAGACTTCGTGGTGAAAGTCCTACGGTAGGTGTTGACATATTTTCGGACATCATCTTCCTTTGAAAGGTTGAACAACTTCCTGATCTTGGATGCTCTCTTGGGACCTCTCATCCTCGGCTTCTCAATATCAGTCAAACCAGGAAGATCATTCTCACCCTTCTTCACGATAACCAAGTTCAAAACAGACAGGTCTGGGCTGACAATGCAGCCACGAACAGACTTCCTCCTCCTCTCGCCATTTCTCCTGCCGTACCCACGGAAGCAAGGAGTGCCTGTGGGAGCAATCATTCACACAATTTGACAATTACAAACTTCATCTGATCAATCTTCATATTTATTCAGGATATAAAATCAACGTCATAGTATCGATGAATGCAATAAGTCAACAATCAATTACCTCGATGAAGCAAAAGACGAACACGCCCTGGAGTCAGAACTCCCTGTTTCATTGGAAAACCTTGCTTGTCGCATCCTCCCATGATCTTGAATACATAGCCCTTGAACTCCTGAAGGACATATCGGTATTATTCAACAGCTTATATGATCATAGAGGTTATATAAATAAAGACAATGTCATCAGCATCTTACCTCACCCAAAGCATCTCCACTGACTTCCTGCGAGATCCTTTTGTCGAAGAAAGCTCGACTGCATAACCAACAGTTAGAAACATGAGAAGTTCCATCTCTCATACAGAGATAACCCTTGCAAAATCAAATAGCACAAGAATTTAACCATGTAACACCATGAAAATTTACCAAGAGACAAGGATTTAGGTTCCTTTAAAGAATCTATTTTTCCAAGAGGAAAGGCTCAAACTTGGAACACAACCAAAACGTTTAAGAACATCGATGCCCCAAGCAAGGAAAACATTGTGCTCCTCATTAGAAATTAAATGATAAGCACACTGGGATATCTCACAACACATCATGCGAATCTGGAACATCAGCTGTCTTACTCAAATGCTGCAGAAAAGACATAACTGAAATTTACAGTTGCCCTTATAACAAGTCAACAAGATCAACATTACTATTATCATGATTTCATGAGCCAGCAAATTAAGGGGCCATAAAACCTACAACATCCACACATACCTAGACAATATAAACCTAGCCAAGTTACGAAATAGCATAAAACAATCTACTGCCAGACGATCGTCAGCACAGAGGTAATAATGTTCTCATCAGTAAGACAAACTAAAGAATTGCGGACCCACAGAAACTCTGCCGCTGAAGTGGACAATGAATCGAACCCCGATTAAATAAAGCTTCAATTAGGCTGGCAGAGCCAAGAAAGAAAATCAGCAAAGGAGAGCGAACGTGGTTGAGGGAAGTTCTCACAGTTTCTGGTCGTCGTCGATCTCGAGCTTCTTCTGGCACCCAGTGGTGGGATTGGCAATGTTGAACTGCGCGAAAGACGCGTACAGAAGGAGCAAAATCAGAGACAACAACTCATCAGAGCAGACAGAGAAACCAAAGACGGACACTTGACAATGGGAAGGAGAGAGAGGGAACGGGACTGAGAGATAGATTCGTCAGCAACCTTCATGTTCGGTTGATCCGAGGAAGCAGATCGGCGGGCGAGAGGCTCCTGTAAGTTTAGGCTTCTCTGCTCTTCGAATGGGGTAAGGGTTTTTCTTATTTTACGCTCATATATATATATATATATTATAAATAAATAATTGATTTTTAAAGAGTGTATAATAAATAAAATATATAATTAAAAATGAAAAATTATAGAGTAATTATAATATTATTTAATAATTATGATTATATAGACGATTTTACAACTTCATTTCTATGTCTTTTTTATTAGTTAAACATATATTTACTAAATGCTATTTTGAGAAATTTAAAAGTAAGATTAATTACCTCACTTCTCCTATATGATAATAGATACAGTAGGTCTGCACTTGGTGGGGTGTTCGGGTACTCCGACAATTTCATAAATTTGCTATTTTTATGTTTACATCTTACGATTTCTTAATAAAATTAAATGCAATTTTGGAATATTTTTAAAAGATTGGTATTTTACCCAAAACTCGAATTAAGCATTAGGATGTGTCCGGGGTAAAACCCTAAATCGAATTTATTTACAATGCTATTTTCTCCTCTATCCGAGTTAATCGTTTACCAATGAGAAGACTTTACCTACTTGTATTTGTGTTATTTACCTTGGTCATTGTAAGGGCTGATATCTAAAAAACTGACCCAAAAATTTTGATTTTTTTGAAATTCAGTGGGTTGTAAGATTTGGCAAATCGGTCCAGAAAGTCAAAACTCGCCCGAAAACTCATAGGGCTCAAACCCATCTGAATTTATATAACATAATTTTATATTTAAATTTTAACCCCACAAATTGATAGATAGTATTACCAATTATTTCTTATCCTTTGAGAGAATTTAGAATTTAACTCAATGTTACTTACTAAAACCAACCAGGTAATTGGAAGCATTTTTTTAGACCGTTTACTCCTCCTCGTTAACTTCGCATGCTTTTTAAATTAGTTTTACTGTTTAATGTGGTCATCATATTGAAAATCAGCCTGAAAAACTGCACCCAAAATGGTTAATTTTCATGAACCTTAGGTGAATATTGACATGGTGTTGAAATCTCACCATTTACAAGAAAATTTATCCGATCCGATCTTTTACACTGTTATTATGGGCGTTCGTCAAAGTGATCATTTTTCTTCGGTTGTTCGAGATTTAAAATTCACATGTCGCTCAATACAAATTGAGAAAAGAAGCCTCATGTTTTACTTTCTCACAAAAGTACCCTCATCCCAAGGGCAGCATTCCATCAACCATGCCGACCACCGGAAGGGTAAAACTGGCAATGCGGCTTTCATAGGAGGGTATTTATTGCCCCAAAATTCTCTTCTTGTGTGCCGTTGCAGTTCGAATTTCTCAGACCCCGTTGATTCTCTCGAGTTGAGACGGGGATCGCCAGCTTTAGCTCCCGCGGTCGCCCTTCTCTCTCCGAAGGCGACGCTCTGCGATCTCACTCTCCTCTGATCTATTCCTCTTCCTTCCATTCCACATCTTCGATTTCACTTCTCGATCGATCTATGGCGTCAGTGACACACTTGTGGAAAAGACTACGAGCATGGAGACAGGCATGTAACAGATATACGTGCATATATGTGTAGGTTTCGCTTGAATGTCGGAGATCGGAGACGCGTAAGGTAAGGCTATTGGGCTGTGAAGCAAAAGGAATGGTGGAAACGCCAGGCCGATTTACTGAGAACCGTCCTTATCTTGGCGTGGCGGCTTCAGGGGCTGAGCCGCAGCCATGGTGGCGTTCCTACCGTCTTTCCAGGTTACAAGTTTTCCAGAAGTTTTCAAAATTGAATGGTGATTGCCTCAATTTCAAATGAAACTTGGCTTGGTGATTCTGGTGTGTCTCGCAGCCTTAGTGGGGTTCAGTTGCCAAGTCTTGTCTTGGCGTTGAGATACTGGAGGAAATCTCTGGTGGTCCTTTTTGGTTTCACAATTTCATCGCGTTGTTTAATCTCTATTGTCCTCTCAAATTTCTATGATAGGTTGCCCTCTCAGTTTCCTATGACTGACCTGATTCAAATGAAACATCGATCGATATGTCAAGAAAAGTTTTAAAAGACTGACCTTATCTTGGCTAGGCGATTCTGGCATATCTCGCAGCCTTGACGAGGTTCAGTTGCCAAGTCTTGTCTTCGCATTGAGATATTGGAGGATGTCTCTGGTGGTCTTTTTTGGTATTCATTTCACAAATTCATCAGATTAGTTTAATCTCTTTTACCCTCTTAGATTTCTATGGTCCATTACCCTCTCATTTTTCTATAATTGACCCAATTCAAATGAAAAATCGATATTTTGTCAAGGAAAACTTGGAGGAACTGACCCTATGTTGGCTAGGTGATTCTGACTGTCTCGTAGCCTTGGTAGGATTCAGTTGCCAAGTGTTGTTTTCGCTTGGAGATGGTGGAGTAAATCTTTGGTGATCCTTTTTGGTATCTCATTTCACAAATTCACTGGGATGTTTAAACTCTTTTGCCTGTCAGATTTCTATGATCTGTTGTCCTCTCAGTTTTCTATGATTACCTTGATTGAAACGAAGCATCTGATATTTCAAGAAAAAATTTAAAGAATTGACCCTATCTTGGCTAGGCGTTTCCAACATATCCTGCAGCCTCAGCAGGGTTCAGGTTCCGAGTCTTGTCTTGTATTGGAACTTCAAAATGTGTATTATCTGAATCTTGATTTTCAGATGTATAACTTCACCAGACTTATCCGGTAAACGAATGGAAAAGAAATACCCAATGGAATAACAAGTAACAATCTGCAACCATACTATACTGTTGAGGAGCAGAGTTTGCTTGGGAAGATCAATAAGCAGGGAAAAAGGGGCTTCCTTGAGTCCCAGATCATTAAAGTAAGCGACGGAGCAGTGATGATCTTTTGAAGAGAAATCTCAGCCAAACTGTTCGTCCCTTGATGAGCAAGTAAGCAAGGGACTCGAGGAAAGTAAGCAAGGGAGCAGTGACGAGCACTGGAGAACCGTTTGTATCTTGGCGTGGCAACTCTGGTATGTCCCAGCCATGACACAGTCCAAAAGGTCCCCTTTTGTTTGCCCGAGAAAACAAATGTTTGGTTGACGATTTTACAGCTAATGCTTTAATTTTGAGGCTGCAGATGTTATTTTCTGAAGCAGGTTAGCAGGCGATTATGAGAAATGCTTCTTTAACGTAATATATGAAGCATCAATTGGTCTATTAAATTTTAGCTTTCCTTTATCAAATAGCTTTACTTAAATTGCTTTCATCTATTAAATTTTACCATATTAAATCAGTATCTTTAAAGCACGTTAATATTGTGTGAACTTCTTAAACTACGGGCTATGGAACTTATACTGCTAAACTATGAGCTATGGTGTGCCAGCTCTTGGAGGGAGTTGCAGCCATGGTGAGGCTTCATTCCATTGATTCATTCAGGTAAAAGATGTTAGTTTCTTAATTGAATGCTCGAGGCATATTATTCTCTTTTTAGCTGTCATTTGATTGCCGTATGGTAATGTTGCAAGTGATCTTGTGGTTATTGAGATTCTTAAAGTCGCTAGACCTCTAGACCTCTCAGCTTTCTCTGTTCTGCAGAAAGGTGTGTCAATAGGAACTGTGTTTACCCCAATTCGAAGGTGATTGCGCTGATAGTTTCTCTCTGTACAATTTATTGTTTTGCGGCTGTTATCTTCTTTTCTAACATATCTTAGTAGATGTCTTCTTTAAAGGTTTTATATGGAGCCCTTTGCTCGGCAGACCAAGATCGAACCTGAGCCCTCAACATGGATTATCCAAAACTCAATTTATTGTTTTGCGGCTGTTATCTTCTTTTCTAACATATCTTAGTAGATGTCTTCTTCGAAGGTTTTATATGGAGCCCTTTGCTCGTCAGACCGAGATTGAACCTAAGCCCTGGACATAGACTAGCCAAACCTCATATGGGATGGACTAGCCCACTATTTTCAGGTTCTGTAGATGGTAGATTTCTGGCATAATCAATATATTACATGCGACGCAGCCATCTCTGTATTGTCACAGCCTTTGGGTGGGTCTGTGCCGTAAAGATTCAGAACAGACTTCGGATGCGCGTGGCGACTCCACAAGGATGCAGTCTGGACAGGTTCTTTTAAGTTTCTGTTGACCAACCAAAATTAAATCTCTTTGTCAACTGTTCTCACTTGATAGCAATAATTTTTCTTTTCAAATACTTGAATTTGAAAGCCTCACCAAATCTTTCGGGTGAAGAGACGAATGGAAAAACAAATAGAATGAGAGCAATACATCCATACATACCCTTATGAATAAGCTTATTACTCCATCACAAGTCTTTTTCCTTATATTCCAGCTTTCAATCGAGACCATTGCTCGAGGGGCGGGTTTTGCTGTCCGTCAAGTGCTTCCTGTGGGCTCTGAACCCTTGTGTGTTACAGGTAAGTTTTGCCTACCCTTTGAAATTTGCTAGCCATGCCATACATCGTGGGTGGGGGCAACCCAAATTAAAACTATCATGACATTAAAAGAATATGCACGGCACAAAGTCTTGTGCTTGGGGCATGGCGACTCTAGCAAGCTGCAGTCAGGTAGGGCTGAGACTTGATGGTTGTAGAGCAACCTAGTCGGCGATGATGATAGTTGACCTTAGTTGGGAGTAACGTTGGCACTATTTGGATTTCGTTATGTAGCCTTTTATTATATTTTTCCATGAGATAGAATGATTACAGTAATTTTACAGCGAAGAAAAAAATGGCAATACAAAATTTTTGTACGTGACTCCACATGACCATTTAGCAAATTTTAGGTTGCTAGTTTTGTAGATTGAAACACAATATTGTCCGAACTGGACCCTCCACAACACCAACTCCCCGAGTCGGTTCTCTTCCCCAACTCTAACAAGACTGACTCCCCAAGTCGGGTCTTCCTGTGCTTTCCCTAGTCGAGCTTTCTGAGAACAGTGGCCCCTAATGATGCCCTATATCATGTCAACCCTTAATAGGCCGCTTTCAAACAACTCCCTGACTTGAGCATGTGACGCACGAGTAGTGACGCTCTTCAGCCCATGCCAATGCGAGGCAGTCCATCGTGTTTGAAATTATGGACAGCTCGAAGTCTTAGAATTGATTCCATTGAAAATTCTTGAGTGCACATTCTATTTTAAGCACTAAAATCCTCACATATCCCAATGTTCCATAAAATTATCATAATTTTTTGGGTGCAAACTAAGAGGAATGCGACTTTATAGTCGCTTTATCCCCTAGTAAGCTAGTATAACTCGGGCTAACATTGTACATGCCTATAATTCAAGGTGCAAGTTGAGGATGTCATATTGGACAAGGGGAACTACTAACCTGGAGGATGACTCTGACTGCCTCTTCACCCTTTAGGCACTTGACATCCTTATTCCCCCTTTTCAACTTACCCTGAGCATGTCTTTTACAATGAAGGGAAACTATCTAATTTTCTTCAACAGAATGGCATGGGAGATCACAGAGACTTACATGTGCTCACTCTTCCTCTTAACCCTGTTAGGAGCAGTTTTGTCATGGTACCCTGACACCAAGGGGAGGTGATATACACGAGTAAATTCATGGAGGTTCTAATAGATATTGAATCCCTAAATTGGGGAGCGAGATTGAGACCATTTAGGAGCACAATTCGTAGATCGCCTACTTAGTTGAGAGCCAACGCCCAAGACAACGTGTGAGCGAGCTCTTCATTACTGACGACATAAAAGGATTGACATGATGAAGATGCCTGACACGATAGGAAGGGTAACACCCAAGACACCATGTTGCTCAGGTGCATAGACACTGAACAGGTTCTACAACATTAGGTGCACAATCATGGTTGCCAGTTGCCAGTTGCCAGTTGAAGGAGCCTCTCTGCATTGCTGTTGCCCTTGCCCCAGTTAGAACAAAGCATACACCTGAAGAAGGAGGCCGCTACGGCTTTTGCAAAAGGGTGTTGGCTGACTATAAGTTGGTGATTCAATAACCGCTAAGATCGAGCTTCCATCAAAAGAATGAGACTTTGTCGATGGCACAATGAAGGAACCTGAGAATCATAGTTATGATAGCAGGTGAGATCGTTGGTAGAGATGATGATGGAGTCGAGGTAGCCCTTGGATTCATGCGGGTTTGGATTTTGGATGGTCTAAACACTAAGCGAGGAGTGAAAATTCAAGAAACTAGGAGGCCCATTAGGCAAAGGTTTGGAAATTATCCCACAAATCAAACTGCTAAGATGAGGAAGGTGTAAAACGAGAGTGCAAACCCCCTTTATTCGTTGAAACTCTTTTTAAGTGCAAAACCTTTCGCTGAATAATTGAATCACACGATATTGGGTGACAAGAATGAGGACAACGTGAAAAAGCCTTTTAAGAAGAAAACAAGGGAGAAGGAGATCATCAACTCACTATGAAGCCACTGTTGAAGGAAATATCAAGGAGAATGAGCAAGAGAGAGAACGAATAAGAATCTCAAACTGTCTTTGGCAAGTGGATCTCGAAAAAAACAGGCAGGCATCTAGCATGAACCACACCATCAATGCAAGGAAGGCATCCAACCTGCCACTTAGCTCAATTGTTCCAAGTCACTGTTAAACATATTCTTCAAATATTTGACGAGTGAATCTCAAAAAAAAACAAGGAAATATAACTTTCATGTCGTGCCCCGACACCATCCCCTGCATGAACCACCACCAATGCAAAAACACTTGTAAACATATTTAGGAGTCACGACATTCCCTAGACAAAGATTATACCATAGAGAGATATAGGAGGGGGGCGGGTGGGTTACTTACTTGTCATGTAGTCCAATTACGGATGCCTTTCTTGGGTGCACCAGCCACCGAGTTTGCCTTTCTTTGCTTGGCCCGCAAACCATTGACATTGCCACTACGATATGACACCATGGTCTGCTTCGTTCATAAGAGTGATAAAACTCCTCTGTCATGTCCACTCCGCGTGTCCCGAACATGGAGTTTACCCTCTAAGCTCGTCTCAGATCCTCTCCCCCTGTGTTCTACTACAGGCTGTCTGGTATTCATCCAATCCTCAACCCACATCCCTCTAAACCAACCTCTCTCCACTTTCAACCCATCCCAGCCAACCCACCTACACATTCTGGTCCACTCTTTCAACGCAAAATGGAAGATGACATACCCTCCATTGAAGAAATCTCCCAAAAAACCTCATCACTCTCCACATAGCCCACCCTCCACCTAAAACCCGATCCTGCGAAAACCTGTTCGCTGAAGAACCATGTGCTACTGGAAAAGTCATTGCAGATCAGGAACTCCATGCTCCGACAGTGGAAGACAGAGTGCGCTTCTCTTGGAAATTACTCCACGAGTTGCAAATCAGCATAATCAAGACAAACGTTTACAGGTTCAGTTTTGACTTTGAAGCAGAACGTCGACGTATCATGCTACAAGCCCCATGGTCAGTGCTTTGTCGTCATTTGGTGTTAAAATAATGGGATCCTACAACAACAGAGGAAAACATGGATTCTCGCAATCTGAGTTCTGGATACAAGTCCATGGCCTTCCTCTAGATCATATTACGGCCGACAATGCTCAGAGAATTGGAGAACTCTTCAACGGCCTAATGGATTATGACTTAGATGGCAATGCAAACTCAATTGGCCTTGACTACATACGGTTGAAAGTTAAGATCAAGGTAGAGGAACCACTATTGATTGGTTTCGACATGGAAGGTGAATCATCAATCAAGAAGTGGATCTGGTTCAGGTACGAGCAGCTGCCAAATTTTTGCTACAACTGTGGAAGGTTGAGCCATACGAAGTAGACATGCATCTATGCTATTACTGGTGACATTAGCAAAACGGAGCAGAAATTCGGCGTCTGCTCATACAGACCTCTAATGAGAGTAGAGGACAAAATTCTGAGCAAAAACAAGGAAAGGGCTGCCGGCAAAAGCACGACTTCTCCATCGGAAAAGCTACCGGAGACCCGTAATATGGGGTTTGTTAGTTCAAGGTACGGCACCGGACAACCACTGAACCTCCTACCCTTCCCGCAGCCACCCTACAGCCCTCTCGAGCCAAACGCCTCTGACACATCCCCTAGTTCCCAACCACACCGTAGCCCACTTCAAAGCCCAAAAAAAATAAAAAGCCCAACCACAACCCTAACCAATGACATGGGCCACAACCCACATACCACGATCTTTAATTTCTCGGCACCAAAAGAAAATCAAGCCCAAAAGAAAAATATCCATGACTCAAAAATGGACGCCACCAAAAAGAATAAAGCTTCAGCTAGCCATAACACCATCAACCCAAGCATCCCTCAGCTTCTTCCAAATATACTTCAATGTAAAACCCTTCTTCTCAATAGATTGGGCAAGCTGCCACAACATTTCTTCTCACCTACCACCCGCAACCCAAATTGAGCTTTTACCTGAAGGCAATAACCACTCCAACCAAGACAACTTTGTCCATGCAATCCAATCTAAGCCTTCTCTCATTGACCCACAACCCTCAGTTGTTTGTCCGGAGCTGAGCCTTGATCTGGGAAATCCAGCGTCTTTGTCCAGCAGACCTTTCAGGTGGAAGAGAATGGCACGGCAAAATCATCTTGTCCCACAAAGTCCAAAGACCGAGGAGGCAGGTCCAAACAAGCCCCCAACCCCCCAATGTTAATACTCAGTTGGAACTGTCGGGGATTGGGTCACCCTGCGGCAAAGCGTTCCCTCAAGACCCTGGTTCGCCACCACTCACGTGATTGCATCTTTCTTATTGAAACAAAGATAAAGAGTAAAGAGGTTGAAGAAACAGTGATGAAGCTAGGATACGAGAACTGCATCATCTTTCCTGCCAAAGGAAAAGCTGGACTATGTGTCTGCACAAGGCAAGGAGTCAATATGGAAATGACTTACACTGATCAGAATCTGATTAATGTAATTTTCTACTCTATGCCTTTGGTAAGCCCTTGGTGTGTTCTTTTGTTTATGGACATCCTTATCATAGTCCCAAGCCTACTTTTTGGAGTAGACTGTCAGAAATGGTTTCCTCATTCCCAGGACCATGGCTAGGAATAGGGGATTTCAATGACATATTGTCACAAGAGAAACGAATCATCATCCTGGAGCAATAAACGGGCAAGCAAATATCAAGGAAAAACTAGATCGAGGATTGGCAAATATCCAATGGAGGGAGCTCTTTCCAAAGGCCACAGTTCTAAACCTTGCAACCTGTGCCTCATATCATAGTCCGCTTCTGCTAAACACTGTGGGACAAAATAGCAAAAGGCCCAAACCTTTCAGATACGAAGATATGTGGGCAAGACATCCATCATATAGTGTTGTAGTACAAGAATCATGGTTAGCCAACTGTCAAGGATCCCCAATGTACAAGCTGACCTGCAAAATTAGAGAAACAAAAAAGGCATTGGCTAAATGGAACAGAGAAACATTTGGACAAGTGCAAACCAGGATCAAGAAGTTGATACAAGAGCTTCATTGAGTACAACACTTGGAGCCAAATGCCATGAATCTAGTAGCAGCAGAAAGCAGCAGCTGAAATGGAGCTCCAAGAATGCTATAAGCAAGAAGAGCTTCATTGGAGACAGAAATCAAGAGAAATGTGGCTCACCTCATCGGATCTCAACACTAAATTCTTCCACTTGTCTACTACTATCAGAAGAAGACAAAACTCAATTGACTTCCTCAAAAAGCCATCAGGAGCATGGACATCTGATCAAACAGAGATCGGACAGGTTTTCGTGGATCACTTTCAAAACCTCTTCACTTCTTCAAATCCCACCATCCCACCGGAATTCCAAAATCTTTTCCCTCCAGTAATTACTCTAGAAGACAACCTTTCCCTTTGTGCAATACCAGACAGCGCAGAGATTCAACAAGCAATATTTTCACTGGGTGCTCTCAAGGCGCCAGGACCAGATGGAATGCCTTGCTTGTTTTATCGGAAACATTGGAACACAGTGGGAAATGATATTGTAGCTGCGACTTAGAGCTTCTTTCGAGGTACTTTCTTACTCAAACAGCTCAACCACTACTACATAGCGTTGATCCCAAAAAACTCGGATGCTACTACAGTGCATAACTATAGACCAATTAGTTTGTGTAATGTTGCATACAAGATCATATCCAAAATATTGGCATCACGACTTAGGAGCATTTTGCACAATTGCAAGCAGCATTTGTTCCTAAAAGAAGCATCCATGATATTATTGCACATGAAATCATGCATTTCCTAGCACATCACAAAGGTAAGAAACAATTTGTTGCATTAAAAATAGATATGGAAAAAGCCTTTGATCGATTAGAATGGCCTCTACTTGTCCAAACTATGGAGAGTCTAGGATTTGAGAGCACTTGGATTCAATGGATTAAACAATGCCTTTCCACTGTCACATATTCAGCCCTAATCAATGGGAGCCCCTTTGGCTTGACTTTGGCTTTTTCAAGCCAACTAGAGGAATGCGACAGGAAGATCCTCTGTCTCCTTTTCTATTCAATCTAGTCACAGAAACTCTCACAAGACTCATACTGAGGGAGGAGGCATTAGGGGACTTTTGTGGCATTAAGATTCGAAGAAATTGCCCCTCCTTCACTCTACTTTTGCTGATGACTTATTCATCTTCATGGAAGTCACAGAAGGGAACTTACAGCACATACTCCGTGTACTCCAAACATATCAAGACTAGTCTGGGCAAACTATCAACAAAACAAAATCATCGGTATTTTTTAGTGGTAACATGCCCAATCAGCTTAGGAAGAGTCTCTGTAATTCCCTAGGCTTTCAGAAAGGCATTGCAAACTCCAAATACCTCGGACTCCCCCTTTATATCCTCAGGGCCAAAACAAACACCTTCCAACCTGTGATTGAGCGAATTGCTAATAGACTTGCTTCATGGAAGGCCAGAGTTTTATCACAAGCGGGAAGGGGAGTTCTCATTAGAGCATTAGCATCAGCCATACCCACTTACACAATAAGCACATTCCTCTTACCCAAAACAATCACCAGCAAGATAGACTCAATGCTTGTGAACTTTTGGTGGGGTCAAAATGATCATGGGAAGCTAAAAATGCATCTTCGTGCATGGGATTCATTATGTTCACCAAAAATGCATGGCGGATTAGGTTTTAGAAGGATCCATGATCATAATAGGGCTCTAATATCAAAACGTGCATGGTCACTTACTCAGGATGATCATAGGCCACACATAAGATCACTAGGAATGTATCCTTTTTTTGGAAAGGCTTGGTAACCACGGTTGACATCATTAGGAAAGGAGCATGCCATGAAATAAATTCTGGTACCTCGGTGAGGATATGGTCTGATCCATGGCTCCTCCACAGTGAGGAATACGAGCCAGTACCATTAGCTGACATTTCAATCAGGAGACTATGACTTGGAGAAGAGACAGATTGCAGGAATTATTTGATGAGGCAACAATCAACAGGATCCTTCAGATTGAATTGCCAAGATCACCTGCTCCAGATGTGCTAAGGTGGACGAACAAGGAAAATGGAATATTCACAACCAAAGAAGCCTATATTCTGGACCAAAAGCATAGATTTCCAAAAGCATTTCGAACCTGCACACTGGAAGGTCCTATGGAGGGCCAAAATTCATGAAAGGTTCAAGAAGGTCATCTGGAATGCACTCCCCACCAATGACAATCTACATCAGAGACTCCACAAGGAGACCTATCCATGTTTTCTTTGGCATCAACAGAAGGAAACACTGGAGCACATATCAAGAATCATTTGGGCAAACCTTTGTTGGCCTTTGCGCATTGATTCACTAGGAAACATAACAACAGCTCATTGGGTTAAATTAGTGCTAGGAATAGACAAAACTTTGAATATTTCATTTGATATTCAACATGATTTCTTATTGCAGTTAGTAATTTTTCTTGACTATGTTTGGCAGGTGAGGACCTCGGGTCATCAACAGAAGGTTACAGACCCACAGATCAGCTTGGACCAGCAAGGCAAATGGAAACATAAACACCTCATGCTACCAAGATCTCAACTAGCACACTTTCTTTTTTGATGCTGCCAGTCTTTCCTACGGGTACCTGGATTGGTGTGGCATGTGTCAAGTAGCAGAGGAAAATTGATAGGAGTATGGTCATCCTATACACAAACCTGCTCATCTACAATAGGAGAAGCCACTGCAGCACTTGAAGGAATCCAATTTGCTACTACCATGAACATCAAGCATTTGTCCCTCAAAGGAGATGCCCAGGATATTGTTGAGGATCTTCTCCAATAAGAACCACCTCAGACTACAGCTGCTAGAAGTATAATTAGTTCAGCACATTTCTTGCTTAAATCCTTTTTCTACATGGTTTGTACATTTCATTCCAAGGGCAGAAAACTACCTGGCCCATAACATTGCTCATTGGGCATCAAAGACCCATTTTGTTGGGCCTATCCCTCTCACCTCACTACCCTCTAGGATCCTTACAAGGGAAGAGGAGCAAGAATAGGCTCAATCAATATTTTGTATATCTACTTTACAATTATCTAAATGAAGTTCATTATTTAGCAAAAAAAAAAAATGTCCACTCCGCGTGTCGAATGTAGCTCATACCTTGGTAGTGGCCAAAGGGATCTCTTCCCAAGTAAAAGGCGCAAACCTAAGTCCAACCACTTGACTTTCAGCAAGGCTAGACCTTGCATCGCATTAATTCTGTCCCCCGGCACCACCATCAGTCATTCTTGATGGGCTCCTCTCACATGACACGGGTCATGACTCTAGTGCTCATGATAATTCGTACTAGAAGAGTTTCTTTTATAAGAAGGGGATTTGGGACCCTCATTTAGAAAATCTGTAACACTTACCAATAGTACATAGTACATTTTAAAAGAAAGAAAGTGCTACAAACCATTTTAAAATTATTGGTTGAGTGAGTGATTTTGTTAAGTTTATAAATTTTTATTTATTTTTTTAAAATTTTCTTTAAAGATGTTTAGAATTTTGATAAATTTTTATATAATTTTACAATTGTTTGGATTTGGACAATAGAATTTCCTAAAATTTTCTACGCACTTTACAATTTCTTATAAAATTTTTCTATTTTATAAATTGTTAGGTTAACAGTTTAATGGAGGAAAGCTAAAATTTAATAGAACAACGGACGGACACTTCAGATATTTCAGTAAAAGAAGCATTTCTCATAGTCATCTGCTAATCTGCTTCAAAAAATCACATGGCGGCAGCAAAATTAAAGTAAAAGCATAGTTGTAAAATCATTGTTTGTTTTCTCAGGCAAACAAAAGGTCCCCTTTGTACATACCAGAGTCACAATGCCAAGATACGGTCCTCCAGTGCTAATCAGTGCCTCCTTGCTTATCAATCATCATCTGAACAGGTAAGCGGAAAATATTAAAACTCATTTCCTATCAGAAGACACTCAAGATTGAGTAATAAAATTTCTGGAAATTCAGTTCAGTTCGATCTGCAACCTTTATGGAATCCCTGTAGCAGCCACCAAACAATTCGATCATGCAATCTCACATATCTCAGGCAAAATGGGCAGAAATGGACAGAGGAGAGCCCTGCCCAGCTATGGCTGCACTCAGCTGCCCGCCCAAGCCACTACTATGCCAAGATACGAGCAGTTTCTCAATACATTTGCAGATATAGTTTGGGGGCAATAATGGTGGGTCCGCAAGTAGAACCTGAAAAGTTTGTTAATCGGGATAGCAAGCATTAAAATGGCCGAGTCATGGACTTCACTGGCAACCATAGAAGAGAAAGTGATCATGCATAGCAATAACAATCTCAAATCTCAAACATGCAAAGTGATCATGCAGATCAAAATCTCAAATCTAATGCAGAGTAAAGGACTCGATTCGCAATAACAAACAGAACTAAACAGAAAGGCATGTAAAACATCTTACCATCATCTAAAAGAGCACTTCCTTGCATGGGGTTTCTCAGGGCAAGAGCATCCAGCCCTTAAATCAAGGAATCAAGAACTCTGTCTTCGATTTTCATCACAACTGTAACTTCTCTTATCCATTTAATCCATTTTATTCATATATTGAGATAACTAGAAATCAACCTTTTTTCTTTTGGGCTGACAACCAGATGGACAACCAACATCATGTCTAGAGGGCAAGAGCATCAGCCCTTAATCAAGAATCAAGAACTCTTGCCTTCGATTTTCATTACCACTATAACTTGTCTTATTATCCCTTTAATCTATTTTATTCATACATTGAGATAACCAGATATCAACTTTTTTCTTTTTGGCTGGCAAACAAATGGACAACCAAGTCGTTTATAGGCCTAGATCTGAGGTATAAATGCAGAAAAGGGCCCAAATAGTTGACGGAAATTCTCAAGCAAACTGGGACAGAGGATCTCTGCCATGGCTGTAGCTCAGCCCCCACAGCAGCCACACCGAAGATACAAAGAGCCTGGGAAGTTCTTCCTACCTCTGTATATCAGCCTGACATTTCCACCATTTCTTTCCTCATAGCCCCATCCATTCTCTTACCTAACATGCTTCCAATCTCTCACCCAGGAAAGCTCCAATGTCTTGTTAATGTCAAAGTTTACAGGTGTTTTGTATGTATATATGTTCACTAGGTGTACTAGCGTGTTTGCTACAGGTGTCACTGATGCCAGAGTTCCATCAACTATTAACAAGAAGATAGACAAGGAGAAAAAGAGAGATACAGCAGAGAGTAACACCACGATGACTTCACAGAAGAAAGAGTGATCACAAGAGTGCAAACCAGCCCACAAGAGTGACCACTCCAAGAATGAACATCCTTAAACTCATCTTGAGTGAAAGGCTAAAAGCCCAGATGCTGAAAAGCTCAACAGCATCATTCACGCAAGCAAAGCTCTGCTCCTCAACAGTAGAGCATCGTTGCAGATTTTTAGTTGTTATTCCATTGCTATTTCCACTCCATTCGTTTGCCAAATAAGTCTGTTGAAGTTATATATTAAAAAAAAATCAAGATTCAGATAAAACACATTTTAAAGATTCCAAGCCAAGACAAGACTTGACAACTGAACCCTGCCAAGGACGCGAGACACGTCAGAAGCACCTAGCCAAGAAAGGGTCAGTCCTTCAAATTTTTTCCTAAAATATCGATGTTTTGTTTGAATTTGGGCAATCATACAAAACATAGAGGGAAACGGAGAGTATAAATCTAAGAGGGCAAAATAGCTTAAACATCCCAATGAATTTGCGAACTGAAATACCATAAAGGATCACCCGAGATTTACTCCTCCAGCTCCACTGGGAAAACCCCACCAAGGCTGCGAGACACAGCAGAATCGCCTAGCCCAGATAGACTCAATTCTTTTTTCTTTTTTAATATCAATTTTTAATTTCAATCAGGATGATCATAGAAACTTAGAGCGCAACAGATCATAGAAAACCAATAGGGCAGAAGAGCTTAAACATGTCAATAAATTTGAGAAATGAAATACCAAAAGGATCACCTGAGATTTCCTCCACTGTCTCCAAGCCAGGAAAAGACTTGACAACTGAACCCCGCCAAGGCTGCAAGACACACCAGAATCGCCTAGCCAAGATAGGGTGAGCCCTTCAAATTTTTTCTTGAAATATCGATGTTTCGTTTGAATTTGGGAAATCATATAAAACATAGAGGGAAACAGATAGTATAAATCTAAACGGGCAAAATTGCTTAGACATCCCAATGAATTTGTGAAGTGAAATACCAAGAAGGATCACCTGAGATTTCTTCCACCAACCCCAAGCCAAGACAAGACTTGGAAACTGAACCCTGCCAAGGCTGCGAGACACGCCAGAATCGCCTAGCCTAGATAAGATCAGTTCTTCAATTTTTTTTTTTTTTGAAATATCAATTTTTCATAAGAGTCTGAGAGGGCAAACGAGCTTAAACATCCCGATGAATTTGTGAACTGAAATACCAAAAAGGATCAACTGGGCTGCTAGACACGCCAGAATTGCCTAGCCAGGATAGGGTAAGTTCTTCAAAACTTTTCTTGAAATATGGATGTTTCATTCAGGAAAATCAGAAAAAACTGAGAGGGCGAGTAATCAATTTTCTGTTTCATTCAATTGACTGTCCCAACGCGTGATTTTTTCCTCAACACCAATGAATTTGTGAAATGAAATGGCAAAAAGGATCATCTGACATTTTCTCCAATCTCCAAGCCGGGACAGGACTCGGTAACTGAACCCCACCAAGGCTGCGAAACACGCCAGAATCGCCTAGCGAAGACAGGATCAGTTCTTAAAAATTCCATGTTTCATTTGAATTGGAGCAATAATAGAAAACTACGAGGGCAACAGGCAATCCTGATGAAATTGTGAAGTGAAATACCAAAAAGGTTCCATTGAGATTTCATCCACTATCTCCAAGCCAAGACAAGACTCGGCAACTGAACCCCTCATGGCTGCGAGACACATCAGAATCGCCTAGCCAGGATAAGGTCAGTTCTTCCAAATTTTTCTTGAAATATTGATGTTTCATTTGAAATTGGAGCAATCACGATTCAATTGTGAAAACTTTTGGCCAATTTGTAACCGAATAAGACGGTAAGAACCCCGCCATGGCTGAGTCTCAGCCCCCGAAGCCACCACGCCAAGATACGGACGGTTCTCAGTAAATTGGCCTGACGTTTCCACCATTCCTATTTATTCAGAGCCCAGTTGGTTTACCTCACTCGTCTCCGATCTGCGAGACGGGGTTGCTTTAGCATCAGCTTCAATTGATATCTATACATACATGCATGTCTCTAAGTTCGTAGTCTTTTCCTCGAGTAGATCGATCGAGAAGTGAAGTCGAAGATATAGAGTGGAAGGAAGAGCAATAGAACAGAGGAGCGAAATCGTTGGGCGTCTTCGTAGAGGGAAAGGGCGATCGCCGGAGCGAAAGCCGACGATTCATCTCCGATTGCAAACCCTCCTTTATGGAATATTACCGTTAAAGCAAGGGAGTTATGGGTATAAATAGCCCTCCAAAAAAGCCCTATTGCCAGTTTTACCCTTCCGCTCGTCGGCTTAATTTATGGAATATTACCGTTAGAACGAGGGTACTTTCCAAACGACATCTCGTATAAGAAAAACGATCATCGACTGAGATCGTGAGGGGAGGAAGGGAAGATGGACATATAGAAAGGGATTAGGGCAAAAATTGTGTCGTTTTTTAAAAAATTCAAAACTCTGTTATATACTTGTGCTAGTTTTAAAATGTTTTCAACACTATTATAATCATTTTATTTTATTAAAATAGTATAAAATTTTAAATTTATTTCATTATATTATTATAAAATATGTGAATTTATATTATATTTTATATAATATTTAACTTTTTTTTATAATTTGAGTTGATCATGTCCAGCCCATAAGGATGCACGATGCAAGATGCACCACTTGCCATTCCTAGGAAGTAGATTTATGAGAGTCGAGAGTAGAAGATAGAACCAATCACAATATGACAATAACATGGAAACCGTAAGTCGTTGGATCTAAGGCAAATGCAATCACCCTGTACCATTCACACCCACCACCTTACCTTCCTGCTCTCCTCCCTTTCTCCCGTTTTCCCTTCCAAGAGTTCTCATTTTACAACGCTAGAAATGAATATCAGCAACGTCTGGTAATTGAACAGTAGGTAAGCAACACCATATAATTGTTTCTCGGCTTGGATGTGCTGTTGATCGCCATGTAACTGAACTCTCCGTCCACTCTCCGTCCAGAGCGTGAAGCGGAAGAGTTAAGGGCCGTCAAGGTGGCTTCAGCCTTTCCCGAGACATCGGCCGAGTAGAAAATCATCTGCTCATGTTTTTCAGTCAAACAGACGCAGCTACAAGATGAGTAAACCATCAAAATGGTCCTCAAAGTTTTGAGGAACCATTAATTTGATCCCTAAAGTTTACAACCCATTAATTTGGTCCTCACTGTTCACTTCCATCCATCAGTTTGGTCCAGACGTTAAACCGTTGTGATAGAAATCCACGTGGCATCCAGTTGGCAGCTGACATGTACTAATGAAGTCAAATTTTATTCTGAAAATATTTCAAAATACCAAAAAAAAGAAGAGACATCGTTTAGAGTATTTTGGTGTCCTTTTTCATATTTTAACGGCACCATTTAGTTGTCTTTTGGATTCTTTCAACGTCTTCTTCCTGCTGTTAAGATACAATACTGCTAACACATGTACTCCCAATCCTCCAAAATGGTATCATTAGAGTATAAAAGAGGCACCAAAATACTCTAAATAATGTTATTTCTTTTTTTGGTATTTTTAAATATTTTTAAAATAAAATTTGACTCTATTAGTATATGTCAGCCGCCAACTAGATGCCACGTGGATTTCCGTCACAGCAATTTAACGTCTTGACCAAATTAATGGACGGAAGTGGATAGTGAGAACCAAATTGATGAGTTGTAAACTTTGAGGACCAAATTGATGGCTCGTCAAAACTTTAGGAACTATTTTGACGATTTACTCTAGATTCAAAGAGTCACTGAGAGATACTGAGAGACCCATCTCTTGCCCCTCGAGAGTGGTCGACACCCATATAAATGTTAGTGAGCTTCTCATAATAATAAAGAGTTTAGTGTACTGCACTTTCGCGCATCTCTCAAGAGCAGTCGATCAAACTTTGGACGATGAGGGACAAATTCAAATGAATCACAGTTCTGGAAGTTTCAAGCACCAGAACAACTCACATCCCATGATAAAAAGGCAAACGGAACCATTTCCAACAAACTAAGCATGGATGATTAATACATGGCGCTCCAGCACCAAAGTGGTGCCATCACACCGAGTAATTCAACCAACAAAAGAAGATGAATTGCACAGAACACACTAATAGCAGTTCGTCTGCACACCACCAAAAGTCACGTTTACCACCCCCCACAAGAGTTACCACTAAACATCAAATCAAACCTTTCCCACATCTCCCCTCTGACCCAATTAGACCGCTACTGTTTCAGACACCTACCATCTCTAACAACACCTAATCCTACCCTCTCCACCTTCAACATATAGAACCAGAGAAACACCACCAGCCACATCAGCATCCAAGCACTAAGTGCACCTCAAGCACGCTCGCCACGGATTCTTCGAGCGAGCTGAATGTCCTTGGGCATAATGGTAACACGCTTGGCATGGATGGCGCACAGGTTGGTGTCCTCAAATAGACCCACAAGGTATGCCTCCGCAGCTTCCTGAAGAGCCAGGACTGCATGGCTCTGGAAACGCAGATCAGTCTGCAGCAGCACAACCACCCAACGTGAACCCTGATCAGTTCTGGATATTTCCACATTGTCATAGAATCAACGTTAAAACACAATACACTTGTCATTACCTTGAAATCCTGAGCAATTTCACGGACAAGCCTCTGGAAGGGAAGCTTCCTGATCAGCAGCTCAGTACTCTTCTGATACTTACGGATCTCACTGCACCAAAACCCAATAACATAGTCAGCAATTAGATTTACCCAGAGCATGAAAAAAGCAGTTTAATAATATGGAGTTATTGCAAAAGTTCACATACCGGAGAGCAACAGTACCAGGACGGTAGCGATGTGGCTTCTTGACACCTCCAGTGGTCGGGGCAGACTTACGGGCAGCCTATAGAGAGAAATGGCAGATTACCATATGGGATAACTGTAAAAACCTCTAAAATAAGTTTATATGTAACTTCCTAGATGAATCACTGTACAATGGAATGTTTTGTCAATGTGTTGGGAACAAAATTAAGATTTGACAGACAATTCATCATTTTGTTAGAACAGAGTGCAATTATATCAAATCTAACTCTAGGCAAGGCCATACCTTGGTAGCTAGCTGCTTCCTAGGTGCCTTTCCTCCGGTTGACTTACGAGCAGTTTGCTTGGTACGCGCCATCTAAGTCAACAATTAATTTCATAAGAAATTAGAGCTCAGATTCATCCCAAGAATATGGCTGAAAAGGTTTCAATTACAGCTCGTACATACAAGAGAAAGAAATCAATGGTTGACTAAAGAATTTATAGCAAGTCTCCGCTGAATTTCAGTCCAGCAGCCCCACATTACGAAGAAAATTAAATAAAATAAAAAAAAAACCCTAGACTACATAAATAAAAGTAGTCTCAAAACGCCACACGGCCACGAAATTGGACTCTTGCACCGCAGAGAATCAACTACAAACCCAAAAACCACCCCGCCAACAACAGGGCATAAACATTCACAATCAAACGATTCTATTTCACATAAATAAGATCCACTTCGGGCACGAGTTCACATGACATTCACCAACAAGAACTCTAGACTGCATAATCCTATGACAATCAGCAATAATAAGCGAAGCCCTAGAACAATTCGACCGAAACGTAGATCATTGATCAAACCCCCGAACAGGAACCGTAACAAGTATCGCAATATAGAGATGACTAACCTTGGATCTCTCCGAGTCTCCGACGCTCTCTCCTCGCCTTCCGTTGTGTTTCGGAGCAAAAGTTTAAAACAGCCACCGGTCATTTCTTATTTATGCTGTGCAGACGGTGGGGCCAATTAGGTAATCGGACGGGTCAGGTTCGTTATCCGTGTGCTTTCTGTTAATGGATCGAACGGCATGAAG
The DNA here is from genome assembly GCA_037672795.1 of Lagerstroemia speciosa. Lineage (NCBI taxonomy): Eukaryota > Viridiplantae > Streptophyta > Magnoliopsida > Myrtales > Lythraceae > Lagerstroemia > Lagerstroemia speciosa. Next base: position 5,836,252 of record CM075297.1, on the reverse strand, counting down.
AAGGTTAACCTGTGTTTTCTGAACTGAGATGGACGGTGCTGATGTGAGATTTGGTGGAGGTACGGATCGAGAGTCCTAGCTGGCGCATGCCCATTGGCTGACTAACTGAATGTCAGGGTTTTTGCGTTACGGAATCTGAAGAGTCACATTCATCTTGAAAAAAATTATATTATGGCCCCTCAAACTTACACCAGGTTCGTAATTTGGCCCTTCGACTTCCAAGATGGACATGTACATGCAGTAAAGGGTCCTTGCGGTGAGAAACTGCATTAGGAATAATCAGCTCTAATCTTAGGACCCACATGGTCACGTATGCACTTGCTCTAATCCTTGCCTCTGATGGATCGCCTCCATAATTTGGTAGATTTTGGAATACTGGTCGAATCTAATCTCATGATTTGGGATTATCCACAATAATTGGTTTCATGACAGAACATATTTCCAACACTTTGATTTCAATAAAATACGGTACTAAGCCAGTTCAAAAATCAACCAGCACATATATTACCTTCTCTATACATATATCTTACCAGCAATGTTGGCATCCTACCCAACAACTCCCAAATTTGGGAGACAGACAGGTTTCCGACACTTCAACCGCATAGGACCGCTCAACTACACGAGAGAACATACGAAGTTGTTGGAACGAAGAGGTAAAACAAGAGTAGGTGAATTGACACTTGCATTCAAAACCCTCTCCAATATACATTCTACTGCAGCAACTTCTTCTATAACTTGTTCAAAGTAAAACGGGAAAATAACGACCTAAAAACATGGTACACAAATGTCTCGATGTTTCTGACTACCTAGTTTTCTTTTACAGAGGTATGGAGGAAGTAAAGACAACTACAAAATAATGATATTTAAGCCAAAAAAAAAAAAAAACTCCTAATGCTCCACACTCTTCCAAAAGCAGTTGAATCCCAAAACAAAGAGCCCATTAAAAGCAGGAAAGTGAACCACAGCAGAGATTTAAACAGACACAGGTCCCCCAGCCAAAGGATTAACCATGGCATAGTGCGCTATTTAGCCTCATATCGATCTGTACTTTCTCCAATCTCCCCCGAGAAACGAAATGTGCTGATGCTACTCTTTTATCCACATCCCGAGCTGAGATTTTCTTCAGTTGCCAGAGACAAGAATAACACAAGGTTGCAACCGTATTATACAAACTTACTTGGTCGACAAATCTCTTGTTGTCTCGCCAGTTATGTATACCTGAAGTGAAAGTAACCAGATACTCCAAACCGTTCAGCAATCTTAGCTACAGTAGAGTGGACAGCATCACATTCTGGGGAGAATGAGCTCGGAAGATCCGGGAGGCAAAGAGGCAGATAATCTTCTCTATCTTCTGGGGAACAGAAAAAATAGAGCACAGCCCGGCAGAATATAAATCTGGAATCAAGTCAAAGAGACGTAAGTGATGTGAGGGATTATATTTAGGAGAACTCCGGAAGAGCTGGAGGAGAACAATCTGCTCATTATTGACCAAAAATTATATTGGAGAGGGGAAAAAACGGAACAATGCACACCTTAAAATAAGTCGGCGAATGAATGGGTCAGATAAAACTTGCGCCCAAACCAGATCGAGATCATTTGATTTGCAGAGCATCACTTCCCAGGAACCGAAGGCAGTAGCAAGAATGTTCACTGCATCATTGTACAGAGCCTAACAGCGTATGGCCGATTTATGTTAAGAAATCAGAACTTAACCAAAAAGAAATGAAAATTAAAATCAGAAGTTAAGAGAAATACAGGATTGATGTCCGAAGAAGATAGCCCAGCCAACTGGCAAAATGCAAGCAGAGGTGCGGTCAAGAAGAACGTGAATTGACTCATTTTTTCTATTTGAGTAGCATCAGTGAGGTTTCTAAAGGATGGTCTTAGAGGTGAAAGAAATAGAGCAGCCATCTCGCCTCTCTCCGCACCATGAATTACCTGGAAAAAAGCAATTTTTAGAAGCTTTAATATTAGAACAGTCATCACATATGATAAAAATTGAATATGTGAGGACAAAATTAAGAAATTATCTCATAACATGGGGAACGAGCAAGTTCCATTCAAACTGCTATATATCACAGCATTGCTAATTGCATTCTTCTTACCAGATGGGGTGTTTTATTTTTGATGTTTAGGAACAGTTGTGTTGTAGTAAAAAAGACTTCTTTGACAACAATGTCATACAAATCAATGGAAAGCTGGCACTAAAATCATTTGATGTGATTGTTGAATGCCAGATCCAAACAATAATAAAAAAGCAAAAACTTTTGGATCACCGACAGTGCGGAAAAAGACATTTGGAAAAGTACAACTAAATAAGCCATCTATGCCATGCAAAAGTTTTGACAAACCTGCCTTGAATGCTTGGCTGTTGTCACTGTCAATAATCAAAAACAAAGGCCTTCTAGTAAAAGGAATTATATCAGCAGGATATAGCAAATTACAACCTGAAAAAAAAACCACACAAAGCAGTGAGTGCATAGAATAACTTTCAAAAATTAGAGCATGTGACTTCTGTGGAAGAACAGGAAGCATACCCATTCCACTAAGAGAGCTATTACACATGCCAATACAAAAAAAAAAAAAAAAAGACACGTACCACCACTTCCCTTAGGACCTAACCACAGACAACCATTGTAATAGTTGCTTGACATTTTCCGGCCATCAACAACATCAGATCCAGATGTCGAGCAAATTCGTTCTTGGGAGGTCTCTGAACTGATTATGCTTTTTGAAGATTTCGTCGATCCGCCTGAGCTTTCAATCTGCGAAACATTGTGTTGGCTAGGCTTTCCTGGACAAAGACCCAAAAATCAGCAATTTGTTATCAAACAACCATGTGATCTTCCACAGCGGGGGGAGAATATAGTAACCTGGAGCTGAGAGGTATATCAAAACAACACTTTCTGGTGGGAGTTCCTCACAGATTGTGGCAATAACCTGCTCACAGATCAATTAGTTAAATCCACAACTGTTCCCAATGCATTGAAAGACCTACTTTCAGCTACTGTAATTATAAAGACAAGCATTTGTGTCCTTTACTTAATTTGCATGTTAGAGCTTGATTAGCAAACACTGTATGCAGAGACTGGAGTTGGCTTTGAAGCAAAAGATGTAAAGTAACTTCATAGAAAGTTTAAGAAGAGAGGAACCTACTGCTATTAGATGTGTTACAGGAGGGTGATAGAGAATGGCCTTCCTAGGATTGTGAGGCAAGGTTGGATCTGTCACGTCCAAGGACAGATTCATCTCAATAGTCCCCGAAGCTCCAGAATGATCAACAAAACCACCATTCTCATTTGAATCAGCTGAGCGCTTCATGCAGAATGAGCCACTTGGCTCCCATTCCAAGCACTGCAGCATCCTATGAGTGTCGAGGGTAAGTTCTGCAAATTTGACCTGAAAATGATTGTACATTATGAGGTTAGACATATGGCATATACCCGTCATTTCAACTACTGAGTAAACTAGAGAGGTTGTTAACCATTTAATTAGATGATGGAAATATTAATCACCTCATTCCGATGATAACTTGTAAGTATCGCATCTCGAAATTTCAAGACCTTCTTTGCATGAAACCGAGTAAGATAAGGAAGCGAAGCTGAATGGGAATCAAAGGTGGGACAGTAGCGTAGAGGCCGATCAATGGTGAAGGCCGTATCTACTTTCATAAAGCGGTCAATTTCTTGAATGACAACTTTCCACTCTCTGAAATTTGTTTCCTGACAGGAAAATGACCAAATTACTTCATGAACCAACTAGCTACAGAAAGATACAGAAATATTTGCCAATAATCTTGCTCGGCACATATTTTTGTCAACATGCTAAATCAGAGAGCATAGCGTCTGCAGACCAATATATTCACAACATCGAAGAAGCAGCCCAAGGCTAGACAAAAATTTCAGGTGGGTAGAAAAGAGAAGAAAATGAAAATATTAGACTGATAGTCATGGATTAAAACAGATATCTTGCGGAGTATGTGACACTTGCCCTGAAAACTCAAAAAGCCCTATCTTTTCTATATTTTGAATGCCTTGATCAAGAAGGCATCAGCCGGTGGTCTTTAGAAGATCTTATGTTGCAGGTTACAGCACTCAAGTCCCCACAAAGACATTACATAGATAAACATTGATAACATGATTCCAACTGCATATAACATAGAATTTCGAGACAAAAAAAAAAAAAAAAAGATGCACCTCAAATGCTTACGCACCAGCAAAGAACCAGGTCTAATACAAAACTGATCTTTATGCAGGAGTAAACTCCAGCATGTCACAATATCCTTTGTTGTCAAAGAAAACAACACTAGTACTGCAGTGATGAGGTTCACCATCCAGTTAAACCAAATCACATGGAAATAAAATCTAAACATTTCTTATCCAAAGATATTTTTTTTCAATTCATGTCATTGATCATGAAAAATATCTTTTCCCTCTTACTAGTTCACCTCGAGTTCAAGCACTTAGCAGAACTGAAACTTGATAACAAAAGTCACAAACTGCAAAGTCCCCTTATAGATGTCACCCTTTACATGATTGATGCAACATCGACGACTCAACGGCACGCTTGTTGTCAAGAATTTTAAGTGCATGGAATCCTCAATGCAGATATTCCAGATTTTTTCCACTGGCTGGCAAACTCCCGGTGCATGCCCAATTACCAAAAACGAAAACCAGATGAATTAATTATCTTACACAAACAGCTGTCCAAATTTCTAGATCCTAGAAAAGTCAAAGGGGCATTCCAGACTACGCCAAAGCTTACTATTCCATTTCTTATCATCTATGAACTCCATCAGAATTGAGATGTATTTCAACCAAGAACTATCTAAATTTATTCTTTTTGGTCTATAATATAAGCTCCAACATCTTATGACTTAACAAAGGGTTCTGTCAATGACAACTCTTCCGTTGATGAATATAATCACCTTTCTTTTTGCTGATTTTTCAGCAACCATCAAAATAGAGAATAAGTGCTATTGATCAGGAATGGCTATTCAGTGAGAAGGATTTTCCAAGATGGCCTTCGTTTATAACACTCCCTTTCCTCATTGGAACGGGAAAATAATTATTTCAAATGAACCCAGCTATGAACACGTATTACTATTGTTACATATTACTCAGCTAAACGTGTCAAGTAAACCATCAGTTATATGACAGAAATAGAAATTTCATCTGAGTCTAAAGATTGTGGTCAAAGTCAAACAAGAACGTGAAATTAGCAAACATATTTCAACACGCGTAAAACAGTCAGCAGTTTAAAATTCTCAGTCACACTCTTATCTCTCGGAGAAGAAAATATCAGCCAAGAAGACTGAGTCGTCTGACAAGCAGAATCGATTGCCCAGCGTGATTCGAGAGTGAGCCGCTCCGCAAAGCCATAAGACACACTAGCAGGATGAAAGACCTCACAGATCGTTCATCGCTAATACTACTAAAATGGTGTTTACAGACTTGCCAGGAGCGCCAAGAAACTCTTCCTCTCGCCAATTTTCTTCAGCTTAAACGCAGCACAACACACAAATCACAAAAAAAATGGAGGCGAGAATTTACCCGGAAAGTCGCCTTGCAATCTTCAATAACAGCCTTGAATCTCTCCACAAGCTTCTTCAACGTTTCAGTCCGGTTCAAAATCAGCGCGACCAGCAAGAACCTCGCGTAGAACCTCAACTCCTTAGCCCGAACTCCGAGATCCTTCGCCCTCGCCACCTCGAAGTACTTCCTGCTAAGAATTGCCTCGTAGAAGACGTACCCCTCCACCAGGAACCTGGCCTCGCTGGTCCTCATGTACTGGCTGAAATACAGCTGGCCGATCCGGCTGGCGATCTCGCCGATCTCCCACCGGTTCAGGCCGGACTCGACGAGGCTCTGCCGGTTCTCCTGCTGGAACTTCCAGAGCCGCATGTAGGCCTTGAACGCCTTGTGGAACAGGTGGCCCTGGGCGGCGGCTCGTCCGAACGAAGGTAGGTCGCGGACGCGTGCGAACTTCTTGTCCGCGGCCTCCACCAATGCGCGGAAGGTCCTCCACGAGGAGTCGTTTCGGTTCTCCGACATGCTTCCAGGGGAAGCAAGCTCTAGACAACTCCACAGAGCTCACTTGAGATCAGCTCAGCTCAGGCTGAGACTGAAACATCGCCGCCGGGGGCCGTTGGAGAGCGAAAACGCCGACAACGAGATCGATGGAGAGAGAGGGGGGGCGATGGTTAAGTAGGTGAAGAGTAGGTGGAATGGATTTAAGCTGTCAACGGAATATCATAATCGGAGATGAACAGCGGCCGCGAGTGGAGGCAGAGAGAGAGTAGATTCTTGAGAGAACTGAGGCCACGGTACATTTCTTTTCTGGCTACACGGAGTACGGGCCTGGGGTGATCGATACTAGTAAACATTAAATTACAATTAATTAACCAAGGGGTTGGGCCGAGTGGTAAGCAGCTCGGTGCCGCTTAAGGAACTCTCGAGTTCGAGACCTCACGTACGCAGACACTCCCTTGGGAGCCTCACCCGCCATTGTCAGGCGTGCGACCCGGGGCGACCAACGGATTAGTCAAGTATGGTTGGCTGAAAGATGTCATCTCACCGCTGGTGGGACCTGCTTGGATACCGTGGCTGGTGACAAAAAAAAATACAATTAATTTAGTAAAAAATCGAGCTTATATTTTTTTTTTCAAATTGGTCGTAGGTTATTTGTGTAATGCATCAGTAGGTGGATAAAAAGGTTACACATGTTTACGCAGTTAATTGTGTAGATCGCTGTTTAGATTTGAAAAAACATAAGATTTACTCTCAGAAATTATGTCGAGTTAGCTCGTTTTGTATTGGGCGGTAAATATAGCTCGACGTAGAGAGAGATATGTTAGGGTGCGGATGGGTGTACCGTGTTGTGGTATAGCTATCGATTGATTGGACTGCTCCGGGTCGATCGGCTTCCCGCTCTATCATTTTCCGTTCACCGAGCTTGACTGCTATTTTTGGACAGGTTCAGATGGAGTCGAATAAGTTCCGTATCTAAACAAGTTAATTCGTGTAACTTATTTTTATAAATAGATTAAGTTGAATTGAACTCACATAATCTAATAAGATACGATTAAATAAACTTAATTATACATTTATATGTTAAATTTATTAAATTATGTAAATATATTAAGTTAAAATTACAAGCATACCACATGCATTTAGCTATATGGGTTAAATGCATCGTTTCGTATCGGCCTAGTTATATACAGGTCGTGTTCGTGTTTGAAATTTCTGATCCATTTATTAAATAGATAGTATAAGGACTAAGATACTTTTAATACGAATCCGTTTAGATGTGACACGTTTAAATTAGATATGACATGTATTATCAGGCTCAGTGGAGAGGGACCTGTTCTTTGAACTTAAATTAAAAACTTTTGAATTGAAGTTGTAAGTAAACCATAGCATGGCCTTACCTTCTGGATAAATGAAAGCTGGATCAGCCGGCTTGTTGGGAACTAGCGGTCACGATTGAAGCAACCAGCCAACGACCGTTCTAGTCGTTGGATATCCACCGTCGGTTCCCTGACAGCGGGGAGGCAGACTTTCGGCCATTTACCATTGAATCGTCTGCACAATGTTCCATTAGTTTCTTAGGAGATATATAATCCGATTAAATTTGTGCGTAATAGTACTCCTATCACTAATACCAGTTATCCAATTTATCTGATACATTCTTGTTTGAATGCAAAAATCTGAACATTATGTAACCGAGCAGTTGGATTGTCACTACCTTTGTACTCCTTAAAATAAATAAACAAATAAGAAATTCAGAAAGAGCATAAGTATTTGCTAGAGACTTTGCAAGAAAATTGACTTGATCCATTTCGGACAAAGAAATCCACCAGTCCCGCAAAACTCAAGTGAAACAAGAGGCAAAGTCAGCAAGAATGTCATAATTCTTCTGGCTGTGGAGGGACTGATATGTGAGCCATGTTAAGAATTCTTGAAGCCTATCTGTCCACTTAGAATAGGAGATATCATCAAGAGTGAAAGAGATACCCGTATGCTTGGTGGGACGTCTCCCATCTGTAGGAGGAGCATGAGGATCGCTAAGCCTTCAGCTCACTTGGTCTTCCCAACGATGTTCACGACACAACCATGGTATTCTAATGGCGAAGAACATGATGACATGCCACCTGTCCATTCCTTCAAGGGTGATGGACGTCTGGACATTGTTACTAGGTAAACAATTATTTTAGTTGATAACTGTAGTAAACAATTGTTGATAAAAAAATGATAGGCACTAAAGGAAAAAAAACATATCTCACACTTGCAATTCAATAATTATACCGAACAAACAACATTAATAATTAGGTCAATTGGATGGGACATGCGGTTAAATTCACGAGGTTGGAAGTTCTTAGGACCTACCATGCGTGTGTTTAACCTATGAACTTATCTAAAATTATAAATTTAAAGAATATTTATAATTCGGACAGAATAAACTCTTGGCTATTGATAATTTTACCTACCAAGGGAACAAAGAAGCGCACCTAAAGGCTAATTATTGGCCACGTGTGCAGTGAAAAATGTTTCTCCTGAATCGTTTTTTTAGTAAGGGGATTATTGGTTGAAGTTGGGACCCTAGGGGGGCTGGTACAACAAATTCCCAATATATAATCCTCGTAGGACCCCCATGATGTCGGTCCATTATTTAATGTTCGCGAGTTTTGTTAGGAAAATCAATGTTGACGTAGCAGTGGTCCAAGACGTGGTGTAACTTTTGGTATTAATTTATGGCCGCCTTTACTTAATCGGTCGTCTCGATCCTTTTGTTGGATTCCACGATGTTATTTTTTCGAGCATTATCGATATTAAAAAATACAACATACCATCGCAATCCAATGCGAGTCAGATTCAGCATCAAATAATAAATCCGTGTAAATCATAATTTTTTTTTCATTTACAAGGATGTTGTTGTAAGTCCATCCCCGATGTTTTGTTTCCCCGTTAATGCGTGAAAGTCAGTCACTGGAAGGGGAGATCCTTTTATGTAATGATATATCGAGTGACAGTACTTACACAGTAGCATAAACCGATATAATTTAATTATTTTAAATTTTTTATAAAATCATAGAAATAAAAATAACAATTAAAAAAACTGAATTTTACCATTGTTTTTATCTATAGTATTTCCTATAATTATCATTTTTGTCGGTGGAGGGGCTAAATTGTTATGATTTTTTTTTTAAATATAGAGGATGAAAATAATGATAACAGACTAAATTATTGACTTTTTTAAATATTAAAAATGATATCAGTAATAAAATTAGATTAGTGATAAAAATAATAACTGTACGAAATATTAGTAACAAAGAAAAATAGCAGTTTACCCTTAAACAGAGTGTTTATTTCGATCAAAGCAGTTGATCGACCTAATATTGATCTAATTATTCTCTCACTAAACTTTTAGATAACTGATTCCATGATCAATCCGTACATTGAAAGGGTCGATGAAAATTTTTTCAAATTCTCTATTTAATCGTAAATTAATCTCAATATATATTTATGCTAGTTCATGATACCGCATAACGGCAGCAAAAAGGAAAAATCCTGAGCAATTGCGTGATCATGGTTGGATATGGGTTGACTTTGGGACAGAGGCAGACATGACATGTCTGACTGACTAAACTCCAAAAGGATCCATACAAACATATGTCTACAAATTCTGAACCAATAATGTAATGTTTCATTTTTCTTTTATTTTCAAGTCAACTAAGCTAAGTGCTAATAGAATTGAAAGTTTTAAACCAATAAAAAAAATAATAGAATTGAAAGTTTGTTATTTATTATTTAATAGAATTGAATAACAAATAGTTTAAAAAAATTTCAGAAAAAAAAAGAATTAAAAGTCGTTAGAATTATTTATTTTAAAAGATTGACATGTTAGATAACTGATAATTTATTACTCATTATTTAATAAAAACAACAACATCGCATCTGCTAATTAGTCCGAAAAACAAAAAAAAAAAAAAGGACTCTGCTGCTGGTAAATGTTTCGATCAAGGGACCAATACGGTGAAATTTAAAATAAGAGGGAAAAAAAAGATAATAAGAATATTAAAAATGAGATAATTTAGCTAAATTGATACAAATTGTGAAATTTCTTTCCATTATTCAAATCGACAGTGACTTTGTAGTCCTGGGAATCGATCATGCATATTATAATAGTATCAACTCTGCCAAAGTCGAACTACAGAGAATCCGAGGTGACAAAATGGTCGGTTTTCACACGTACGACTGTGATTACAGTCCTGACCGATGACGAGAAAGCCGTGTTTGTCTAGGAGTTGATCCATGTTAGCTTTGGAAAGGGATGGAGCTAGAAAAAAAAGGAGGAGCAATTAGCAATCAATCCATTGCATAGAGTTCAGAGAGGAAAAGGCATCCGAAGGCCACAGTTGAAGAATCTTCTAAAGCTCCTCTCTCACCCAATGTGACCAAGACGAAAGGCTGAACGAAAATTTCAATAATTATATATTTATAATTATTAAATTCTAAAAAATCTTTTCAAAAAACTTAAATAAATTGTTATCATAATTGAAAATAATATTTAAATGGTAAAAAATATTAAAAATTAATAAAATGGTGAACTTTAATTTGAAATAATATTAAATAGTGAATTCTTATTGGACGGATATATTATATAAGTGATGCTGACGTGGCATAACCGCTTCACTGAAAACTCTCTCATATGCTGTGAAATCAATCAATAAAATTAAATTATTTTTAGGATTATATTTTTTTTCTTTTAGATTTTATAAAAGAACAATAGCTTGATCTTATTGGTTGGAAGAGAATCAACCATGAAATTCAAAAGAAGAAGAAGAAGAAGAAGTATGAGGAAGCATACAACCATCGGAGAATCTTCTAAAGCTCTCCCACCGATCATGAAAGCTTGAACTTGAAGAAGAAAGGAAAAGAAAAAGCGGGGAGTTCGAACTCATTGCTTTTGACATTACCTACCGGAGGAGTTCGAAAATCGTTGCCTTTTCCTTCCCGATCTTCTTTGAGCTCGAACTTTCATGATCTCGGTGCGTGGAATTCGAAATCAAGTTGCGGCAAACTTGTTTTCCTTCTGAATCAATCTGTTGATATTGATAAATTTGAAAACGCGGGTAGCTGCTGCTCTTTTTTTGAATAGCTCTACTGCTCCATGCCCCAAAGAAAGACGACCTCATGGTTTGAAGAAAATCAAAAGTATCCCATCATTTCCTTTTATTTCCATTTTTCTTCTGAGGATTTTGGAGGAATGTAACCGTTGCAGGAAACCGTTAGCTTCACAGGGGCTCTTCTTTACCAACTTCAGGATGGGCTCGTAGTAAGGACTCGTAGAAAGGAAGAACTCTGGTTGTACCCATGATTATGGTACTTTCATTACTGTTCAATAGGCCCAGTCCAATTTACCACGAACTATTTTTTTTCCAAAAAAATCACGAAAATATGTTATGTTTTTCCTAATCTACAACACTATTAATTTTGATCGTTAATTGTTTATTTGTACCGTTAATTTTATTGATTGTACAAACAGAATTTGACGTGATATCACACATGACATCTATCTGGTCATAAAAATAGTAAACATCTGCTTGTAAGTCCATCTTCATGATAAATTAGAGAATTCGATAATAGTTCGTGATTTTTTATTATAAGATGGATCTCACGTGTAATGCCACATCAGACTCCACTTGTACAAACAGTAAAATTAACCATATACATAAACAATTAACAAATAAATTAACGGTGAGGTAGATTAGGGAATTCTTGAATAATTCATGATTTTCTGAACAAAAAAAAAGTTCGTGATAGATTGAAAAATTCTTAGATGGTTAATACTTTTCTGGACAAATAACCTTTTTTCGTACAAGTAACTTGACATTGAATTCTAAGTTGGGCCAAAATAAAGTTCAATAGGCCCGGCCCAAAAGCTCAGGAAAAATTTATCAGTACTTATTGGGCCGGGCCATCGAGTAGGGCCCAACTAAATCGCTCATCTCAAGGTGTCAATCCCTATTCTCTTCCTTCCATGACCCAAACGAAATTCCTTAGCTCTTTTCCACTATGCATTTTTTTTATCAGTATCGCTCGTATTCATAATCTCATTGAACTCTAACTAATTTAGTTTGAGTCGGATCGAGCTAGTAGAGAGTAAGATAAATTCTCTCAATTCATAGAAATCGAATTGGAATCATACTGAACAGGAAAATGCGCCCTTATTTTCCACTTAAAAGACTCGAACCCGAAATGAAAAACTCGGGCAAGAGTTAGAACATCAAGAAACTTTCCCACTTGTTTTCCATCGAGTTGGTGCACGTGCATCTGATTAATTATTCATGACGTGGCTCCGTAAAGAAGGCAGGTCGAGTCTTTGAATGCGTCAGAAATTGGAATTAATCCAGATGATGAATGTTGAATTAGAATGCTTATGTATGCGCGAGGTACTAATGAGAAATTTTCAGACGATCCGATCCCACCATGTGTTGTAAGAAAACATTAATTAGAATGCGACAAATGAGTAAATTAGTATTAATTATCCGAACAGTTATCATAATTATTACTAATAAAATAATTTTAAATTTTTTCGGGTACTGATAGATTCAAAGTTATCATAGTTTAGATAAGAAACTAAAGAACCACCTTAAACCTTAAAGGCTCCGATGTTTACCGGAATCGGTCTAACAGCAAAACCGCTAGCATCTGCAGAGGACGTCCGTCGATGATCGACGGCCCTTCCGAATGCTAACTGACAGATTAAGACGCAGAGTTCATCATCGGTGTTGTGTCTGGAACCTGATCGAATTCAGTGCTTCCTAAGCTCGTGGAAGCTTTCGTCGCTACCGGTCCGGTAGTAGTCACCTAATTTGCCGACATTCACATCAGTCGAGCCGAAACCGAGAAAGGTTATACAGACAATTTCAATTGCGTGCCGTTCCGGAAGACTGATTCTTCCATCGCGGCACGTCTCCCTTCCTCCTTTTCCAAGTCAACACACTTCATTAACGCGTCACGGTCGAAGAATTCACATTGGAGAACGGTGGAAACCTCCAATTTAGTGATCAGAGAGGTCCTGCCAAACCCGCACCATGGATTGGACGGTTTACTCGATCGCTCCTTCTCCTTAAATAAAAGTGTTGAGATCGAATTTTGTACATGAGCCAATCCAATTCCATTTTCAAGCTTATTTCATAAGCAAGATCTATTAGCTGGTCCCAAATTACATGAAACTAACTTATATTTCAGAGAAAGAAGAGAACAAGATTTTCTTTTTACAGGCGGTCGGTCGAGTCTGGAAAACGACAGAAGGATGAGGAAAATATTGATCCTACTACAAGGATGATTAGCATCGAACCTAACCGACCCGAACCGAGTAAGGAATTTAGTACGCGAAGATGTCTCTGAGAGTTGTAGATTTGTGGCCATGGCTCCACCTCTCCTTCTCCTTGCTCCTCCCTGACCGGAAACGGATCAGCTTCGACCAAAACCCTCTCTTCACGGCCTTCACGGCCTCCCGTTCCCCTTCATCGGATCTCCCGGCCACCAGAGCCATCGACCGGCTCTTCCTCAGGCTCCCGCTGAGCCTGACCGAGAGCAGCACCGACCAGCCTTCGGCTGCCGCCGCCGCAGCGGAACCGTTCCTCCTGTGGCCGCCCTGCACGCCCCTCCGCCGGCTCCCAGCCGGCGGAGACCAGGGGCCGCCAGACAACGACGAGTCATACCGGAGAGAGGAGCTTGAGTGGAAGGGAGACCTCAGGAACAGCCTCCGGCTCGGGTACGCGGTCTGCGGCGAGAGCAGGAGCTGATGGAGCCGTTCCCGGAGGCAGGAGGAGCAAACTCCCGGGAGCTGATGGAGGTTCGGGTGCTTGGTGCAGCTCGAAGCCGATGATATATTTCTGGCCATAAATCCAAATAGCTCTTTGCTTGAATGGTCCGTCTTTGATTGCTGGGATGGAATGAACATTTATAAACTGAGCACTTGCTTATATACATATACATACACACACGCATATATATATATATATATATACGTGTGTGTGTGTGTGTACACGGAGAAAGTGCAACTGTTGCTTGACTTTGCAGTGCTTCGAGGAAACATCGTACACTGCGCACGTATATCCATGGACGGCAAGAGAATTCAATTAATAATAGTGAATATTATCGAATATAATTTAAAAATGTGAATGTGATGTTATATTTGAATTAAAAAATTAATCAAATTATCTCATTCCTACGTACTAAAACTTTTTGAATTATTAAATATACTAAAGTATTATTTTAAAACGATATATTGTTAATAAATAGTTTCAGATAATTATGACTGTAGAAAGGTGCACACATATTTTTAAAATAAAAAATGCCATCGATAAAAAAGATAGCAAATGAAATAACTATTTTGGAAATGATTAAAATGATAATAAAGATCATGAGTGATCATATACAGAAATTAGGATAAAAGGGAATTTTAAAAATAGAAAAAGAGACTAAAATTACACAATTTTCTATTAAAATAATGGAGATGGATTAAATTTAAAATATTTTTACTTTAAAATAAGAATGATATTATTGTATTTCAATTTTAAAGCTTTATAGTGTAGACAGGTTATGTGTCCATCGTGCGCGCAAGCAGCCGGAGTCAACCCGCACGTACGTGTCGTGAAAAGTATACAACTTCAATTTTCTCCTCTCTCTCTTTTTCTTTTTTTATTTTATTTTTTTATTTTACAGATCAGAATGAACCTTTTTTCGGTTGACCCAATAAATCGGATGGCGTTGTCAATGTCACCGGTTGTTGGGTTCGCAATAGCTATATATTCCGCACTGGTCTGGCATGCCACCTTAGATCTAAAGTTAAATGACTTCAAATTTAAATCTTATTGATTAAACTTTTCGTATAATTTATTTTTCATTCCTTCTGTCTCGCTCAAGGCTTGTACGCCTCCTCTCGTGTGGAAAAATAAACTCTGGTACCCAAGATAAACACTGAAGACACGGGTCAAGCCACCTCTGTATTCCCTTCTCACATTTCAGATGAAAACTCTGTTAGCCAAGATGAGCTGATTAAAGACAGTTCGGTATCTCTTCACTTTATCTGGAGTCTCGAATTTGATTCTTATTACTACTCTCTATCTGCAACACCGATGTACAGAAGTTCTATGAATCTTTGAGTAATTCAGTTCATGAAAGGGGTAAATATCTCCCACATACAATTTTTTACATTGATAAAAATCTACCGGGTGCCTTCATTGTCTCTTCAATGTTAAATTTGTTTAGTCTTAGTCAGCCGTCTATTGTCTCTCTCTTAATGACGTACTGCTCGACTCTTCTCCTTTGGGGCAACGGCAGACTGCAAACACAAGTCGTCGTCCCACCGCCAGTCTCCCGCGATCAGCGGCCGCAACGGAAGAGGCAAATCACAGGTGGGACCCAAGGGCAGTTGAGTCCACATAATATTTCTCTTTTTTTTTTTTTGTTTTTTGGTGCGGATAATTTTTTTTTCAATTTTACACCTATGATTCTAAAAAGAGTAAGATAGATTTAAAAATAAGAAGGTACAAAAAAAATATTGAAGTGAAATTCCTTTTAATCCCAATTAATAATCTTTTTATCAGTAATATGGAAATATATTCATATCAGCGTAATTCATCGTGCTCAAATAAAATGCCCCTTTGAGAAAGTGAACCGGCCGCAAGATTTCTTATTCCTACGGATCTATTCAACATCCACGTGATCAATGGAGAAAGTAAGAGCAAAAAAATCTGCAGATATATTACGAGATTTTTATGATGAACACTGTTGCTCCTGACGTTGCGAGAACAGCTTGCTGGGCGTCTGAGAAGACCGACGATACATTCCTCCATCCCTACTCGACGGCAATTCTCGTGGCTGCCACAATCGCTGAAGGTTTGGCCCGGTCGAGAGACGATCTGCTCACCCTCCTTGGATCCCCACCACTGTAGCAGGCCCGGCCCCGGTGTCCCAAGCGGCATCAACTAAAATTTTGCGGCATCTAGCCCGAGACGGTCTTCTCTAATAGATGTATCACGTGGCAGTACTTACGTGGTGTCATCAAATTAATAAGATTCGATGGTCTTAAGGTCTAGATTTTTTTATTAAATCCTAAAGATAAAAAATAATTTTAAAAATAATTGAATTTTATTAATATAAAATAATGTAAATACTGTTATAAGACATGTGCAGACGGTATATACGAGACTTTCTCCGCCAGCCCACCTTCCTCATTAATTTTTCATCTAATTTTTTTAATATGGAAGAATTGTCAGAATAGAAGAGTCAAGGATTGATTGATTGTTCCCTTTACCCGCACGAGTGCTCTTGGAATTCATTCAGTTGCATCGGGAACACGTCACCGTGTTTTTTCTTCCAACAGCACGAGAATCGTGCACCAATTTTATTCATTCATTTATTTATTTGATAACAATTATCTCATAAATACCGATATGTCAATATTCTGCGTACTCATGAATCCAAGTATCTCACTAAGGGTTTACGCGAATAAAGAGAGACCGAACTCAGAGAAAAAGCATTTGTTCTGATGGTACCGTACTCGATTAAGACTAGTGATTGTTGAATCTTGTGCTGTGAGAGAACCATTGGTGAACTCGGCGATTGAGCCTAGAAGATACCGCTAAAGACGGATCGGGGCTTCTGTCAGTGGGGTTACCATCGGGGACAGATATTAGTTTACATCAAATGGTGTCAGATTATGATGTTGATATATTGTATTATTGTCAGTGTGCATTATAAGAAATTGAGTTCGTCTTCACTTTAAAATATAAATTATTTAATAATATCACCCAATTTTTTTATATATGATTTTTTTTTTTTTGGTGGCAGATGAGTTTAACAGTGATTAGCACCGTTAACATGAGGGCAGTGAAAACTAGAGAAAATCCTAAAGCCCAACCCGCTCACTCTGAGAGGCGCACGTGAGATTGGTCTGCTAGCTGGGCGACAGTGACCGAGGAAGGAATCGGTGGGCCGAGGTCTCCTGATTCCTGACTGATTCCGGGGATCCCGAGACCGGGGCGCTTACGGATCTAAATTAATGTTCGGGCATCCACAGACAAAGCTTCCACGGGCTTAGAGAGAGAGAGGATTTTCCTGAATTCCGTGAACACAAGACCACGTGCATACGAATGGATCGAAGAATCGATAGAAAAACCGAGCTTAGAGCAGGCTTAGACCAAACAGTACCGACCTTCGATACGCTATTAAAAAGTTCTAGATTGATAGGAAAGCCGAGCTTCAACTATTCTGTCTGTGCAGTGGATCTCTTATTATTTTGTTAAGTGTTTCCGTTGAAGCTAGACCAGTTATCCTATTCATGTAATCAAAGTTAGTATACATTAATTTTTTTCGACGTGCAAATTAGACAAATTTAGTCTGACTAATCTCTCAGGAATTTGCTGCTTATTTTTCAGTACTTGGCTCCAGCAGAAGCAATCTCCTGGATGGACTTCCCAGAAGCCCACGTAAACTCAGCCCAGCAGTTGGGAGTTACACTTGCAGCGACCGTACCCTCAACCTTAAAAGTGAGAAGAATTCGAAATACAAGTCAATGGACATTTTGCACCTCTTGCATGCAATTACGAAGTAGAACATTGATCTTTCCAGAGAATGGAGAAATCGATGCGCACATCTACAAAAAAAATCTGTACTTGGAACAAATCCATCAGGTGAATTCTATGGACTGGTAGGTGAATCGTTAGGTAGGTGGTAAAAATAACTATGAGTAGGTGAATTCTTTCATTTAGTTTAAATCGTTGATTGCCAATCGTTAGATTAAACTGCTGAAATTGGACAGTAAAAGCTTCCATCCATCCATCCATCCATTTCTCACATCCTAGGGAAACAAAACCATAACAAGCTCCTGTCCCATTGTCAGGTTTCCAGATCCGGAGGACCATGAGTACTGATCACGAAGAGTTCTCGACCCAACAGATCTTCCGGTGCCCGGTCTGTATCATCAAAGATAAATTTCAAGGCGGGTGTGCAGGCTAACCGGGCAATTTCGATGGTTACACACATGACACCGGGACAGGTTCCCCTCCCTGTACATATGGTGAGCCCTGGGAGCACAAAATATCGGGGTTACGCAAGCGTGTCGTATTCTTACATGAGAATTGTGTTAAAAAGGTGATCGATTATCGGAACGTCCTTTTATCCGAGCAACAGTCAGGACAGAGGGACGTGAAAGTCGTGGAAGGGTCTCGGATCAAATGGACAGAGACATCACAACGAGTGAGTGATCCTCAAAGTCTCTGGATATGGATTAGCTTATCTCTTGGTTAGGTTTAGGATGGGATGTTCTTTTGTTGGAAGATAAGAGCACAAGCAACCAATGATTTTTTTCTGGGAGACAGAGAATTCCTCTTCGAAAAAAAGTTTAGAAAATCATTTTTTTGAAAAGAAGCTTGAGGTCTTTGATCTCTTTCTCCAGCTTGTGGGTGCAAGCAACAACAACAGTATCTCTAGGCATCTCCTTCATTGGTGGTCTCTTTCCCAATTCACCACTTGATTTGATATTTTGGCTTTTTTTTTTATATAAAGGAGACACATAAATCTAAAAAAATAAAAGAAATAGAAAATAAAGAAGTATAGAGAATTCCACTTATATGAATTATATTGAGAACTTCTTAGTATCGGTTCGAGATAATACCACTGCACCGCTACCTCCTTTCCCGATACTTCCCTTCAATCAGTTGGTGCATTCGAGATAATTTACTAAAAGTGAGAGAAACTGATTTGATCGGTTGCTTCACGTCTTGGAAGGCATTCTCCTAGACATCAATTGGACGTTTCCACTGTCTCTGTACCCATGACCACGAGGGGTCCATTAGACTCGTCCCTGTGAACAGGTATCTTTTTTCACTGCAGAGGAATGGGACGAGCCCATCTAAGGTAGAAATTTGCGGTCGTGGTGGTCCACGTCACGGACTTCTTTCGAGCAAATCAATCAAGTGAATGGGCTCCACAAGGCTCATCCGCCCAAAATTGTTTGTCTGTGTCGCAATCGACATGTTGGGCCCCCATGGAAGGTAGTCAAACAACAGTCAACATTCAGGTTTTTTTTTTGGTTGGGTGTAAGATTTAAATTTTACGTGAAAAGTTGAAACTTTTCATCTCCTTGCTGTGTGTGGGTGTAAAGTGAAGGTGAATATGAATTGTCCTGGCCAAAGATTGATTCCCGAGCCAGCAGCTTTTTTGGGAAAGTGTTTACATCACCCTCAGAGAAAGTCTTCAATAGAACGGTCATACCAAGTAAATGTTACTGACGTGATATATCCGTTCAATTAAAATCTGGTATGTAATCAATAATTATCTAGCACAAAAATAAATGATTCTTTTAAAATTAACATTGGTTTATGCTAATTTTAAAATCTAACACTACTATTTAAATCCTTTTACTAAACTTTTTTACAACACCATACTTACCAATTTCGCTAGTCTTCATTCTCCTCTTAAACCTAATTCTCTCACTCTGCTGCCGCTGCCATTCCCATCCCTGCCCACCAATGCTTTCACTCCTCCTGTCACCTTCGGTCGTTCCCTCCGCCGATCCTGTCGTTCAGGGAGGCCTGCCTGCACTCCTATTGTCGTTCTCATCATCGATCCCAACGCCCCCTTTCATAATCATTCTCGTTGCCCCTTCCCTTCGCCCATCCTATCACCCGTCACGTCGTCGATCCCGTTGCCCCTTCCCTTCATTGATCCTGTCGCTCCTTCCCTTCACCGATCCCATCGCTCCAGTCACCTCCTGCCACTCCCGTCGCCTAAGAAGAAAGCTTGGAGTTACCAAAAAAAGGGGAAGGAGAAAGTTTGCGACTAAAGGGGGAGAGAGCTCTAGGGAGATGGCTGAAAATGGAAAATGGGCAAAGCACAACTTGTAGCAGAAGGAGAGAGAGGGTGCTTAGGAGAAGGGACTGGAAATCGTGGAGGGAGAGAATGGGCAGAAGAGGAGAGAGAGTTTCAAGGACAAATGTGAAATTTTACTAAATTTAGTGCTATTTTTTAAATTATGTATAAACTAGTGCTATTTTTATAAAGTAATTGGAGAGGTGTGCGACTTTCGTCCATTAACACAAAAAAAAGTACGTAAATCTAGAAGATAGTAAAAGGAAAAGGAAACATCAAAGTGAGTCGATTAAGGCGATTTAGTTCATCTCTCCTTTAAACAAAGGTCTTAGATTCAAGTATTTATTAATAAAGAAAATTTACTTTTGCGAGAGTTTTACTCATTAATAAATGGATTAGACTTGAATCAAAATAGCAGTCAGACTTGTTGCGCTTCTAAATATTAGTGACACGGACTAAAAAAAGAAAAAATGAAATAAGGAAAGCATTGTGTACAATAGATATGCCACGTGATAATGTTGACACTAGATATATATAATTCAACCATTTTAAGATTTTATTAATAAAATCATAAAAAGTAAAAAATAACTCTAGAAATAACTTAATCATGTTTGTTTATGATATAACGCCAGTACTATCATATGATATAACTATTATATGCAAGACTTTCTCAAAAAAATGAAATGATAAGCAAAGAGTTTTACGAAGGAGTCGAAATCATGACATTTTAGTTCTAGATCGAGGAAGATGCACCAAACCCGCTTCTCTTCGTTCCTTCAACTCGTGTACAAGCACTTGTACATCGAGTCTGTCTCCCTCTCTTAGCTAGCCAAGTCATAATATTCCTAGAGGATAATAAGACAAAAATGGTAGCTTCCAACTAAAGTTCTCATACAAAACCAACACCACATAATCGTCAAACTTAACCAAGCTTATTAAGGATCTGATATGGTCTGTAGTTAGCTGAACTTAGCCTCCTCTTGGATTCTGCCCAACATCTCGTACACTGCTGCTGCTATCTCATTCACTGACCTGAGCTGACACTCATCTTCGGCCTGTTCCATGCATTTCAAACAATATAATATCACTGGCGATCATGACCTCTGCTCAGTTTCTTATAAGGAAAATAACATTATAAGTTCTATATATTTATCATTTAAAAATGGCTAACTTGGTCCTATAATATTAGTTTCATTACATTTTTAATCCAAAATATCACTGTTTTGTTAACAAAACTATCAATGGCATAAAGTTCATGTCAGCAAAACAATGACGATTTAGGCTAAAAGTGTAAATGAACTAATCTTATAGGATCAAATTAGTTATTTTCAAACTTATATGACTCAACTGTAAAAAAGATAAATATCTAGGATTTTCGTTATAATTATCTCGTTTCTTATACGTCAGTTTGGCAGTTAGATCTAGAAAGGGTAGAAGGAAGAGGATGTTCAAACTGGGATTTCTCGATTGTACATCGATAACGATGCCGCTGCACTAGGTCTCCTTTACGTTGCACTGAATAGCCAAAACGAGTACCTTTACGCTGAAGGAGTACAGGACCATATCGTCGGCGGTCGTGACATTGAGGTGGAGGATGCTGAGACAGTGAGACTGCAAACCCACCACCAGTTTCACCAGCTGCTTTGGCCGCTTCCTCGACAGCACCTTGATATTGGCATGGGCATCCACCACCGTCACCTCCACATCAGCGATCGCGGCCACTGGCCTCTCTGGCCCTGCCATTGCAGATGTGCCGGTGTATCGAGTCGGGTCGGTCGAGTACTGCGGGAAGGTGAAGAAATCGGCGAACGGGGAGGAAGACAAGCAGCCGGTGATGGTGGCGGCGTTGATCCGTAGCTCTTTACATTGGACGCCCTTGAGGGATTGCAGGAGATGCTCGAGCTCCTTCACGAAATTGACAGCCCCTCCTATGATTGATGCCTGGTCCCCCTAATTTGACATAATGCAATCCCCCAAGTCAAAATTAAGTAAAAAGATATATAATATAACTAAATAGAAAAATGAAAAAAGAATTACAAAGACATCTCAATAAAGAAGTTATCCCGCCATTGGCCCAGGTGGAAAAAAATTTTCAGTATCGTTTCGATCCATGTTTTAGATATCCTTACACCTTTACGTTTACTCTACCCTGTATATCTAGTCGTGTGCATAGGGATTCTGAGATTAGCCCGATAAAATTCGAATATTTCTCTACATGAAAAATAGGTTTAGTCGATTGCAATTTTTTATGAGTTCGGAAAAAATAAGGTGTATGATATAAAACAATGTTTGGTTTACTTTTTTGACCGAATTAAGGTCCTTCGACAATGCCAAGAAAATGTGTTTCCAGTCATATCACAGGATATTCTTATTTTGTTAAAAATTTTTCACAGTTCATTCGATACTAAGCAACTGCACTCATCAGAATCTAGCATTTAAAAGCCTCCAAATAGCTAGTAGTACGCAACTCGGTATAGGTATGTCCATCGAGGTGATAGCGTTTGCACGAGAAATCGAATGATTTCGAGATTGGTAAGTACCCGGTGGACGTAGGAAGGTGGCATCATGGACTGGAGCACGGAGAGGTACTCGTTCATCTGCTTCCGGCGGTTCCTCTCCGTCGCAATGTGCACCATCCTCTGGCTTTCCACCTCCTCCTTGTTCTTTGCCGCCGTGGCAGTCCGCCTCCTCCTCCTTCTTGCCACAGCTGCTGCCGGAGGCATCCCTGGCCCGCTGTTGAAGTTCTCTGGCGAAGATGGGTAACCTGCAAGGCTCTTTTCTGGCACAGCAACATCGGTCTCGGTCCTGCCCGGCGGTGTTTGAACGCTGGTCGGATCGTACTCCTGTCCGAACCCGAACCCGTAGGGATGGAAGTGTTCATCGTAGGGATAGGAACAGGAGGAGAAAGGGTCTTGCTGGAAGAGAGCTGTTTCAAAGGCCATTTCTCTTATCTTCCTCCTGCAGGTTTAAAGTGCTGAGGAGGGAAATAGCTAAGGAGGGAACTGAAGAACTTTGCCCAAACTTGACATGTTAAGAAGTCCAATTGGGCTCCAATGAGAAGTTACTAGGTCAACTTAATGTATGGATGATACGCGATTCATGTCTAAAAGAGTCGATTCATGTGATCCATTAGTATAAATGGGTTAAACCCACGTAACCCGATAATACACGATTAAACCTGTTTAATTATGTGTTTATGTGCCAAACTTATGAACTCATTTGAACATAATAAGTTAAAATTACAATTATACCACATACATTCAGTTATATAAATAAATGTGTCATGTCACGTCAATTCAATTTTAAATGGAAGGTGTTCGTATTTAAAGTTTCTAACCCGTTTATCAAATCGGTCATATACGAACTTTTGAAACGAATCCGTTTAGACACGACATGGCGCATATTGCTAGGTTTATGGGTATATGATATTTTGGCAAAACGTGTTATAATATTTTGAGAAAACAAATATTATTAATAAATAAAAACTAATATAACACTTTTTTTTTTCAAATTTACTAAACAATTGTTGGTTAGGTTGTCCCGTACAAATCTCTCGGTTGAAGTGCTTTCTTAGAAAGGCTCAACCAATGGAGTTAAGACAAATTGACTTTTTTCATTAAAATATTTTGTGTCATAGTGTCACCACTTGATAGTGCGGGCGTGACACCATCAATCCATACGATCTCACTATTTTTAAGACTTTTTTTATAAAATCTCAAAAAAAGGAACCCTATGAATAGTTGATTTTTCATTGGTTGGTGCCATTGCGTTAGTAGCACCGTTCGATAAAATACTTTCTCCTAGGTTGAAAGATCTACCACTGCATCGAACTCCTTTCTTTCAGTATTGATTAAATTACATCAGCTAAATAAATTAGAATTAATAATCCATATTGGCAATAATTATGACTAATTAAAGTAATTTTTTTATTAATTTCTCGCCGCATCACGGTAAAATAGTTCCCTCCGATATATAAGCGAACTAAGCATTTCATGGTAACTAGCAGTTAATCATTGTAAAATAGTTCCATCTGTATATTATCATATGCAATAATTTTAGAAATTTTACAATAATTAAAATTTCTTGCTATAAACTTACGGTCCTCTTAATCTAATAATTCTTGAACCAATATTAACCTTTGAAGAATTGGTATATACTCTGTATGATGAGTCCTGTTAATAAAAGTTGAAGCTAATATACTTTACTCTTTGTTGAGTTTTCTCTAGTCAAACTGAATTAGTCAGAGTCCATTAAATTTCTGAATATCGGTAGTTTAATTTAGGACGGAAAAATTTGAAGCGAAAATCTTTTAATTTCAGCAAAATAAATTATCACGCCAAATTCAGTTTGTTTTTACCCTATTTTGAATTTTGACCTTAACGGTAAATAAAAGAACGACAGGTGGCGACACGGGACATGTCAGTAAAGAATCTCTGAGACTTCTCAAAATCTTCAATCATAAGAACTCCGAAAAGCACCCAGCAACCTCCACCCTCATCGATGACTGCAACGATCATTTCCGCCCGGTCCACTCACCAGCCAATGACTCATATTTCCTGTGCACTAGGAGAAAATCTTTTACGTAATAGATATATCATATGATAGTACCGATTCGATATCACAATTCAAATCAAATCAAGCCATATTTAGGATTATTTTTATCTATTTTAGGTTTTATTCAAAAAATTGTAAAAACAACTGGAATCATACTGTTTCGTGACACTGTATCAGTACTGTCACACGCAATATACTCGTTACGTGCAAGACTCTCTCGTGTATGAGAAACTAATTTCTACAATCTAATAGTTAACTTGTTCAATAATATAATTAAATTACTCATACTTAGTAATATATACTGAAAATTTTAATAATTTAAAATCATTTTCTTTGTCTGATAAATAACCTAGCGATTGGTTCGTAAAATTTCTCAGTACATATGTTGACGGTTGCTGCGGATTGGTCAATTAAGATGCTCGGCGGGCAATCGAGAATTTCTTCTAAAGGCCTCAACACGTCGATTTTAAATAATTTTTATTAGTTTATGATATCACGTAAATACTATTACATAATTTGTCCGATACATAGAAGACTCTCTCCAACTAACCGGGCCCATCTTTTATTTTTCTTTAAAAAAAGGGAAAACTTTCATGTTGTCCCGGCTCGCATCCTCTTTCAAAATTAATTGGCTCTTTTTTTTTCCCACTCCCTTTTCTGTGGAAAATCGGCCAAAAAGCAAATCAGATTTCTTTTGCCACGTGCATTTAGGCATAAAAAGACAAAACTCACGCTATATTTGATTAAAAATTACAATAAAAACAAAAAAGAGAAAATCCCAACCTGCTCCAAGTTTCATGAAAGGCCCGAAGCTCTATGGTCTTCCTTTCCTCTTCTGTCGGGAAAGTGGAATCCATTTCAACTTGGTAACAGTGAATCCCCTCCTAATTCTATTTATTTTTTCCCTTTTTAGAAATGTGAAATCAAATTCGATTCATCTCCTCTCGACCATACAGAGGTAAAATAAACGATAACATATACATGCATACTTTATCTTTTTATATATATATCGCTCGATATTAAAAAAAAATTATGTCTGTCCCGATTAATCTATCTTCAACTGAGGAGGATTCACGCAAAGGGGTAAAACTAAAATCTTGCAACGTTATATTCTCTTCAATGACAAAACTTGAATTCGGGACTAATTCTAAGGAAAAGACGTGTGGGATTTCTCGGCATCTTGTCTTCAAGTTCATGAGCAGGGACTGCGGGCAAGCAGTATGGTCCCCCAGCCAACTGGGTTTGCTACTGGGGACTGAAAGCCCAAATGACGCGGCTCAGCCCAGACCCTCCACGTTCAGATCCACTGGATCTTCGCCTATTGTTGTTCACCTTCACCAACGGCCCATTTATATCTGCATCTACTGGCAGAATAATTTTCCCTAGAAGGCATTGGCGAGTCCTGAACTCAAATGTCGGAAGGTAAAGCTCGAAGTCTTTGATAAGCTATGATTCCAAAAGAGTAAGAGATGGTTTCACACAAAGGCTTATTGTCAAAATGGGAAAAAAAAATCTTAAATGGTCGTGTTTCATAATGACGTGGTGAGAAAGAACACGTCAAATTAATTTGATTAGTATTAATTAGATAACTGCTCGAGTGATTAACACTAATTTGCTCGTTCATCAAATTTTGATCGATAGTTTCATCACGCCATGTGGCAAGGTATGATGATCACCTAAGAATTTATGGTCAAATGGCCTGACCTTGACCTTCAGAAGATAGAACGCTTTGATCCCCTTTTAGTTTTCTTTTTGTTTTTATTGTCCATCAACCAACTAGATTAGATTCATGGATATCTAACATGTTTATGGAAGATCCTTTGTAGTCGTACCTCGTCACATAATACGAGGACGAAGTTATTAAATTGTAATGAAGGAGTAGATGGGTATACCATTTGAAATAAATTACAATTTTTGGTAATGGTGGACTCACCTAGATTGCTATTAGATCTCGAGCTGCTTCAAAAGGCACGCGCAGTTCCTCCCCGTTCCATAGATTGCCGGGTCATTGTCAGTTGATCGTTCATCCATTTACAAATGGGAAATTTAGCACATGATTACAAGAAGCGGAAATAATGCATATAGAAAAGAGGTTGACCAAAATGGAGAGGGCCGTGGCAGGGAAGATAAGGTTGTCGGGTGGAGACAAACTCTTTTCCACCCCCGCCCTCCAGTATTCCAATTTCATGTCTTTGTCCTTTTATTTAGATCAGAAAGCTTTTTTTTTTTTCACTTGATTCCTATCTTTCTCTCATCAACCAATCAAGAAGATGTAACCCAGTTAAGAATAATCCCTCTTAATTAACAAAATCCAATTGATTCTATAGTGAAGATCTTCCATGAAAAGTCACCTCCTTTGATATCATCTCTCCCCCACTTTTCTATCACTTTCCTTCCTTTGGGCACACTCTTTTGTTTCCCTTTTTAGTACTATTGCTATCAATAATTATTCTACCACCACTTCTCAAGGCTAATATTTAAAGGGGCTCTGCAATCTGCATTGTCTCTGACTCGGGAAGCTTTCTTCGTTTCAATTAAAACAAAGGTAAGTATTTGATCAAATGCCTCTTAGGGAAGCGAATTCAGAGATCTTTCTTGTGTTTGTCTGCAAGTTTGGTTTTGGGATTAATTGAGTTGCAAGGAAGGAATTACTGGGCGGTGCTCTGGAGAAATCCCGTTTCGCTGCGGTATCCTTAAAATGGTTTCTTCTTTAGTTGCAGGTGCTTACTGGATGTTTGATCTTGGGGTGCTGTTGAGTTCAGCAAGCCGGCATTGGGTATGGAAGCTCTCTTAGACAGATGGGTATTGACATTTCTGCTCTGTTGTTGGATGCTATACCCCTCTGCATTCTCTGGTACTACTCTCGCCTTTTCTTTCCCTTTCTGTTAGCCTGAAAAGCATAAGCTTAGCATGAAGCAAACTCAGGATGAAACCACAAAATTGACGTAGCTGTATTTTGTTCAACGTTTTTTTCGATGAAACCACCAGAGCATGAAACTCTATACCAAGAAATTTATTTTGAGTGGAAGAATATTCAGGAACTTTTGCATCCTCCATCTTGCAATTTTTTATCATCATGATAGACTGTGGACTTTCTACTTAATGCATTGCAATTCTGTGAAAAACTAAGGATTGGCTATTGCTTGATGTTGTTGTTTGGATTGGAGTGGAGGGAATCCATGATGATGGTAAGGTGAGGGGAGTCAATTTGGGAGGCTGGCTAGTTGTGGAGGGTTGGATCAAGCCTTCTCTTTTCGATGGCATCCCCAATGGAGACATGCTGGTGAGCTTGAACTTCTCCCATCATTTTGGTGCCTTTTTTCCCTCATATTCGTGACTCAACTTTCAGCTTTTTTCTTGCAGTGCAATTTGCTTAGTTATTTGCTTTCTTGAAGGATAGGATGGGACCCAGGTTCAGTTTAAGTCATCGACTTCGCAAAAGTATGTTTGTGCTGAAAATGGTGGTGGTATGACTGTTACAGTCAGTAGGGATGGTGCATCTTCATGGGAAACCTTCACGGTGAGGAAAAAACTGACCAATATTTCATATACAGCATGCAGCCATCTTTGCTTTTGTATTGGAATATAATGCACTTCTTTTTCCGAAATGGATTAGTGAGCAGTTGTATATACGGGACCATGAACAATTCAACATCTAGTAGCTTCTCCTTGTTTTTCTATCTCTCATTTGCTGGAGATAGACAGACAATGATCTAACACTCCACTAGTTGGGTTGAACAAGTTCAGCCTACCATTCTTTTGCTGTTCAGTTTCTTTCATCTTTCTTGAAGTGAGAAGCGGAAATTGGAATACCTGAAAATCCTTTCCCAACTTATCCGAATTCGTTTCCTTTCTTGCTATCACTTTGGAAAGATGCTTTGTTAATGAGGAAGCCACCAATGGTATGTGTACTCCTCACTGGGTTCAAGTTCCTGACTTTCCCCTCTTGCCGGCAAATGAGTCCGAGTTCTCTCCCAAAATGGTTTATATAGTCATTCATACTATGTGTGAGTTGGGAATTTCTGTTCTTCTTTCAATATGCTGAGAGGCAGAAGTTCCTCGCATTTATTGTGCTTCATGCTTCTGCACTTGCAGTTATGGAGAGTTTCAGAATCGGAATTCCAATTCCGCACCGCTCTTGGCCAATTTTTAACATGTGGGGATGGTGAAGGATCTGTAGTTGCTGCCACAGCACAATCTCCATCAACAACTGAAACATTTTACATTGAAAGAAACAACAGTAGAGTGCACATTAAACTTGCAAATGGTATCTACCTGCAGGTATGTGTGCTCCTGGCTTATATCCAATTGTCTCTCTCTCCCCCCTCTGAAGGGGAAAGGATCACTGAGACAATTCAAAATTCGTGCACCTTGCTTGTGCTAGTGAAGTTGCCAAGCCTCTGCATTTTTCATCCGGAATCTTTGTTACCTGTGATGTTGGATATGACAAGCATAATAGGATACAATCTAATGTTCAGGCTGCTGAGGGAAGTCAACTTACAGCAGACTTTCAAGGGCAACCAAGTTGGGATGATAATTCTGCTACATTTTTTATGACAATCGCGGGGAACAATTTGCATGGCGATTACCAGCTCGCAAATGGGTATGGTCAAAGCAAGGCAAAAGAGGTTCTCCAGGTAGCTTTCTGTGGTTTATGTTCATCTTCTAGTTGCGGCAATTCTATGGATACCCTGTATCTTGTTTAACAGACACTGACACCAGCCAGCCTGAGCTAATTTAAGATGATCGCAGGCATCCTGCTAAACTGTTGTCAGCAACCTGTTTTAAACTTTAGGGTCTTTTTTATTCCGGGAGAGGGAGACTAGGAAATTTATTAAGCGAAGAGAGCGCTAATTTGCACTTGTCAAGATGTTATTTTCCTCATGATCCAGGAAAGGAAAATAAGAGAATGGGATACTTTCTCATGTTCTTGTTAAAAAAGCAGCATGCTTTTGAAGCAAAGAATGGGCACATCAGTGGAATTTGCTTTTTACTGTTGCGAATCGGAATATGTGTACTGTAACATGTTTTTGATCTGTGAAAACTGCAGAAACACCAGAACACTTTCATTACGATAGAAGATTTCAATTTTCTAAACAGGCACGGGGTAAATACCGTGAGGAT
Source organism: Lagerstroemia speciosa (assembly GCA_037672795.1). Lineage (NCBI taxonomy): Eukaryota > Viridiplantae > Streptophyta > Magnoliopsida > Myrtales > Lythraceae > Lagerstroemia > Lagerstroemia speciosa. The sequence goes on along the minus strand of CM075297.1, from coordinate 5,806,685 downwards.
TCCTGTCGGCTGGTGGATTGCTTTCGATCCTGACCCTCCAGCTCCATTCATCAGTGGCAGTTTAGAAGCTCTGGATAATGCCTTCTCCTGGGCAGTGTAGGTTCCTTCTCTAACCTTCTCGTTTTCCTTTTTGGGGCACTGGAAGATTTTAACATTTGCATTTAACGTGTTTCCGGAAAAACTATTGTGGTGCAGAGACTATAACATAAAGTGCATAATTGACCTTCATGCAGCTCCGGGATCACAAAATGGTATGGAACACAGTGCTAGTAGAGATGGGTGGACAGGGTGGCCCACTTCTTCAGATTACATCTCCAAGACTTTGAATGTAATAGATTTCCTTGCTAAAAGGTAATTCAATCGGGGCTGTTAGAGTTGTCGGCTCATGCATGGAGTCAATGATTCTCGAGCTTTCAGCTTTTCTCGAGAGCTGCTTTTAGCATGTGTCACAGAATTCTCTGCCTTCCCAGGTATGGTAAACACCCTGCGCTGCTCGGGATCGAGCTACTAAATGAGGCATCAGCTTCTACTGTTCCACTGGACACCCTCGTTTCATACTACAAGAAGGGATATGACATTGTACGGAAGTACTCATCAAGCGCATACGTTATCCTGTGCCAGAGGATCGGGAATGCTGACCCCATAGAACTGTACCGGGCAAACGTAGGATCCCACAATGTGGTGGTGGACCTGCATTACTACAATCTATTCGACACTTACTTCGTCAACTTGAGCAGCGTGGACAACATCAATTTTATATACGAAAGCAGGGAGCCACAGCTACAGGCCCTAAACAGCCTCAATGGTCCCCTTCTATTCATTGGTAATCAAAGTTACTTCAAACTAGACTCGGAAATAGAGTACCACGAATTCCATAGCTGATGAGTATCTGATGTCGGGGTCGGGGATATTGATAATATTAGTTATGTTCTTACCAGTTGGAATACCTGATCATGTTCACTGCACATTGTCCCATTCTTTCACCAGGGGAGTGGGTAAATGAATGGAATGTGACAACCGGGTCACAGGCAGAGTACCTACACTTCGGGAAGGCCCAGCTGGAAGTCTACAATGTGGCATCGTTCGGGTGGTCTTATTGGACTCTGAAGAACGATAGGAAACACTGGGATTTTGAATGGAACATCAGGAACAATTATCTTCCGTTCGGTGAGTCTCAGAACACTGCAGTCAGATCAAAATCCTGAATTTTGCTGCAATAGCAATGGCAGTTCTTTCTTCTACATTGTATTCCATCAGGGCTAAACATATCAAAGTAAGCACCCTCAATTTGCGAGGGAAGTTTTGAGTTTTTGTCTAAACTTATCGGTCGATGTCCTAACTTCTGTTTATGGTTATGACATGGGTCAAATCGTGCAGGAAACTCTGCCAACACTGGCAGGGCCCAATGGTTAATTCTTGGATTTGTGGCATGCCTCTCTCTTCTTCAACATTTACTATGAGAGAAACCTCGGATCATGCTACAGTCCCAGTTCATGGAAGAGAGACATTAAGCAAGCGGCCACTTCTTTCCCTCTTTTTTGAGCCATTCTTTCAACATAATTTTAACCCTTTTCCATTGATAGTAAAAGAAAGTAATTGTTTCTTCCATCCGATCTACTGTTTTGTTCAACACGACTCATGCTCGATCAATATTTTGCCCAATTTTCCAAATCGATGGAGAGAAAAAGACCAGTGGTGATGGATTTATATTGCAGTTCATGTCAGATGAAAAGGCTTTGAAAGCTTTACACTGCATAGACCTCCCTCAAGACCTCTATGACTCTTCCGGCGATCTCCGGGCCGAACAGTCTCGGAAAGTTTGATGCCAGATCGATATCGATAGTTTTTCTCTTAACAACAACATCCCTTTTCTCCAAGTAAGCCCTCTCAGACTCGTCGATGATCCTATTCTCGCCAAGCGTGCACTTATCCAGCCAGATCTCCAAGACCGCTTTCGTGACAGTGGACAGCTGACCGGCAACTATCTCTTCTAACCGGTCCTGTCCGACATCGGTCTCGATCTTGAGCATTACGGCCGTCGGAGAGACCACCGAGCGAATGTAGAGTGCCGAGGAGAAGTAAGTTTGGGCCTCGGGGAGTGTCTGGAGGGCCTGTCTCTGTGAATCCAGCTGGGTGTCCTCGTAGAAGGATTTAAGGTAGTCGGGGTACATGACGAGGTCCTTCCGAGGAGTGAGGTCGAGGATCATGACGAGCGATGTCGGGCTGTTTTGTATGAGCTCGAACAGGAAGTTCGGGGCATCGGTCACCGTCCGGAGGTAGGCCGAGAGGCTGGTTATGTTCAGCGCTCCTCCGGTGGGGAGTTGACAGTTTAGCCAACTTCCCAAGATGAAATCGACCTGAGAGTGAACAAAAATTTCCGTATGATCAAAACTGATGGAGGTATCTATAGAACTATCGAAAAGAATCTGAATTAATATCCACCTAAAAGACTACACTACCCTTATATACTAAATTTCTTTTACATACCAGAATTTCTCCTGTACTCAACAACGCAACTCGAGTCGGATATCTATTTAAATTGGAGACATGCTTTCTGTTCCATCCTATGGAAAAATAGGACACATGCTGTAAAATTTTCTTCCCACATCGAATTTTAACCTACCACAAGTTCCATGATCCGGTCTAGCAAGGTGTGAATAAATGCAGTTACGACCAAATCCACATCCTAAGAGTACCCAGATTTCTCGGACCGGCAAAACGACTGATCTAGCCTACAGACGAGCTAAAAGACATGGCCTCTTCGGGTTTTGTCGTGCTGTGCTGGAAATAAGCAGTGAGGCAGGGAGGTGGTCGGAATTACCGGAGAGGAGCTGTGGCCGCGTCTGACGTAGAGGGAGCCGCGGGAGGTCCCGGTTTGGTTCTGGTAGTACTCGACGTCCGGCGGCAGAGCGCAGGGATGCAGCTGTGTCCCCAGGCGATCCTCCACCGTCGACAGGAGATCGAGCATCAGCGACCTGTGCGGGGCCGACACGTGGGGGAAGTCCGTGAACTTGCTCCGGCCTTCCATCGGAGTCGAAGAGGAAGAAGGGGCGGCCGAAGCGGAGAAGGGGCGGCGATGGGAAGATCCGGCGGAAGGACGAGAAGGGATTTGAGAGGGGCAAGAGGAAAGGGAACTGAAGAGGGGAGTGTGAAGCGAGAGGACCGCCATTCCTTGAAAAGCCGAGAAGATATTTTCGAGCAATTTGCTGCAATATTGGACGAATGGGTTTTAATTTCACATTCCCTCTCCCTTTCTCTTGAGTTTAATTTTCATGAGAAAAATTTGATTAAAGTCTTATAAATAAAAAAATTATATTGTAATAAATCGATCTTTACATTGGTTGTCTCATACAGTATATTTTTAATATTTTATTGTTTTAATATTAAAATTTTAGTTACATGTTATGAATGTCAAACTTTGGTTGTTTGACATGTTTAAAATGTCAAATCTTGGCATTGTCTTGACTTTGCAATTTATACAATGAGGGTGGATATCGACTTTGTGGAGATTATGTAACACCATATGCTCGTCTCTTAAAAAATGCTAACTGTTGGTACTCTTGGAATCATTGGACGTTACATATACACCCAATATCTCTTATTTGGACAATCGATATGAGATTATTGTATCACAAATTTTCCCCTTTAGAGGCCCAACATTCTTACTAGGCTCTCGGGTTGAACCTTGGTTCAAATAACTCTCCACCACTCAGATTGAGGTCCAAACTACTCCGCATAATTCCAGCTCGTGGTCAGCTTGACATATCACTTGCAATCCCCTATGGTTACAGGTCAGAGTCAGCTCTAATAGCATGTAACATCACAAGCCCATCACGTAAAGGTGCTAGTTGTTGGTGCTCTTGGAGTCATACAACCGATGTGGGATTGGAGTGTCACAGATTAAAACCCAAGAAAATTAAAGTAAAACTGATCGAGAAAATGGATGTATGTTTTGTATCTGCCATATAGCAGGATGAAATCCCGATCCACTTCTCGAACTAGATCAACGTTGAGTGCATTCGTTTGAACAAACAATGGACACATGAGGACGGAAAAATATGAAATTTATTGAGCATTCTTTTACATATGTCATCATCTTCGAAGATACAATAAGCATGAAGACCCGTTTGCCTTTGATCTTCACCAGCTCTTTGTTCTACTACTATGATACGGTAGATTTGACTCTCTTCTCTTATTACAGTTTCTACAACAGAGAGAAGAAATTTTGTGCAATGACTCCATTTTTTCTCTTCTATCAACATCAGAATAGGCTATGATGAACTTTATCCTAACTCATCACTGTGACTAATATTGATAAGTATCAAGAGATTGAGATGCTAATAGCAACTGGCAAGTAACTGGGGGGTGATAGAGCAATTTTACCACTCAGTTGCAGACCTTGCTGGTCTTGAGAGGCGGGTGAGGCTGAAGCTCAAAGCCCATGATTTCCTCTGGGTCGGGCCCAGTGAGCCCAACCATCTCCTCCCATTCCCTCTTCTTGTTCCTCCCGTCATCGCCTAACCAGACGCCGAACAGCTTCACCTTCGAGCCCTCCTCTCCTCCACCGCCAACGGCCTCGTCGGCGCCGGGCCCGCCGCCTCCTTGCCGCATGATGCGGCTGATCTGATCGGGGCCCACGTTGAGGTACCTCGTCAGGAACGCGATCATCTGGTCGCACTGCTTCTTCGTCTGCGCCAGCTCGGTGCTCAGGTGCTCCTTCTCCCTTTTCAGCTTCTCGTTCTCGTCCGTCAAATCCGCGAACTGGGGTATCTTCGCCAACGTGCCGGCCGACCCCTGGGTCTTGGAGTCCCGTGAAGAGGTCGAGGTGGACGCCGGGTCATCGCCGGAGTTCGTCGCAGCTGCTGCGGATGGAGGCGTCAGAGAGGCGGCCTTGCGGCGGTGGATGTCGGGGAGGAGTTCCCTGCGGCCGCGCTTGAAGTTGTTGTTAGCGAACTCCCACTTGTCGGGAACTGTTTTCCTGAAGCCCTGCAAAATGGAAATTTACCACAGTGACGGCACGAAACCGAATTGACAATCCTGTCCTCCAACTGTACCAATACATGGTGGGTCGGTAAGGGGTAAAATCGTCAAAAGGACATGATTTGCCGCCGAGTTGCGCAGAAATTTCAGGTTTCACCTCGACCGATAGTGGCAAATTCACGAGGCCCTTAAACCATTCCAGATTATCTCAGACTCTTGGAAGTAAATTTGTGTCAAATCCGCCCGATCAGCTCGAGCTTGTTCCATTTGTATCGAACATGCAAATTATGGTGATTAGGAAAATCGAATTCGAGATTGGTTCGTGACTATGCTTACGTAGGTATTGAGCTGCCGGACGAAGCTTGAGAAGTTGTTGTGCTTGAAGTACTTGGGAAGCAGATCCCTGGAAAAATCCGCCGTGTTCCACACCACGAACGTGGTTCCGCTCTCGCTCCAGGACACGACCTCGTCGGTGGCCCGGTCGTCCACCAGCTGATACGTCTTGATCAGGAACGGCGCCGGCGCCAATCTCTGCTGCCTGGTGCCCATTACTTATTGCTCTTCTTCTAAAAATTGGAAGGAGAAAAAAAAAAAAGAAAACAGAGAGGACGAAAGTTTATTGCTGATCGATTGACCGGGCTTCTTATTTTCCCAGGGATCAACAGCTGAAGAGGAGGAGGGCCGTCAGGAATTCCCAGCCCCAGCAGTAGAACCCGGAGAGGAAGACGACGGAGGAGCTGTCGGAGTTTTCCATCTCAGGCGAGAAGGCGGACGGAAACAGAGGGCCGGAGGACCATAACTCCGGCGAGCCGACCTGCGATTGATCTGAGAGGAAGGAGGACAGGTATCGGTTTCTAGAAAATGTGGAGAAACAGGGGGCGGAAAGGAGATGGGAGCAGTGAATAAATAAAACAATTCAATGTATTACCGGAAAAAGAAATCAAATCAATGATGTGGGCGTTCCACTACACTTGTCTGTTCAGGTTTCAAAGAAAGAACACGCTTTTCAATCTTCTCTCTTTCTGGAAGAAAACGGGGAGAGAGGGAGAGGGAGAGGGAGAGAGTAGTTTAAGAAATAGTCCAACAAAAAGACTATTTTGTTTGATTCTGACATATCGTCTGATATTTATAAGTCCGAATATATCACAACTAGTCTTGATTCTAGTCTGACTAATCTGTAAGTAAGATTTTTTTAATTGTAAATTCTTTTTATTCGTAATATTTTAAATTTTCATGCAAGAGTGGGAGGTGGTGAATAAATATTGGTGCTATATGCTTTCTTTATATAAACTATCGTTCAAATCTTGATATGTGTAAGCTAGAGAAAGTCTTCGATAGAGCGATTATACCACGTAGATGATTATGACATGGTATATTCATTCAATCGAAACTTGACATGCGCTTAATAATTATACAATTATAGTTATTAAATCATAAAATATCTTTAAAAAATAATAAAAAAAACCCTTAAATAAATGGTACATAATTGGAAATAATATATAAATGGTAAAAAATATTTGGTGAATCCTAATTAAATAAATATATAGATGGTAAATTCTAATTGGACAGGTATACCATGTCAGCATCGCCTACGTAGTATAACCGCTCCGCTGAAGACTTTATCCCAGAGTTGACCCTCGAAAATTGTGAAAATTTTACAGTGTCAAGATATTAAAAAAATGAACATGTGTATTATACGCTGAATATTTGCTCTTCCTTTAAAAAAAAAATAAAGAACACAATTACCATATCAGTGCAATTGCTATTGCTGTATAACCTCATATTCAAATTTGCATACTGGTTTCTTTGGTAATCTGATTTTTGTTACCATATATTAGATTTATTATATTTAAATAAATTACCATGTATAGTAAGAGAATTCAATTTGTTAAGGTATTTTTGCATTGGTTTAGATTCCTGAAATCAGTTGAACTATTTCAACATTTCTTACAGAAAAAATATAACTCTATAAACATTTAATTTTTTTTATAATAGATGAGATATGTAAATTTAAAAGAAAATAGGATAAAAGGAATAAAGGAAGATTTGAAATTTTACTGAGAAAAATCAAACACATGACCTCTAGGTCACATGTTAAAGCTGTACTAACTGTATCGGACCCTCTTTTTTTTAGAACCATATCATTTCATCAAATGAATTTATACCTTGTCACAAATCTTCTCGTTATAGAATAGCATTTAATGTAATTTGAACCTAAATTACAATAAAGATGAAATTAATTGGATATTAAAATTACTTTTCTTTTGTGAAATGTATTTTGGTTGTTTAACTCTTTTGGTATTTTTTTAAAAACTTATATTGAGTTCAATATTGTCTTACTAAGAAATTATTGATGTATAAATGTATTTCTATAAACAAATAGTGAAAATTTAATTAAAAATTCAACAATATTAAAAGAATTAAAAAAAAAGATTGAGGTGGACGAGACTTGGGTTTAAATGAGCCAAACCATGTCTAAATATATTATGTTCAAGCCCGTCTCTGAATACGGAGTCAAGCTTCAATTTGGGAGGGTCTAATAATTTAAACTCGAGCTCGACTCATTATACGACTCATTATAATAAGCGAAAATTTCGTGAGCCGAGCAGAATAGCAAGATGTACTTAAAAATCATACCGAGAATAATTGGATCAGGAAAAATCAACTGTTAAATCTGTAATTTTTCGAACCTCGATTTCGAATACAACAATGTTTATGTTCAAGACGAGCCGGCCGAGTACGAGAATCTCGATTCAGTTCTTGTGTAAGTGAAAACTACCCGAAATTAATGTAGGATTCCGTGAAATCTGTTTTCCGGTCTGATTGGGTCATTTTTCCCCCCTTAACTTACACCCAACTGCTCGCCACCAACCGCCAATTTTTTTTATTTTGAGATAAAAAACGCTACGAAGTTGCATTTTCTTATTTATTAATTTATAATTAATTGATAATTTCCAAAAGAGGGGGACCGGAGGCGTGACGTTTTCCGGGTCATTTATTGAGGGGAAGCTTCTAGTTCGTCGCTTAATTACGCGGAGCTTGACAAATTAGTTAAATAATTAATTATCCCCAGGTGCCAGCGTCGTGGACCTGGTACTTCAGGTACAAACGGAAGCTCGAGACTTAAAAAAAGAAAGATGTTTCGGTCTCGATTTCATTATTTTTTAGTATAAAATAGAAAATCAACTTGTGGGAAGTCGTCGCATCATCCAATACGGAAGAAAATTGTTCGGCTCGTGGGCAGGGAGCGGTTGTTTAAGGGTGCACGGTAAGTATAGATTATATTTTGACCGAGGATGAGCGTTAAAGTTATTTTTACTGTCACTTATCGACTTAAACTTTTACAATATGTTTGGTTAACTGGACCGACCGTTCCTTTAAGCATATAGTTATCCGTGTGAAAAAGCTATTTTTTAATGTTTGGTTGGCATGTTGGGATTACTTATCCCAAATGCATGGGAATGAGTATTGCACCTCTCCATAAGGAATATCTATTACTTATAAGGAACATAAATAAAATGATAAAATAATCATTAATTATTCCTTAAATCTCAAATTTTTTCTCTTCTATTCTTATGGAATAATTTAAATTTTAAAAATATTTACATTTTAGATCATTTTAGCTTTTGTTTATCGTTATTCCATTTTTTCAGTTCGCTTCGACAAAACAAAACCATTTCAATCAAAACTTAATCTTTATTATCTATCTATTATTTGTTAATCGAAATATAAAAATGACAATTATCTCTATGGCCACAAAAAAAATATTATAATTAAAATGATTTTATTCGATTTCTTTCTATAGACACAAATTCATGCAAGAAAAACCTTACCAGAAAATGGTGAAGAAGAAGGTGAATTGACTAAAATTCAGAAGTACAAAGTTAATCGAATACAAGGAAATTCCATCCTTATTTCTAGAAATGGCAAAACTCGACCAGCGCCTCCCCCCACGGCGAGAGCCGCGAGAAAGTTGTTTATTGTAGCTAAAGTAATTACTCATCATAAGAGCACTCTTAACTTATAAACCCTTTGAAATCGTCATCCCTAATCTATGTGAGATTGAGTTTCCGTCATTCCCTATATGGGCTCTTTGGGCCCTTATAGGCCTGGACCTCTTCATGAGTTTTTCTAAATTCAATCCATAAACATTAAGTTCATGGACTTAATCTTAATCCTAATCCAAAATTCCTTCAATTTCTCATTCAATTGGACCTAAGTCCAAATGTAATTTTTCTTCAATTCATGAGAATAATTTCTCATTCAATTCAATGTCATTTTTCCAACATTCTTTTCCTCATCTATTCTATTTCTTATCATTTTTCTTTCCAACCAACCAAACGCCCATACGTGGATATAAATCCAACATCTTACGATTCCAAAATTTACATGGGTTGAATACTATGAGATAAAATCTGTCCACTTAAATAGGAAAATATCTTTTTCTCTTAAGTACGGTTTTATGTTCGAGTGTTGTAAATAGAGGGAATTCATGCCAAGAGAGTTTTGCCACATCAGTGGACCGACCTGGTTAGAACATGCATGAACCGGTTAGTTAAAGTTCATTAGAGCTCTGGACACCGGTGTTATACAAAAAAAACACGTTTAATTATAAGATTTTCTCCATCTGTGTAATTCGAATCCGATATCACATTTAAGGGAAAGATGCGTCGAATTATCTTAATTAATATGCATAGACCTATTGAGCGAAATACTTCCGGGTGAAGAATTAGTAAATTTACATGGGTCTCTTGACCCCCTACTCGAACCTTGGGGACGCGTGAAATTGTTTCCACTGGGCGTTCGGCTTTCCTCGTCATTGAATTGACCCCGATAACCTTTTGGGGGAAGAAAAAAAAAGGGAAGACAAAAGAGGAACGATAATCCCCTTAAAAATGCATTAAGTCGACCGTATTCTTAGCCGTCCCACTTAGACACCAACACACCCGACAATGAAACTTCAACGTACGTGTTTGACGCGGTTGCAAACTTTCATCAACACTATAAATCATGTAAAAGATAAAGGATGCGGCCTCAGTGCAGCGATATAAGATTTTGATTCACAACTAATAGGTTCTGAGTTCGATTCTTACGACGAGAGTTACTTACTCATCCGTTTCTCTTTATTTCCCGTTATCTTAACGGATTAGTGGGTATCCCTTGTCACCGAACATTAAAAAAATGTAACATATAAATTTGAAGTACTCCCATGATGTCGTACAACGTGTTGATGTTAGTACTGGGCTTACAAGCCAAAAATTATCCAAGATAAAGTCTGAAAAGAGATGTATTTCAGGGTTATTTACATACGTTTAACAATATGTTAGGTTTGAAGTTTGTGAGGATCGGCCCGACTCGAACTAGATTGATCAGTCGCAGCCTATCAACTTTCTGAGTATAAATCGAAATTTGTCAGTGAGCTTATAAAAAATCAAAATCATATTTATTTAAAAACAGGGTCAATAAATAGCGATCATGAATTCGTTTATATTTTAAGATTCTTGTTATCGACTTTTTCCGACGCTGGAAAAAGAAAGATACGAACTGGACTGGGAGTTGAAGACGCGAAAGTCTTGAGAAATTAAATGCGACAGGATCAAGAGATATTTTTTTTCCCACCCGGTATCCGGTACCCGAAGGCCCGACTAATCCGGATTCGGGGTACTGTCGGGCGGTTTCCCGGGGACCCCTCCCAAGAAGGTTTGCTGCGTTCACAGGGGCTCGAACTCGGCACCTCTGCTTAAGCGACACAAGCCCCTTCCACTTGCGCCAACCTTCTTTGGTAGATCAAGAGATATTTGAATTTAGAAACCGTGTAAAACGATGATCATGGACCGAAGGGGCTTTCATGACGTGATGCCTGAATTCTAACCGATGGATCTGAAAATTCTACAGAAGAGGATTAAAACTCAATGAAGTGAAAGATTATGAATTTCGAGTAACGGGTATTCGTGCGATGGCACAAGATTTTATTTCACAGTTTAGAGGCTGACGGGTCGATCTTTGCTAAGGGAAAACGGTTGATAACTTAACTAAAATATAAATAAAATTAGTAAAATTTAGATGAAAATTCACAGATTTTCTTGAGTTCAAAAGAACGACCGCTCTCACAACTTTTAACTCCATCCCCGACCAGGTCGCGCAACGGGGAGTTAGTATTCAGGTGCGTATTCTTTTAGGAGGCTGAGGGCACTACCAACAATTCATAAATGGGCCGTTTAGCTAGAAAAATGTCATACGTTTATTAGACTTTTTATCTAAAAATAATATGAAAATTATTTAATCGATCAGTAATAATTATGATAAATGCTCGAATCTTTAATACTAATTTCTGTAATTTAACTGACACATTCTTAAGTCAAAATAAGATTATCGAAGAATTTCTTTATTTCTCGCCACACAATTAATTCTCGTAACCGCCATCGAAGGATGAACCGCATGGAACAGCGCGAAAGGTGACCTTCAAGGAAGTTAACGATCTCGCAAGGAAGGTGCGGACTCCAACCACAACAATTTAATACGATCTTTGACGCTATCTCTCGTCTGATGTATTTTCCGTCGTATGGAATTTCATCGATACGATCCTGAGAGAAGACGGTTGACGGGTCGAGGCCGAGTTCAATTTTTTCAAGTCGAATACGCTCTTTCCGGGAAGTTGATCGAGCTCTTTCCGGTTGACGATCATCCATCTTGTTGAGTGGCTTTAAGTGAAGGAAACAGAGCTATCTCCATTCCCCAAATAGCAAATTTCCTCGAGGGAACGTTGACTAGAGCGTAAGTTGTTAGATGTCAGAGTATGACTACTGAACTAGTAGCCTATTTCTTAATCAAGACTTCTTCATCATCACCATTATCATTATTTACGGGATGGCTCGGTATCCATAAACTTCAGATGTTCTGATTGATACAGATTCGAGCTAAACCGATCCATTATAAGTAAAATTCTCTCAATTACGAATTTTCCATTCACGTGATTCACAACCCAGAGACCTTATCCTTAATTGCGCGAACAGCCTGGTATCCAAAAGCTTAACATATCACGTTCAATATAGATTCAAGTCAGATCGACAACTCTTTCGATTGTGAATTTTCTCCGATAATAAGACTCTCTCTCGACTGTGAACAGTATCGGTTTCAACCAACTCGTGTCAGTTTAGACTTCATATTTTGATCGCCCAATCAATATTGTTTTCGTTTGCTGATGATATATCCTTATCCATCTCGAGAAGTTGCTGGAGAAATAGCTCCTCCAATATAGAGGTTTACGTGTTCGATGGATCGACTGTACCATGTCTGAACTGAACTTTGGCTTTTGGTAATTATTCACATCTTTACGAGCCGATGATGTCTGGAATGGGCCCGGTAGAGCTTGAAAACGGTGCTAGCCCAATGGGCCTTGTGTGCAGGTGATAGGCCCATGAGAGAGCCCTAACGGTCCCTCCATAACCCAATCGAACAGACCGACCAAAGTGAACTTCTCTCTTCTGTTCCTCCAGGGCGGTCGAGCCTGAGACTAGGGTTTCGATTTTCCCGGCAGAAACTCAGCGAGAAGTCGATCGGGCGAGGGCGAAGATGTGGCACGAGGCGAGGAAATCGGAGAGGAAGGTGCACGACATGATGGACGCCGCCCGGAAGAGGGCCCAGAGGAGGGCAGTCTTCCTGGCCAAGCGGCGGGGCGACCCTCAGCAGTCTATTCAGGCGATCGGCTCCCGGTGCCGGATGTACCGCGACGACGGCCTGTACCAGGCCACTCAGGACCAGCAAGGCCTGTATGATCACCTATCCTTAGCTCCGTTTCTTGATTTTGCGTTCTAATTTATTGTCAGCTCTTGTGACTGAAATTTCTGCTTTCTTTTTGCTTCAGTTGCTTTAATTTGTCTGTATTATTTTCTCTTCTGATATTGATTAATCTTCAACACCTGTATTAGGATTCCTTGGAACGGGAAAGAGGATATATTAATTGACAGGTACTGCTTCCATGTCCGCATCATCCTGCCGTGATCTAGTATTACGCCAAATCAGTGAAGAGTTTGCATTTTCTATGGTTTGTTCGAGCAGATTTGATGGGCGTGCGCTGTTGGACTTTATTCGAGAGCCTCGGCGTGCTCGGCAGAAGGAAAAGTCTGAGGAAGAAGAGGAATTAGAAGAGTTTGTTAATTTTGAGCGATACCGGGATTTAATTAAGCATCGACGTAGAGGATGTCGGTACTTTTTTGAATTTGATAATGCCTTGCATTTTGACATTCTCGCTGCACATTCTTCATGACCTAATTATTACCTTTGAAAGCAATACTCGAAGATGGTCATTCGCCCTCACAGTTAGTTTTGTGGAAGGAACCCATTGTAGTCAATTTTACAAGCTAGGCTTTTGTACGTCACAGTTTCTGATGTGGAGGGTTTGCAATGCGTTCAACAAGAAATGGAGGCAAAAGCTACTGCTTTATTTTTCCCTGGCAGGTCAGCTCCTCTTTACGAAGGTCATACGTCCGTATTTTCTCTTTCCAGAAAGATATAGATTCTTGTAAAACTCTATCTCATGCTCTTGTTTTGCCAGAATTCTACCAACTTGCATTTTTCATTACAGTTACCACCAAAAGTTTTTAATGAATTTCATACAAGCCTTACTGTCTTGTACATTTGCCTTACAGATCTCAGCAGCAGCAGCAACAACAGCATGCTTCTGCGAACAAGGGTTCATATTCACAGGTTGGGTTTTCTTATGATGGTGATGCAAAAGAGGAGAATGCCTATTCAGATGACGAGGAGGAGGACAATGATGATGATGAAGAAGATGAGGATGATGATTTTAACAGTTGTGATAGTAATGATGAAGGTATGGATGCGATAGCAAAAGAATTTGGGGTGAAAAGATATGGATGGCTTGTGCATATGGATAAAAAAGCTAAAGAGGAAGAGAAGAGGCAGAAGGAAGTGATCAAAGGCGATCCTGCAATTGTAAGTTTGGGATAGGTTTATTTCCTTTTCCACATTTATTTTTGAGGAGCTTATCTGAGGGACTTTCTTGAACATTTCGACATATGCAGCGAAAGCTTAGTCGAAAAGAGAGAAGGAAGGCTTCTCAAATAGAAAGGGAGAAGGAAAGAGAGGCTGCAAGAATGACAGGAACTAGGGCTCTTCATCATGATCCTTACAGGTACGGTTCTCAAGGAGATGGTGTCAAATATAGGATAATCTTTCTTCCAAAAACAAGGATGGGATATTCATAAAGCTTTTGCTTTGCCTTGTAAGGTGGGCTAGAGAAACAATAGATCAATTTTGTGGGGATTTAGGTTATCTGTGACTAAAGAAAATCTAGATTGTGTGCTTTTAAGATGCTCATGTTCTCCTGCACTGAGATTCCCATGAACTAGTTCTTTGTAAACCTGTATGTAGTCTTTATGCTGTTTTTTTGTCTTGTCATTTAGGGAGCCGAGGCGAAGTCCAACTTATGAAGCTTATTCTCGTTCTAGAAGGTATGTGTATCAACATTTCTTTGTTGGCTAATTACATGTGGACAATTTATAGCTGGGAAGATTGTTATATGAATTGTTCAGTTGATAAAGATTTCATGTTTTATCTTGCTCTTGCATATCCAGATCACGATCACGTTCCTATTCACCATCATCAAGACGCCACAGTCGAGGAGGGCACATTGATGACAGCCATCGTAGCAAACCAAGGACTCCTGCAATAGAGTATATTACAGAATTTGGAGGCTCTGGCAATTCAGATGGACCTAAGCTCGGAGGACTTTCTCCACCTTCATCTCCTCCATATCAAGCTGATGCGTTAAATCGGTCGGAGCACTGGACCTTTCATTCTCGCAAAAAAGATAGATTGGACTGTCTTTTCCCTGCTGCAGCTTACCCCAGAGTCTTGTTATCCCAAGGCAAACTTGTGTTGGTCATAAAATTAGATCATGCCTAGTGTTTTCAGGGAAAGAGGGAAGAGCAAAGGAGGCATTTTGCTGAAGCAAATATTTTTCTACTATGATGCATTTCTGATGATATTTGTGGTCAATATGAAACAAAACTTCCTGAGGCCTGTAATTTCTTGCAGGCCTTCATCATCGGGTGACATACTTGAAGCCCTTCATGTGGATCCTGCATCTGGTCTGTCCCTTGACAAGGATAAGAGCAGTAAACTGCTCAAACCATCAGCGAGGTACTGTATGCCGGTTGTATTTTCAAGTTTCTTTGGGATCTTCGAACATGAATAAAGGAGGATACGGATGATAGGAAGTGTGCTTGGCAGTCTGGTGGTTTTCGCTGTAATCACTTGCATAGCATTCCTTATCCTTGTAGCAGCTCTTCGGCTTTAGCGAAGTTGACCAAGGCTACGACCTCAGCTGGGCCTAAGCAAGGAGAGAAAAAGGAAACTCCACAAGAGCGTCTTAAAAGGATAATGAGCAAGCAGCTGAATAAACAAAGTACAGCATACTACACAGAGGCTGCTGTTTCATTCCTTTCATTGTTGTAGAAGGGATAGTCATGTTAATTCGCATTGAATTGTGATCGAGTCAATTTTTGATGCAGTTAAAAAAGATACTGCTGCTGAAATGGCTAAGAAACGGGAGCAGGAGCGGCAGAGGCTGGAAAAACTTGCAGAGACAAATCGAGCGAGTCGTCACAGGCACAGGAGTCGTAGCAGGAGCTACAGTCGCTCTCCTCCAAGGTATTGTTCTTGCTGTGCTGTGAGTTTGAGTGAATTCTTCGGTTTGATTATAATAATTTGCTTTTCATGGGAGGCATCTCCATTTATGCATAATTCTTAAAATTTTACTTGTGGAAGATGGATTCAGCGACTCTTATCATAAGCTTGGACTGGTTTATGGCAGTTTGGAACTTTTTTTATAATTTCTTATATGATGAGAGTTATTGATATTTTGGTATTGCATAATTCTCTTCATTTTCTTGGTAGTTGGTAGTCTTAACTGACAAACTTCTTATACTATTTCGAGATAACAAACTTATTAATTATTGCAGAAGGCACCGACGTGGCAGAAGCAAGAGCAGGAGCAGGAGCAGGAGCAGGAGCAGGAGCAGGAGCAGGAGCAGTCGAAGATACTATTCCCGATCCAGTTCTCGTTCTCGATCACGTTCTTGGTCCCGATCTTCTTCGGGCCATCGCACACGCTCATGCTCTCGTTCTCTATCTAGATCACCGAGGTGATGACTTTGGGCTTTTCCCTACTATTTACTCCTCCCGAGGTCTGGCTTCTATGATCTTCCTTCTACTCGTATTGCTGTAGCTGAAGTGTGCAGGCTGAGCTGTTTAACTTCTCAGGTATTTACTGAAAATCTGTTAACTTTTCAGGGTAAGGAGCCGTTCGAGGTATTGAATAGGTTCTTCAATGAGGTTGCCCAGCTCGGTGTATGGACAGGTCAGAGCTGCCCGTTTCCCCTTAAGCATTCTAATTATCTGTCCTAGTTCCATTTCTACGTTGTGTTTGATGCATCGAAAGGGATCTGCCGGTGGGCTGGATTTGTTTAAACCCTGTATCTTTCTTATGACCTTCATTAAGTATAATCGTAATTTGCAGTCACCCTTTCATTGACATTGAACGTCGATATCTCCCCTGCTGACAATTAAAAATAAGTGGCTCCTCGCCAACATGGATTAAGGTGGTTTGATACTTCTTCCGCTTATGTAAGATCCTGGAATAAAGTTCTGTGAATTCGATGGACTGGATGGATTGGGAGGTATAGATATCAATCTTGGATCCTTAATCTAACAATGGTTTGTTTAGTATATGAATAATTATTATGGTTTGCGTGCTGTCATTTTAGGTTGTCAGGTATGCTTCATGTAACTCGAGTTTAATTCATTTAACAGAGTATGGATAGTCGGCCCTGGGTACGTAGAGATTGAAGTTCAATATCTATTTTAATTTTGGCTGAAATAAAAATATGGAAATGAAAGCACTAGTGGTCCATTCTTTATACACCCAAAAATAATCTCACTGACGACCCTGCCTTCGCAGCTATGGGAAGGCATGTGGTTAAGATAATCTTGAACTACGAAGAAAGTTGTTTTACTTGAAAAGTAAGATGTAAAATAAAATTGTTATATTTAATGAATATTTTGAATTATTAAAAAAGCAAATAAAGATATAAAAATATAATATTTAATGTGAAATATAATTGAAATAATTTTATGAAAGTGCCTCTCAATTTTTCTGTTGTCGTGGGAAAGAAAAGGGGTAAGAGGGGTTTTTCCTGTTGTGGGGCACATGGAAAGTAACAATGCGAGACTGAATAGGAAAAATTCTCCGGCCTAGAAAGGGAAGAATGTTTTGCATTTCACAAATTAAATATTGTAAAAGTGAATGTAAAATTTCTACTTTTAATGTTAAAAGTGAATTACCTACTCTCTTCGTCGGGAAGTGCTTCTCACTCTCTTCCCAAAATTGATCCCTTGGAAGCGTAGTCTCAAAGATAACTTTCTCCAAGATCGGGTGGCTTCTGGTAACCGCCATTATGGTGGGCATCGACTGGAGGATGGGCGGTTTCACGCCGCCCACATAGCTGGCCTTCGCCGCCTCTCGGCCAGGGCAGCACTTGCAGCTTCCTTCGGCCCTGCCACCGCCCACAATGGTCTCCTCTCGTTCTCCCCTCTCGCTGAACAGGTGATCGCCCACCTGAGTAGCTCCAGCATCGAAGTCCATCATGGGTTGTCTGACCCGGAGTTCGCCAGTGCTGAAGCAGAGTTCGGGTTCCCCTGTCCACCAGACCTCCCGGCGATCCTCTCCGCTGGCCTTCCCTTGGGCCCCGGATTCCCGGACTGGCCCCCCGGGGGAGCTCGACTCCACCTCAGAGGGTCTATCGACCTCGCCGTCGCAGCCATTATCTTCCGAGTGGCTGTAAACTCTCTCTGGTCCAAATCGCGGGGACCGAGACCCCCCGAACCAGAGACCGCCTTATGGGTGGCACGGAACGCCCTGAAGAGGGCACCGGTCCTGATTCCGATCTTCAATCACTGCTATATCCCCTGCAGCCCGCCGTTGGCAGGCAACCCGGTTTTCTTTGTACACGACGATTGGATCTTCTGCTGCGGGTCGGATCTACCTGACTTCTTTGAGCCGGAAACCCTTTTCCGCAGCTCCCTGCGCGATCCGGAGGTCTTTACAAAGCAGAGATCCGTCAGGGCAAAGCCGTCTGCCTCCAGGAGAAGCTCCAATGCTGGCCCTGCCGCGGCCAAGATGCCGAGGTGGGTCAAGTTTTGGAGTGAGGCTGCCACAGACAGGCGCCGGAGGAACTCATCTTCGTCATCCACATCGTCGCCGGACAGGTAATCAACTTGAATTATTAATATATGATTTCGTGGAATTTCATGTCAGTAAGTACACTCGGATATGCCGAGGTTCAAGCCCCAAAATGGGTGGGAGAGTACATGGAGCCAATCGGGTCGGTCCTGAGAGAGGGCGGTGGAGTGAATCCGATGTATCTGATATCATCCATGTATCGGGTTTCGGTCTCTTCAGAGCCGAGATGGTTCTACTAGACAACTGGGCGTTCCTCGATGCTCTGCTGTTGAAAGTGGACAGGTTCCCGGGATCCCTCAGAAGATCTGGATGGAGCTCCGATGAGGTGTCCGATGCTCTCGGGTTCGATTTCCGACCCGAGAGGGGGAAGAGACCTGCCGTGACGCTGGCGCCGGAACCGTTGATCGGATCCGGGAACTGGCCCAGTCCATTTCCCGGTCATGACCCGTACGGTCTCTTTTTCAGAAATTCCAGGTCGCCTCGAGCTTGAGAATTGAAAAAAAAAGTTGAAAAATATGTGTTTATACTGTTAGTGAAACGAGGTTGCATGCAATGTGGTAAATTCTTTTTTTTTTTTAATAACCGGATTATCTGAGCGCTTTCCAGGTCCAACTAGCTGGGTTGTGACACCTCATTCTTGGATACACGTAACAGCCTACAAACCACGTGTGTCGGATATGTCGAATGAACTTGACGAGCTTGAGAGAGTTATAAAGCCTCCACCCATGAGAAAATGCACGTTTGGGACTTTCAACTTGGGAGGTCCTAAAGCCCGACCACCTGGGCTGCCCCGCGAGAAATGTGGTAAATTCCATGAAAAGGAAAACGAGGGGGAAAAACCCAAATTCAATGAATTGTATAAAATTTTTCAATTTATTTAAAATATACATCGAACTATTCTAACCAATTAAAAATTATCATTGATCTTGTCTTTAACCGTTTTTACTCTTTCTTTTTTAAATAGTTGATTATGAGATATTAAATTTAACTGTTGAACGGTCTAGTAGTAGAAGGTTGCTTTGATTCAGTACGTTACTCGTTGTTGCTACTCTTGGTCCTACTCTCATATTACTCAAAATGTTAAGTAATCCATAAAAAGACAATTTTTTTGGTTTGTGTCTAAATACTTCAATTCGAGTCGAGTGAGCTTACTAGAAGGTAAAGTTCTTTTAATATGAATTCATCCCTTGATTTGCAAGATTCATTGACATCTATGATACCTGCTCAGATTAATGCATTTTTCAAAGGTATATTGTAATAACATTTGAAATAGATCCAAAGGTGGATCCTCTAAATATTCCTTTCTTCTTAGCGTTGACACCGGTGATTTTTGTGCCTGTATCAGGAAATTTCCGGTCATGCCTTGTTGGAAAATGGGTTAATTTTGTTTTTCTTTTGTCTTCGCTTTTTTCCCCCTTAAGATGTGAGATTCTCTGTTCGGGAAAATCATTTCAGAAGTACGAGAAACTTGTCTCTGCTTTTCCATGCACGGGGTTTCCGAAAGTACGTGTTTGTTTTCCTCGAAAACCGCAAAAAGAAACCGGTTTCCGCTTGGAAGAAGCCTTACACCGAAGCCTCTTGCTACCGTCGAGCTCTGCGAGAGACGTGACAACGAGGATCTCTGATGTTTGAGCGGTGGGAAAGCGATTTCTGGGAGGTGGAAAACGTTGAACTAGGAGCGGAGAAGGACAAATCTGAAGGTTCCTTTTGCTAGTACATAGAGCCAATTAACTTTTAAAGATGCAATGGTATTAACGATATAATAATTCAAAAATCATTCCGTAAATCTAAGGCTTTAAATTCGAATATCTTCTATATATTTCTATCAAAACATCTACTTTTTAAATTTGTACTTGGAGAATACAGACTTCTTAAATTATATTAAAATTCTAACTATTTAGTTAAAAGTGCCTATTTACGATGTCTTTTGCATCATATGTTTTCTTCGGTCCGAGTACGTCCTATGGTACGAACGTAGTAGTCCGGGAATGGTTGTGGTTGTCTGCAGGCCATGAGACAAATGTATGGAGGAACTAGATTGATTCAGCTGGCAGTAGGTCCACGGATGTCCTTCAATTTACGTGCATGAAATAGAGAAGAAAAGGATGACAACATTCTCATACAATTTCCAGAGTTGTCTTGATCCAACACACACACACACACATGGAAAGGTTGGGACAAGAATGGTGGTGATAAATGAAGATCCACGGAGAGATCTTGTCTCCTGTCTCCTTGCTTGCGAACATTTTCATTTGTATAGCACATACATTCCGTTCCTTTCTGTTCATAGATGAAATTCTCGTACCTATCCTTGCCCTTTTCCTGCTGGACTCGGAAAGTTCCTCTCTTCCTCTCGACTTGTTCATTCTTGCCGTTTCAGAATTGAGGTTTCCGGAAAATTGGTTAGACCACATGGGCGGTTGCTGCTCTGTTCTTCATCTTTGTCTTGTTAATAATGCTGTTCGTGTAGGGACTAAGTTCATGGCTGATGATAGGGGCCAAATAAAATCCAGTCAGGCAAGAAATCAACCTAGCTCTTATCCTCTTTACGCCGATGAATCTCATAAGGAATTCTGCACAGGTGAAAGGTGCGTTCTTTCTTGAAGGTTGAAATATATATGCAGCAACAGTTTTGAGGCCTGCATCCATGAGGGCAAGACCAAGACCGGACTCCAGCTCAATCAGGCCCTTGAGAAATCTTTTACACGCAATCGCATCATCTCCTCCTCCTCTTGCATCTTACCGGTGCGTAGATAGACATCCTTGGCGAGCTGCAGGGGACTGGCTTTTTTGAATTCAACCTGTCTATATCCATCGACCCGATTGAGAAGGGGAGGGGGGCTGGCTCATGCAAATGCAACCCATCTGCAAAAATTGACTCTCACTTTGCCTAGTCATTTTTCCCAGTAACTCTTCTCTCGCGTGATGCGTATTCGGGTTGTGATGTATCCTCTCAGATTGCTCAGTCATAAGAATTCTCAACCAATCACTCCATAAACTTGCACGCCATGTTAGTTTTAGATCGTCAGCAAGTGGAAAGAAACAGTACGAGCAACAACAAAAAAAAAAAGTCAATTAAATCAATAAGATAAACCGTGGTTGAAATATCGGATTTAATCGTCAAACTTTTCTTTTACCACAGTCGTAGTAAATTCTATCCTAAAGTCTATTTTTAGTATACATTTGACCATCACGCTTACGCACACTATACGCGAGCCCCGTTCCTGGGTCATGTCTATGTTCGGCTGCGATGTTTGAACCTGTAGAATGTCTTCTTAATCGTCGTAGAAATTAAGGGAAGAAGATCGCATGAAGATGGAATGCCGACAAATGGGAATGAAAAGAATTTGGACCACAATTAAGAAATTATAAACCCTAAACATGTGAAATGTGACTCATGCCCTGACGCAAGTCCCTCTGACGTTTCCACAGTTAACTAAGATAAAGACTATAAAGAGAGGAGGGGTTTGTCTGCGTGATACCACTCCCGACCTTATGTTAAAAGATTTTAAGTTTAAATTTTAGAAATGTACTTTTTATCTCTTTATTATTATTATTATTATTATTATTATTATTATTATTATTTCTATTCTTGTATATATTCACGTCATTCTTTTATTAAAAATAAGAGAAAAAATAGAAAGAAAAAAAAAAAAGAGCAAAAGGAGAAGCAGCAAATTCATCCAATTGGTGAGCTCCTTCCGCCTAATACAGCCGAACCTAAAAAAACCGCTTTTTTTAAACCGAAAAATTAGGTTTTTCAATTGCCTAATTTAGTTTTTTTGCTTGAAAATTGTCTAATTTAATTGTCCTTTTACTTTTATGCTTTCAACGCCAATGCTGCAAAAATTTGACATGAAAGACTCACAAGGACAAAGGGTAATAATGGATATTAGAAGTTTTAACTGATCTCCTTTGATATAATTCCTCAGAAATGTTAAGGCTCTACTAAATATGTGCAACCGTGCTGCCCCCAACAAATCCAGTTATTTATTGATTAAAAACTTACTCTTATATAGTTCGATGAGTGTAAGGTTTCATACTTGAATCTCTCTTATGTATATTTGTACTAAAAGAGATGGGTGCTCTCTAGATCTGAACTTAGAAGACACTAACTCCGTGAACTGTACAAGACCTCTGATGGTGCTACAATGACCGGTCCAGTACCTGTGCAGGTTACTTAATATGTCTGATACGTATACGTTTGAATATAAAAGTTTGAACATTACTTGTTAATAAACATAATTTTTTTATTATTCTTACAACAAATTTAATAAAAATAAAACAGAGTCCAGAAAGCTGAGCAAATATCTGATTGATTTAATTGCCTCAATTCAAGAATTTACATATTTACACATTAACAATTTCAGAGAGATGGAAAATCCAGACTGATCTCTGGGGAAAAAAATAATAAATTGAATCGCAGCCATCGGATCTAAGGAAACGAAAATCTGCTCCTTAGGTTCTGTGCTCTGTTTTGCTCTGCTCTGCTGTGGTCTGCTGCACTGCCTCGGAAACTAACTTCGGTTATCGATTGGCTCACCTCACAGAAAACCAGCAGCTCTCTGAATCTTGCCAGATAGGAATCTCGCCGCAGTGCAAACTCTGAATCCTCTCCATCGGTGGATAGGATCTGTGACTGTCCGATTCATCATCGGAGGACCCGAAGTCGCTATGCTCTTGCCGGAGTTCCCACGGACAGGCCATCGGACCCGGCGAAACTGAAACTGTCGATGATTGTCCTAAGGAATCCCAGTCCATGAAATCGAAGTGACTCCTCGGGGAAGGCGACCGTGGCGGCAACGCGACGTCGCAGTTGTTGACGCCGGCAACAAACGGGTGATTCAGAAGCATTTCGGCCGTCCACCTCTTTGCCGGGTCCTTCACGAAGCACTTGCGCAAGAACTCCTTCCCTTCATCCGAAAGATGCTGAGGGATGATCGGAATCTCGTCTCCGACCCCGATCCTGATCATGAGCTTGTACACGTTCGACCCGGCAGGGTGGTCCCACGCGGGCCGGCCGGTGGCCATCTCGACAACGGCGCACCCGAGTGCCCACACATCGGACGGTGCCTCACACTCGTTCTCGTTCACCGCTTCAGGGGACATGTACAGAGGCGTACCGCTCCACTGGAATCCTCTGCCCCCTTCTTCGTCGTCGTCCTCGTCTGTCGTTCTCCTCGAGGAGCCGGCCATCTTTGCCAGCCCAAAGTCGGCGACCTTGACCTCCGCAACACCACAGCCGTTGACCGGCGGGAACACAAGGATGTTCTGGACCTTTATGTCGCCGTGGACGAACCCTCTAGAGTGAATATGCCTCAGGGCTTCGAGGACTGACCGGGTGTGGCGGCGGACCTCCGGCTCCGGCAACCTCCCTCCTCGCCTCCTCATTTCGTTGACCAGGCTACCCCCGGGGGCGTACTCCAATACCAGGTTGTAGAGCTCCGAGCCGCCCTCGACCGTACGGCCATCGCCGAGGCACCTGATCACATGGCGGCACTCACCGAGTCGACGCAGGATCTCGAGCTCGCTCCGGAGAGTAGCGGAGTGGGAGATGTCGCAGGACTTGACGGCCATGAGCGGGGGCAGATCGGGGAGGTTCAGGTTCTTCTTGGGTACAGCGAGGTTGATGGAAGCGAAGCCTCCGCGGCCAATCTCCTCGCCTCGGATCCACTCCATGGCTGTGGAACGCTTGCAGAGCTCGAAGCTTTTCTTTCCTTGAGTCTCTTCCGTGTGGGGCTCTACGCTTCGGAGGTTAGAGAGAACCGAATGGAGAAGAGACACGAAAGCCAGGGGCTTATTTATACGGAGATTTTACAATTTTACGCACGTGGAAGTCAAGGTTTTGGCGAGGGGAACCAGTGTCCATATGGGCGGAACAGCGTCTCGCGCTCTCTCTCCCTCTCTCTCTCTCTCAACGAGGCGCGTTTGACATTTTCAGGAATATTTTTCAGGTTTGGTAGAGGTCCAAAATTCAAATGTGATTAATTGACTATGGATAAAATGGATTGATCCGGGGGACTGATTAATAAGCCTTACAATACATATTATGTCGTGCATATATGATTTCATGTCAAAAAGTGTCTTAACCCGTGTACGGCTTATTTAATAAACGAGTCAGAAACTCTAAACACGAACACGGCCCGTTTAAAATCTAGTTGACACGGTATACATGTTTAACCCATATAACACAAAGTGTGTGTGGTATCATTATAATTTTAACTTAATATGTCTAAATGAGTTAACTAATTTTGCACATAAATACAAAATTAAACAGGTTTAACCATGTCAAGTCAGGTTACGTGGGTATGTAAACGGATTACATGAGTCAACATGTTAAGACAAGAAACTCATTTAGGATTAACCCAAACATGTTTAACTCCGTGTTACGTCGTATCATGTCAAAAATTACTAGGCTTACATTTTTATGGGACACGAAGCAACCATCTAATAAACTCACAAAAATTTATAAGATATTTTATATGTGTTTCCCTTGATTTATTCAATTTTTAATTTAATTTATCATATTTTCGATGAATTTCTCGTAATACTCTTTCATGGAGTTTCATCTACCGAACAAGATTTGAATATATAATTCAACTTTATATTTCATATTTTTTTACTTGATTATACTCTTAGTAGCTGTTATATACATTTTATCAATATAGAAAACTTTTATCAAATTGAAGTGACCATGATTCCTTGAAAGAAAGACAGGAAATCCTTATACTGTTATTTCTCATATAATCATATATATATTCCTTTGCATTTTTAAAAATCAACATAAGCATTACTAATATTTCTATGTATACAGCTGCAAATCATTCTATAAACTCATCATATCTTATTATTCTCCATTATTTCGTACCAAACGCAACCAATAGAAAGAAGCTGAACGAACCGATATTGGTATTTTATGGAATATTCTCTTAAATTCACAAATATGCCTTGCACCACCGCTTATTAAATCATCATTTTACAAAACTCGAATTTGAACTTTTATTTAAGAAAAAGAGGCATCGACCGTCTTAACCATATGCATCAGTTAAAATCCATTGTGGATAAATTTTACTAAAGGAGAAAACGAGTTTAGTACAGTTAGTACGACTCTCACCTAGTGACCTAAAGGTCCTGAGTTCGATCTCACCAGTGGGACTTCTCGTACTCTTTTTATTTTCTTTCATTCTACTTTTTTTAGGTTTACGTGCTTTGTTTGTATAATAAAAAAATTTTACTAAAGAAATAAATCTAATTTTCTGACTTCCGTTTATTTCTTTAGTATTACAAAAGTAATTAATTAAATTCATATTGATTTTGACGGGCCCGGACATGTTTCTCAAGTGTGAAAGGGAAGAGTAGTCTGAGGAATCCTTCGTTGACATGGCCCGAAATTTCAAACATTTGCAGCACGTGAGGCTGTTTCTCTCTCTAGAAAGTGAGAGATGGTTTTGAACAATGTGAAACCTTTTATTATTATTATTATTATTATTATTATTATTATTATTATTATACTCTCCGGTACAACATTAATTTGAAACTTCTTCCCTTTAAATATCCTTTCACGTACGAATATTATAATTTAAAAAATCTATAATTAGAGATTTTTATTCTTAATTAACGGACTGGTACATCTTAAACCCGAATTAATTAAAATTTATTAAATTTTTTTATATTAGATAACGCACGCAAGATATAACAATTATCAATATACACGTTTTTTAATTTTGGCATGCAAGGATCCAACAATACGTGATGCATATGGTTGACATGTTTGAAACTTATTCCATTTTTCGATACAGTTACGAGATGTCGTCAGTCTATTGAAAGAGATTCCGATGCAAGCAACGAGAAATATGCTTACTATTTATTGCGCAGCACACCGTTCAAGGTGAAAGGCACGCGAACGTCGTGCCCCGATCGATCGGCTAATCGATATCGCTTTCTGTCTATCAATTGTTGGTACAGGCGTGACTCAACGTGTGTTGGGCTGATGCGCGGGTGTAGTTTGCAAATTTAATATCCGTTTCTCTCGTGCCATGCTTGATCCTCCCTGCGGTCTTATTTTCTCCCGACAATTAAATTGTTGAGAAAAAAAAAGTATATTGTAAAATTGATTTGCGAATGAAGAATGATGGTTTAGTGAGATATTATAAAATGAACATTAGATTAATTTGTGAATTATTAATAAGGGTGCTGGGACCTCAAAGCGTCCAGTGTTCTGTATAACAGGTATATCACGTAACGGTAATTATATAATGTTATAAATTAATAAAATTAAGTCGTTTTAATATTTTTTTATAAAATCATAATTTTAAAAAAAGAAATGACAGGATCTTGTTAATTAGTTTATGACACCATAAAAATTTACCATACACGTGATATATCTATTACATACAGGATTTTCTCGTTAACCAATGAGGATTTTAAGGATGCAAGGACAGTTTGTTTCATTAAATTTGGATAAGCATTCATAAGATTATAACATAAATCACCAAGAGGGGTTGGGCCGAGTGGTAAGCAGCTCGGTGCCGCTTAAGGAGGTCTCAGGTTCGAGACCTCACGTACGCAGACACCCCTCTTGGGAGCCTCACCCGCCATTGCCAGGCGTGCGACCCGGGGCGACCAACGGATTAGTCAAGTATGGTTGGCTGAAAGATGTCATCTCACCGCTGGTGGGGCCTGCTTGGATACCGTGGCTGGCGACCAAAAAAAAAAAAAAAAGATTATAACATAAATCTCAATAAAATAATATATATTTGTATCAATTATTTCACCGGAAACTTTCTCGAAGAAAAGAGTGTGACTGCTAGGTGCCTCCAACACCAGTGAATGACTCCCGGGAGATCGGTAGCAGAAGCACTGAGGGAACTGATTGAGCCTGCAAGCCAACAACATTGTTGGATTCAAATAATTTTACTATCCGGATCGAATTTAAATTTTATAAATAAAAAAATTCATAACTTAAATAATTTTATCCTTTAATGAATTGATTAGAATAAAGTAAATTTATTGATGTGATATGACGTATATAATATTTTATATTTGAATCTTATAAATGAAGAAAATTTATATTATGAGAGTTTTACTCTCTAGTGGGCCCATCTGACTCAAACTACTAGTTGAACTCCTTGATACCTGTTGTACGTAAAAAAAAAAAAAACTAAGTCCACATCCTAATTGGTTTTACGGCATGGTCGCGTGAAACATGATTCTAATCAATTAATTATTTAGATTTTTCAAGCCAAAATTATAAAATAATGTAGGGTAATTAGCACTGGCAAAATAAAAAAAATAGAAAGGAAGAAAGAAAGAAGTGCAAATCGAACGCAATTTCAACGTCAATGGGATTGTTTTGAGTGTGAAGCATTGGACACGAGCTAAAAAAAAATCTTGGATAATCCTAATTTATCTTGACGTGGTGGAAAAAAAATATAAAATCTCTAATTAATATTAAATAAAATAATTATTTAGATAATTAATACTAATTTATTATAATATAATTAATATTTTTCACATCATACAAGATGATTTAAAAATTTCTAAAAAGAAGAGATAATTGTAAAAAATATAGGGCACGCCGTTCAAATGGATTAAGTAGATAAATAAAAGAAATCTTACGTCGGGAAGAAGCGAAGAACTAGCGGGAAGTTTGTCTGCGCGCACGTGAGGTATTGATTCAGGCGGCGGCACATGAGACTGCCCTTTTTGCCCCTGTTCTTTTTAGGTGTAGACCATACTGCACCCAGAAACTAAATTTCACGGCCGGCTCATTAAAAAATGATTTTTTAAATTATAAATAAAACTTAAAAATAGTGTCGAATCAATTAAATATTCATTTTTTGTACGTAAGAGGAAAAATGGGATTCGATGATTTTGAGTGTTATGGAACGGTCAACGGGTCAGACTCAGACATCCCCCGTTTTTAGAACTCCCTACTACAGAAAACCCCACCAAATCAAAATGGATAAGTAACGCCGCCAATTGCGGTCACTGCTTGCGTAGTAGCCCACTGCCCCTGTGTTTGATTTCAGGTTCAAAAATTCAATGGATCCGCACTGTTCGGATTCAAACTGGCCTCATATTCTCTTTCAACTATGAGATTTTAGTTTTACGGGACTCGAATCAGATGTAAGATAGGTTGTCATTAATTAAATTTTATATTAGAAAATTCATAATTTTTTTTTAAAAAAATACTCTAACAGTTGATTGTGAGCCACACCTCTCTTGTTTCTAAGAACCGATTTCCAGCTCAGCCTGTGCCCTCACGTCTAGAAGCATTTTCGTATTTTAGGTCGAAAACCATCTATCCACACGTGGTTACGTGACAGTGTTTACAGAGTATTGCAAATCAATAAAACTAAGTTATTTAGATGTTTCATTTTTGTTTTTAGGATCTTGTAAAAATATTATAAAGTGACAGAATTTTATTAGTTTATAATATTGTATAACCACTGCAACATGATATACTACATTACACATAAAGACTTTCTCCTACAGTTGACCCAGGCGGCGGCGCTGACCATGAAAACCAGAGAGGATTGCGACAACTCATGATGGGCCGAAGAGGAAGGTAAATCCACACCAGGCCCACCGTTTGGGCTCAAGGTGGATAAGTCAGCCCACCCAACTAACTCCAATTATCCATAAATAAATAACAAAATAAAAATAAGAATTCAGTTATAATAACAATAATAATAATAAAATCATGGTGTCAATATCGCTTCACAACTTTAATATTATTATTTGATATGATGGTGGAGGGGGCTAAGGGCCCTGCACATGCCTAAGATTCTTGCACGATGCTAGTGACCACTATCGGACTCCTTACACCGTACTTGCCCCCATCCTCCACCCAAATCAAATAACCATGGATCACCTCCTCTTCCAGCAACCTCGGACCCTCCAGACCCAGCTTGAACCTTAATGTCTCATTCTTTTCCTTAAACACTAGCCTGCTTGGCTCCACCTTGACCATTATCCCTTCCAAGCCCACCACCTTGGCTGTGTAGCTCGATCTCGCATCCCCCACATTCGTCACCACCCTCCTGAACTCCTTCACGAAGCTCCCGCCCGACCCCGACCCTTCGTCCCCAGTGAATGTGATGAATGATGGGTAGTTCAGGTCCGAGGACCGGTTCGTGCACCTCGAGACCGACCTCGTGACAGCCAGGAGCTGTCTTGGCGTATAGCCCATCCTGCAGAGGAGAGAGACGTAGCCGTCCCGGCTCTCGTTGTATACCAGGCCGGGGTTGAGTGCCCTGCTGGGATCGATGTGGCCTGACCCAATCTCGAGGGGGCTCGCAGGGTTGTTGTAGTTTGCGACATCTTTGATGGGTGTTCTCGTGTTGTCGAGTAGGTATGCTGTGGTCATGAGGGCTGACCTGATGGCTGCGGGGCTCCAGTCCGGGTGTACAGACTTCACCAAGGCGGCTGCGCCAGCTACGTGGGGAGCAGCCATCGAGGTGCCGCTGACAAGGTTGAAACTGCTGTATAAGCGGCCCTCTCCCACTGGGGTCTGCGGTGGCCATGAGGCCAGGACCTTCGTGCCGGGGGCGATCAGGTCAGGTTTTAGTATGTTCGGGCAGCTGGAGAACGGTCCCCTCGAGCTATATATGTCCACCCCCGGGGCCGGCCTTGCTCCGGTCCTCGTCTTTTGAAACTCCAGCCTCCCTTTAGGCTTACTACTACGTTGGATGTAATCCATTAGGATTTTCCCATCCTGGAGCCCTATGAATGCTGCAAGAAATTGGCTCCGGGCAAGGGATTCCGACACAAATTCCCCCGTGATGAAAACTGCAGCTGAAACTCCAGCAGACAGGGCGTTCTCGACCTGTGAGCTGATCCCGACATCGTCTTTACAAACGACCATCTTTTCTCGGACAAGCTTCAACTTCTGCACATCATCACAGGCTCCCACGAGCACCATATCCAGCGTGCTGGAAAAAGGTTTTGGGCACAATGACGGGAAGGCGATGACAGCTCCGCTTCCTAACGTTAGGAATCCGTAAAATTCTCGATCAACAGTGCCTGCTCCGACGGTCAAAATCCACGGTGCCCCGTTCATTACAGACCAATGGAGGGGTCCTTCGTTACCGGCGGATGCCGCCACAAGTATTCCCTTCTCCATGGCAGCAAATGCGGCTACTGCAATTGGATCATCTCCGAGCAAAGAGCCTCCCCAGCCACCCAACGAGAGGGACAACACATCGACGCCGTCGTCGATCGCCTGGTCTATGGCTGCAATCACGTCGGAAGAGTAGACCCCTTCAGTCCAGGCTGCCTTGTACACGGCAATTCGAGCATGCGGGGCCACTCCCTTGGCCGTGCCGGAAGCATAACTGAAGTAAGACGCACCGTTCACAAAATTCCCGGCTGCGGTGGACGAGGTGTGTGTACCGTGCCCTGCCGTGTCGAGTGCCGAGCTCATCGAGACGGTCCCATATGGCAGAATCGCTAACAGACCCTTATTAAAAAACCGGGCACCAATGAGCTTCCGGTTGCAGTAAGAAGGGCTGAATCCCATTCCCGACTCGCACGACCCTCTCCATCTCGCCGGGATAGGCCCTATCCCTTCATCTCGGAAGCTCGGGCTCTGCGGCCAGATTCCTGTATCCACGAACCCGATAATCATGTCTTCGCCATAAGCAGAGGCCTGCCATGCCCCCGAGGCAGGCGCCAGGCCTAGGAACTCAGGAGTGTGGGTGGTGTGGAGCTCGAGGGGGCGATCACGGGTGCAAGAAACGAACCCCGGGTGTTTCTTGAGCGATTCGAGCTCAGCCCAGGAAAGAGTCGCACTGAAGCCATGGATGGAACTGGAGTAGGTGTAGATGAGCTTATGAGAGGGCAGTGCTCCTGCTTCTCTGTCTTCTGAGACGGAGGAGAGGGTGTTCAAGTACCAGCTGTGGTGATCGGAGAACACCTTGGGCATTGACTGAACATTCATGTGAACGATGTAAGGAGTCCGATGTTGCCCCAGACAAGGAGCAAATGTTGATGAGACTACTACAAGAACAAGACAGAGCATCCAGAGAGAGGATTCTGCAGACATGGATGAACTTCCCATGGAAAAAGTCTGCAGCGAATTTTTGCTGCAACTGAGCTCGTCAGTTCCAATATATATGTCAGCAGCGCATCTCACACTTACTGAAAACGAAAAGGACCTTGTTGACTTGGTGGGAAACACCTCACTGCCCTCATTTCTTTTCTCATCCTTCGCATTGGCTCGTGATCGGACACATTTGGAATATTCAGTGTCTCCGGCTAATTTTCAGGAGATCTTTAGATTAAGAAAAGCCGCTGGAGGGTCAATGGCAATAAAGGATTCGGTCAGTTTTGGTCTCACACTGTCAGTTTTTTTCTCACGTAAGTTCAAAGTGCTCTGTTTTGTATGTGATCTGACTAATCTAAATCTGTTATGATGAGAAGACCGTGTCATCATCATCAGCAGGTGTCTTTGATGTTGACAGAAAAGTTTGCACCTTTCCCGCAAAACGAATTTGAGCATCTAAGCTCGTGAACTTCTGCAACTGTTCCGAGTTGAGCTGCAGACAAAGATCTAGCTAGGAAGCTCTTAGAATTTCCAACTGGCTTCGATCCTTAGACGTGTGCACTTCTGGTACTAAATGCAAGCGTTTAACTGCATGATGTCGTCAATGACAGGGAGGCAGTGAGTCATAGTACATGCTCCAAGGCCTCCTATGATTAGGAAATGACTGTCCACGATAATGCAGCTGCCTGTGCTTTTCGGGATGATTTGCTTAATCAAATAGTTCCTTCGTCGATAAGAAAGTTCTTTGGAGATCTCGGAATCCACACTGAAGTCCCCTTTGGCTATCTGGTTTTGATTATGGTGAGAGAATCCCTGCTCGTTGCTGGTTTACGCATTCATATTCTTCCATAAAGATGCAGCAATGATAGCAATCCCCTTGACAGATAGGACCCAGTTTTCCATTTCCTGGAAAGATCCCTAGTCGAGGACGCAAAGTATGCCAAATGTAAAGCCAAAAGGAACCCTCGGCTTTTGGTTGCAAATGGGATGCTTTATGAGTGATTAACTCAGCTTTGCATACAAATTACTGCTTTTGCAGGCTGGTCGAGGTCGTTGAGAGGTTAAGACCGATTCGACTTAACAGTTTAGATCAGCTCATTCCTAGCTGTTTCTTTTTTGTGCTGTAATGGTTCGACAGCAACTCTGGATTACATTTGTTTCCAAGACAGAAGTACCATTCAGCTTCATTGTTCGGAACGACATTGCTGTTCATATCATTGAACAGTTGCTATGTACATGGGGGATCGTATCAGAGAATTAGCCGATAGGGAAATTACAGCATCTCTCGAAATGACTTATCATGTAGCCCGACATCGTCGCACATCAAACAGCTCTGAGGGCCATTTCCTAATCCGAGCTCGACCACCTTCGAAATCAGCAAATGAGCTCCAATGGTCATTCGATCTTCTTTCTTCTCTTTTCGCAGCTGGGTAGGTCTGGTAGCTAGGTCAATGTAGAGAAGATTCATGACAGTTTGTTCTGTATTCTCGACTGGGGTTGGAATGGGGTGAGAATCACCTGGGATCCCTGGGTCAATTTGAGTATTTTTTATTAAAAAAAATATACATCACTGGTATGGAAATATTAAGTGAGCCTTTAACTAATTTAATTCGAACTGGATCGGTCCACTAAGAGATCGAGATCTCATGGCATGAGTAGGCCAGTCAATTTTTAACACGACATGACCAACAACATGGAGTTGGACGGGTTCAATTGAGCCTAAACGGGTTAAACTATATGGAACCCATATAACTCCATATGACATGATTTAACCGGTTTAATTGTGTTTATATGTCAAATCCATTAGTCCATTTAAATATATTAAGTTAAAATTATAATTACACCACATACATTTAATTATACGAATTAAATACTTTATGTGGTGTCGACCCAATTTTAAATGGGTCGTGTTCGTATTTGACGTTTCTGACCAATTTAAGGAACGAGTGATGTACGAGTTAACGTACTTTTGACACAGATCCATTTAAACATAACACGTATTGTGGGGCTTAAGTACGAGTGTTCTCCATTCACAAAGACTCGAACTACTGGAAATAAGTTCAGATTTATGTCAGAAATTGTTGTAATCAGACTCTCACATATTATATTATCAGTAGTAGACCCTTTTAAGAAATTGAGCTCATTTTTATCCAAAAGGCTACGTTATTAGACGGCATATTTAATTATTTTATAAATTTATTATCACTCCTTAATTTAGCCACTGTACTATCTAGCAATAGAATTGTTTATGTTGGACAGCTTTATAAAACTGAGATATTTAGGTGGCATCGCTGTCATTAGTACTTGCTTACATATCCATCTATATATATATATATATATATATATACATATATATTTGTATGATTAGATTTTGATTAATAAACTTCTTAACTAAAATCCTACTTGCAATGTAATGCAAGCATGACCAAGAGGGGTTGAGCCGAGTGGTAAGCAGCTCGGTGCCGCTTAAGGAGGTCTCAGGTTCGAGACCTCACGTACGCAGACACCCCTCTTGGGAGCCTCACCCGCCATTGCCAGGCGTGCGACCCGGGGCGACCAACGGATTAGTCAAGTATGGTTGGCTGAAAGATGCCATCTCACCGCTGGTGGGGCCTGCTTGGATACCGTGGCTGGCGACCAAAAAAAAAAAAAAAATGTAATGCAAGCATGTCGCCCGTTGAATTATTAATCAATCTTATAATTTCTGTTTTCCCACTGTAAAGTCAGAAACAGCTGTGGACAATAATCGGTTACAAAAATAAAAATAATGACATCATAAATAATTTTTCATTTGCTTTGCTATTTATATTTAATCACAAAACTCTCTCTCTCTACACCAAGAGGGGTTGGGCCGAGTGGTAAGCAGCTCGGTGCCGCTTAAGGAGGTCTCAGGTTCGAGACCTCACGTACGCAGACACCCCTCTTGGGAGCCTCACCCGCCATTGCCAGGCGTGCGACCCGGGGCGACCAACGGATTAGTCAAGTATGGTTGGCTGAAAGATGCCATCTCACCGCTGGTGGGGCCTGCTTGGATACCGTGGCTGGCGACCAAAAAAAAAAAAAAAACTCTCTCTCTCTATATATAGATGAAATATGCATGTATGCTTCCACGTCTTAACTGTTAGGCGCTCCAAAAAGAGTTCTTTTTTTTATCAGTAAAAATGATGTCAACGGTACTGGTAATCCAGCCATTATCTACCACGTAATGTCCAAGATTTTGTTTTTAACAGTGAATATATCAGAAAAATTAAATAATCAGTACGAACATTATCCTGGAATGAATCGTAACTGCTCTAAAAAGAATTCTAAAAGTAAACTCTGGAAATAAGATAAAAAGTTGAGAAATAATTCTCCAAAAGCAAACCCAGAGAAACGAAGAAAGAAACAAGAAATTGCCCTTTCGGCCATTAAATGCTTACTCATTTTGTAGCCGCAGATTTTCGGCCATGTCCCGGAGTTGAAGGCAGAAAATTCAAGTCAATGACGAAGTCAAACCATGACCCTTCTCTTCTTCTCCTTTTTCTTAAAAGGTCAATACAAAAATGAAATTTCAGTTCATAGGAAAGAAAATAAGGAAAGTTCAATTTTACTAATTAATTATTATTTTTTGCTTAGAGAAATAATTTTTCGGTCATAAAGGAGTTTTACAGGGTAGGAGATGATGGGAGAAATAGGGGATTAATAAAGGAGAATTTTAATAATAATAAAAGTTTTTTTTTCTCAGAATAATAATAAAAGTTGTGTTCATTACCTTTTAGACATGAGTGCAAGATAATATCATTACACTAAATTAATAGGAATTGATTAATATGATAATATCTCTTTATTTTAAATAAAGTCTCATGTTCGGGTCTTAAAAAATTAAAAAAAAAATTAATATTGTGAGAGTTTTAACCTCTTAATGGACCAACCCAAGTCGAATATAAGCTACTCATGGTTCACTAGACTCATGGATAATCGGTCGGTATTTACCTGAGGAAAAAAACTTTTTTTAGTTCAGAGGCAATCGATTATTCTATCATTACAAAAAATGATTATGTGATAAAATATCTAAGAAATAAGAAAATTACAGGATTGGGAAAACTAAAGAGATCCTCTAGATTATTTATAAGGAAGATATATGTGTAAAATCACACCACATAAAGAGTGCATAGCACTTGTAGGTGACGTGAATGCACGAACGCTTTTTTTAAGAAAAAAACTTACAGGAAAGGAAAGATATATATATATATATATACATGCACACACATACTAGACATGGACTCGTACCATGTATAAAAAAATAAAAAAATAAAAGTGAAATATTATGACGAATTCATATAATTATATCATTATTTATAATTTATTATAATTTAATTCATTTAAAATCTGTTAACTTATAGTAGTAAGTAGAAGATTCTCAATTTTTATCAGTATACTATATTAATTTTATTTTTTACTACTTTAAATTATTCGTTCAAAAAATGTGACGAATTTTTGCTACTAAAATTATAGATACAGATTGAGATATGGAAATCTGATGAGTTAACAAAAGATTTTTGTCGTTATGATTGTAGATATGAGGGTGAGAGAAAAATGAATTAAATTATTATTTTACTATTAATTTGGAAATAAGATATATATTATAAATTTTAATAATTAACGATGAATGTAAAAAATGAAAAAGACATCAAAATTTTCACAAGTTTATTTATAATATATATATATATATATATATATATATATATATAGAGTAATTGAAGGTGGGAGGTGGGGGTGGCACCCTGAAGTTGAACTCATCATTATCGTCTTGGAGACAGTAACTCGCATGCAAATGCAATTTGGAAGCCCCCCACATTCACTCGGCCTACCTTTTCCTTCCTTCCTTTCTCTCTTTCTTTATCGGCAAGCATTCAGCTTAGCATAGTTTCCTTTTATTATTGCTTATTATTTATTTATAATATTATTGCTTAAGTAAACTAGTTAATGTATTTCTGATGTCACAAATCTCTCTGCTGAATTTTAAGAAACAAAAAACTCGGTTTCATATTTAGTTTCCCTTTTTAGAAATTAAGTGAAATAGAACGAACATTCATAAAACCTGCTCGGGTTTTAACCTAAGCTTTTCCTGGAAAACTGCATTTTGTTCCTTCCCATATTGTTATTCTCAAGGGATTGGTTTACGGGACACGTGGGGGATCCACTCCTTAAAATCAGGAAAATGCTTAAAATATATTGTACGCATGTCACTTAATTTTATCTAATATCTTTAATTTTTTTTGCGAGCCAAACATTATGTCCTACCAGTAAGATCGAATTTAAGACATCTAAATTACAAGATGAGAGCAGTACTAACTGTACTGAATCGTGTTTCTCGGAGCCCCTCTATATTTACCTGGTAGGAACAGAGAGCAAACCATAATTCCATTCACTATCCAACGGCGAAGAGAGTCTCGTGAGTAACGCGTATATCACGTGACGGTGTGATTGTGATGTTACGAGTGAATAAGATTTAGTTATTTTAAACCTAAAAGGGAAAAAAATAACCCTAAAAATAACTTAATTTAATTTACTTGTGAGAATACGTTATCACGTGATATACTCGTTACATAGAAGAGTTTACCCCAACCATGGAAAGCGGCACAGCAGAATTTCAAATTTTTTTCATTTTTATTTTTCGACGAATAAAAATTTTTCCCTTAATTTCGGTTGGGTGGGGGCAGTTATTATGCGATAATACCTTAGCTGTTTTCCTAAATTGGAATGGGAAAACCCCCTTTTCCGGCCCAAAAAAAAAAAAATTTAATGACAAAATAGTGCCATCCGCATAAATGCTTCGGCCGCCCTCTAAATTCTTTTATTTTTATTTATTTATTCTTAAAATCTGAACGAATTATTAATTGCTAATACTAGTACAAAAGGTGTCCTGTCCTTTTGCTAGAGTGGAATATTATCGAAAAGACGGTTTTACCCCTGAATGATGCAAGTGGAGAGCCCTCTAAGGAACTGATCTAGAAAACTTTTAAGTGGCGTACGAAACTCCATAGAAAAGTAATCTAAAATATTTAGAATGGATGAATTATATATTTTTTAATAATAAATAAATAAAATTTAGTAAAATTCACGTAAATTTCATAAAATTCTCTAATTTAAGAGGCGATCCGCTGCACCTCTCTAAATCTATAGCTGCCGGCGCTGGCACAGAAATGTCCACTCACCCAAATCGTTATGGCGTGGAAGAAAAGTCAATTCTTCCAAGCGGTGTCCATCCACCGACAACCGACCTCCCCACTTGCTGATTTAAAAATAAATAAAAAGTACTCGGCCGAATAATAAAAGGAGAATAATAATAATAATTATTATATATTTGAGACAATTCAGGATTTAATATAAATTATTTAAAAGCCGACAAGCATCTTGCGCATGATTAGAATGATTGAAGACAGAGGAAGCCCGCATGGATTCTCCACCAGGCCACGAAAGAAAAGGAAAGGAAACGAACTTTGGGGGCACCAATTGACTCGTACAGTAAAATTTACATATGAATCTATAAAATATTGAACGCATTTCACATAAAAAGTCTAATTTATTAAATATTAATATTCAGTTCCTGTATGAATCAAGTTTTGATATAATATTTGTCCAATGTGAAATTGATTTTTCAACACATACCATACAATTTTTCCCATTTTTATTTTTATTAATATTACTCAGTAACAATCCCTCTCCCTATTAAACACCAAATCCGCCACCTTCCGTTGGCGTGATTTAAAAGATTTGACAAATTTTTCTTAGAATAAAATCTCATATTCAAATTTTATAAATAAAAACAATTACGATTATATAAATTATTTTGCTCAGTGAACTGACCTGAATTTGATCTTGATCTTTCCTATCCCGGGTGTTCAACAATTAAAATAATGTACGTTAAAATCTTACATTATAATAGTAAATAATAAATAAACAAATATTAAATATTAACCAATTTTTGGTCCTGAAAAATAATATTAAAAGGTAAAAAAAAAGTTTGTGTCGATTTTGTAATTAGCCAAGATAAGAAGTTGTATGTTCATTAATCCTTTCCAAAATTAGGAATGTTACTTCCAACTGATCATACACATTTCCTAAATTAGAAAATTTTGCCAATTATTGTCTACTAAGTTCCAATGAGCGAGGCTTATTCGGGTCGCGTTATAAATTCCTTAACCAGACCTACCGATTTGTCCTGGCGAAATTTTGAATTTCGGGTAATTGAATCCCGTGCAAATAAGAACTGCAAATGCCGGCCTTGCAAGTTGCAAGAGGGGACTGCGTGACTAGCGAGTCTAAGATACAAGCCGGGTTCTTATTTCAGGCCTAGAGAATCGAAAACCGGTGCCCCCAATATAGAAATTATCGACGCGACTACCTCGTTCACGACATATCAACGTATGCCCGGAATTTTCGGAGCTCAACCTCGGATGAGACCTTAGCCGTGCGAATTGGCTTTTACGAGGATGCTGTCGGATCGAAATTATAGTTGCAAGGGCTCGACCGGCCTAACAATTATTAAACAATATTATGAAAACATAGGTATCATCGGCATATGTACATCGATACGTACACTATTTCTTTAAAATCTCGTGTCGTATTTCACCATCTCATTGTGTGTGGATCCAAACAAAATAAGGAAAAAATTTGCAAGAAAAAAAATGATAGGAAAAGTCCCACATGTAACGAGCATATTACGTGACATATCAATATGATATTCAACACATCTACGAAAACGATTATAATTATAAGATATGTCATGAATATCATACTGATATATTATTTACTTATTATATATATCCATTACGTGTAATTCTCTCTCTCCCCTATGATAGCCACTCCCCGGTTAATTAGCCGGTCGGCATGGTGTTATTCTTTTTGAACGTGTGTGTGTCTATATATATATATATATATATATATAATTTTGTAGATTTTTTTCTTTTATTGCGGTCATGGACTTAGATGAAGATATGAATAAGGGAATTGAGGAACATGATGAGTTATATAACAAGAATCGAGTTTGGGATTTGCTGAACCTAAATCGAAATGCATCGCTGCATCGAACAATTTTTGTAATGTTTTTTATAATTAAATAGGCTATACACTACTGTATTCGCCGTAGGCATAAATTTTTTTTTTTTGGATGCGCACACTGGTATCCATAAACTTATTGGGCCACTTACTAATCAAGTTCGAGTCGGATCGGCCCATTTAAGGGGTAAAACTCTCCCAGCATGAGTTTTCTCCATCCACAAAGACTCGAACCCGAGATCTTTGCTTAAGGGGAATAAGTGTCTTATTACTTGAACCAACTCATGTTGGTTAGGCATAAAATTTTATATTAAATGATATAATTATGCATGTATCCATGGAAGAGCCATGGGAGGAAGGGAGACGGCATCTCTCATCATCAAGATCCGACCTGTTCTTCCCAATTTGCAAATAAAGGCGAAGAACACCACACCCACCACTCCCTCTCCCTCTCCCTCTCGCCTTCATATAAAAAGAAAAGAAACCCCCGAAAACAGATTTGTCGGTGAACTTAGATTTTGTAATGGTTGGATCTGTTATTCTTTCTTGTTTCCCGTTCATGGAGTTCAGTCAGTGAGTTGTTGGTTGGTGCTGCCCCTGCCCACACCACAAACTTAGCCTCCTCGTTCCCATGAAAGTAAATCCCCCCTTCCTTTCTCAGCTTCGAGTTGGGTTGATGGGTGATTGATATTTGTGGAGGAGGAGGTCTCTTTCTCTGTTTCGGATCGGCTTTGACTTGTTCGAGGGTCCTCTGGAGCTGCGACGATGGAGGCGGCCGGAGGAGGAGGGTGTAGAGGGAGGGGAGGCGGCGGTGGCAGTAACGGGAGAGGTGTGGAGGGGAGGGAGAGGCCGTACAAGGGGATAAGGATGAGGAAGTGGGGAAAGTGGGTGGCCGAGATTCGAGAGCCCAACAAGAGATCGAGAATCTGGCTAGGTTCCTACTCCACCCCGGTGGCGGCGGCACGGGCCTACGATACCGCCGTCTTCTACCTCCGCGGCCCCTCCGCCAGGGTCAACTTCCCCGAGCTCCTGGCAGCGTTGGCCGTGGAGGGCGGGGGCGGCGGCGGCATCGGAGGAGGGGGAGACCTCTCCGCCGCCTTCATAAGAAAGAAGGCCGCGGAGGTAGGGGCGCGGGTGGATGCCGCCCTAATACGCGGCCACGAGACGGTGACGAAGGCTGGTGGGAGCCCAGCTACCGCCCTGCTGCGGTCCTGCAGCAGTGGCGGTTTCGTCCAGTGTGTCGATCTGAACAAGCTGCCGGAGCCGGAGGGCTCCGATGACGACGGTGGGTCTGGGTCAACGGAGGGCTAGGGGAGCAGTCCCTAGGAGCTCGCCACTATTTTACATGTCTAAACTGATTGCACATCAAGAAGTAGAGGAATACGGTCGATTGGACGGTGCCGGTCCGACATGTTCGGGGCAGGGGCCAAGGTCATCGGTTGGTGGTCGGTTAACACAGGCAAGGGGGAGACAGGAGAGCCTCCCTGGCGGCGGCAGAAGAAATGAGGCCACCTGGGCGTGGTGGGTTTGTCCGATTTTTTTTTCCCTCTATGTCTAGTTATTTTTCTTCCTTTGGAACTTAATTCTTTTTCCCTGTCCGGAATTCGATCAAGAAATTTTGACCAAATTGTTGATGTCAGGGAAAAAAGGAAAGGTAACAGTAGGCCAGTCAATATGCTTGATCATTCATCGGGTGTCTCCTTGTGCCCATCATTTTTTTAGTTCCCTCGTCTGATAGTTTAATTACGTGATAATACTTATATAATAACACTAATCAATAAATTAAGTTATTTTTGAAAATATTTTTTTATTTTTAAGTTTTATAAAAAAAATCATAAGAAATAGTTTAATTTGATTGGTTGGTGTCAACCACATAAGCACTATACATACATGATTCTCTACCTCTCCCACTCCTAATCTATTTATTCCCCTTTTTTTTCAAAGAATTGGATCGACATCGTGAATGATGTGTCACCTGTTTTAGTCTGGTGAGTGATATATCATCTGTTCAGTTTCGAAGTGATCCGAGTTCAATCTTAAGGGCTTGAATCCGAAGTTTTAGGTATAATATTGATGTTCGAAATACTCAGGGCTGAGGGTAAGAGTGGCATGTCAAAGGCAAAGTGTTTGTTTGGGAGAAATTCTCAGGTGACTGTGAATGGTCGGATCAATAAATGATTATTTGACATGAGCGATAAGGGGAGCACAACTGGACAACCAGGAAGCGACAATACCGAGGGACGAGAAGGAAGAGGATAATTACAACCAAAGTGATAAGATGTCATATAAAGATTTCATATAAATGAGAGTTTAATACGGTAATATCATTCCCAACATGAAAAATTAGATCTTTAATGCGATTGTCGACACTGATGAACCATTGAACCTGCCCTCTTACCTTCATCACGCCCCCTTCTACGTTTGTGGATTTGCACTGCAACTGAAAAAGAAAAAGGAAGAACGAAGCGATAAGATCTTGGGGTTAGATATTCCTTTAGTTGGTTCACTATTTTGCTGTTTGTTGTCGATGATGATTGAGTTGTGGGCGCCCCCGACACATCAGTCGGGGGACAATGCGTATATTTGCCTCTCTACTTTTGTATATATAAAAGCATGAAAATCAAGCATGCACAGATAAAAATTTTACGGTACATCCGATTCACCGTACACTTATCAGTGAAAAGTACTTATACTTTTACTTTTCTTTAATATGTTCGTGATGGACAGGGTTTATTACCTAAGAATTTCTCCACACATATTGTAGGACAACTCTCGTCACATGTAGTCCATGAAGTCGGATAAAATCTCTTATCCCCATTTGTACGTACTTTCATGATTATAATCACGTTGAAGTGAAGTTTTGTTTTTCTTCTACACGTAATGTAAGCAGGTACAAGATAATAAAAGAATTTAGTACGATAACATTATTTTCAATCTGAAAATAACATATCACCGTTCAATTTTTAGTTGAAGAACTTTTCGACAACTTTTATTTCACTCTTTCTTCTGGTTTCTGGATTTACGAGATGCGAGTGGGAGCACTTTCTTGTCAAATCAGCCAGCGATCTCCGGGGACAAAGAACACCATGGGAAGTCACGTTGAATTGATCAAGTGCTTTTTATCCGACAGGACCCCTCCACCCAGCCCAGGTTTCAGCATCAGGATGATCGTTACGTGATGGATATTAGGGTTGTTGGGATCATCATCCTGTGAAGCATCCGACCAAGTTGTGCATAAACGAGTCATCCTCAATTACAGTTCCTGAGTGTAAGATCTTTTTAGTAATATATAATATAAAACATTAAACTATGTATCGTATTGTATGGCCCGTGGACTCTGTCAAAATAAAAGTCCGGCAGGCCGCACAGTCCGAGCGGATACCATTCAAGAATTTATCGATTTTCTGGCCCTTCTGGGTGTTTTATGTGCTTATGATTTATTAAAAAAAAAAATATTACGTATTTAATAATATATCTATAATACGACCAAGAGGGGTTGGGCCGAGTGGTAAGCAGCTCGGTGCCGCTTAAGGAAGTCTCGGGTTCGAGACCTCACGTACGCAGACACCCCTCTTGGGAGCCTCACCCGCCATTGCCAGGCGTGCGACCCGGGGCGACCAACGGATTAGTCAAGTATGGTTGGCTGAAAGATGCCATCTCACCGCTGGTGGGGCCTGCTTGGATACCGTGGCTGGCGACCAAAAAAAAAAAATATATCTATAATACGAGTACGACTGTACGGACAATTCTCCAATTGATGCGACACACTCTATTAACATCGTCAAGGCATGCCAACTACACGAGCCAGGAGTTATTATGTTTATCAAATTTTTTTTCATTAAGCATCTGTAAGATAAATTTAAATAATTTTTACTTTCATAATGTTTGAATTAAATTGAATAGAATGGACTTTCTCGAGTCACGATCTTCACCACGGGACGGCACGCTTTCGCTTGGTTTAATGAAAGTGAGACGCCTTTGCACTTAACGAAATCATTTTGATTAAAAACTTTTTTTAAAAAAGTGACGATGTTGTGACCAAATAAATAAATAATTATAAAGGAAAAAAGCACTGACTGAATCGAGATCAGCGCTTTTACTGTTTAAGATATTATTGTTATTACTTAGGAAAAAAATATTTGATAGTAAGAATATATCGAATTTATAGGATTTTACAATTGAGTTTTCTCATATAATTCTCGAATCAGTCAGTTATTTTAATAAAGCTAGACTCCTATACCGCGTTCAACTCTTTTAAATATATATGTTCTCCTCCTCTCTGATGAATTATATAAAATTTATCACATACTCTTATTTTGTTTATCGTTTTTCCTTTGTCGGATTAAAATAGAAGAATGTGAAAAGGGGGAAAAAATACAAACAACACGAACGATGTCATTTTAATAAGAATAAAGTCCAGACTACTTAATTTCTAATTAAGAAAATCGTTATTATATAAATTCTCTTTATTATAATATTTGTGCAATTTTTTTACCAGGAAATTAATTTTTCCAGTAGCTTTGGGATATTAAATTGTCGAGGGGACAGTGAGAAGAATCATGAATGACTTGGTCAACTGTCGGTGCCATCTTCGAGGCGCAATCCATTAATACCCGAAAGCCATTTGATAAAGAAAAGCTACATGACTGATTAAATAAATGAAATGAAACATGGTGCAGTGATTTCATTTTAGATCGGATCAAGATATTCTAAATTTTATCTTATTATTAAATTTTTTTGCAATAGTTTATTTTGATTTTATCAAACTTTTTTCTAAATTTACAAGTTTCTTTTTTAA
This sequence comes from Lagerstroemia speciosa, assembly GCA_037672795.1. Lineage (NCBI taxonomy): Eukaryota > Viridiplantae > Streptophyta > Magnoliopsida > Myrtales > Lythraceae > Lagerstroemia > Lagerstroemia speciosa. Next base: position 5,762,555 of record CM075297.1, on the reverse strand, counting down.
TCCAAAAAAGAAAATTAAACAATTTAAGGAAGATGCCTCATTAATCGATTCAACAACCAGTAGGTGAAGTACAGTGCTTGACAGTACTTGCAGGTGGCCTGGCAGATTTCTCAGGTGAGGGTAGAACTGATTTCGGGTCGGTTATGGGAGTCAGCAGTAGAAATAGATTCAATGAACTTACTCGGATAAGCTATAAAGAAGTCAAGTTAGGCGAGATCACTGTCAAATACTTAAAGGTATAAGATACTAGTGTGAGAGAAGAGGCCGATGGTAAGATATCGGAGAGTTTGGAGACCGAAAGAAATGAATGAATGCGACGGCTGAACTTCAGCGATCGGGATATATTTATAGACGTTGTCTTTGGGGAGGGCTAGCGTGACGATGTCCCTCACGTGCTCAAGGTGTGGGTTAGAGTCAAATGTTGCCGAGAGGACCGTCTCGAGAGTCAATTTTTTTTTTTTTTTTTTTTTCCGAAAAAAGGAACCCTCTCGTGGGTCAGTAGGCCGGTCGGCTGCCCGTGCGAGGATCGACTTGTGAAGTCGGTCATGCGGTTGCCAAGAGGCCGAGGGGGATCCAACTGACGAGTCGGGTCTGGATGTCATGATATGTCGGTCCATATCAGTACTGATTAGAAGATCTCCACGCCACTGCCATGGATTTAAATGAACGTGCATTCATAATCTGACTCTATGTCACGGCAAATTAAGATTTCTTTTATCGGTGACTTTACGATGAAAATAGTCGCCTCAAACTATTATATATTTGTCCAACTTTGTGATGGAAAAAAAAATGCGACAATAGTATGCTGCGACATGGAATTTTTTAAGATATTCACGAACACTATTTTTTTATATTTGCAGTGAAATTATCCGAAGACAATTTTTCGTAAAATAAGTGGTAATAAATAATTTAGATATTTCCGACACTTTTTTAAAAAAATATTTGCAGCATGATATTATCGTCGTTGTCGGCTTGCATCATAGCGGGTCTCATGGGCTTCTGGCGTTGTTCTCAATCCACATTTTGCTCACGTTGAAGTCGGCCCGACTCGAACTAGAGTCCGGACCGTGTCCGGTAGGCCGGCCCGACACTATGCCCAGATGACCTTATCACATTGCCATGTTAAACCGCCTCATCATTAGAAAGGAGAAGTCTTGATTGTGGTTTTCGATTACGGTCTTGTCGGGGCGTTGGAATTTTCATCACTCACTCGATGGGACACCACCACTCCAATCGATTCGAGTTGTTGGGTGTTCCTGTTAGCGTGAAAGGTAGCATCCGCACACTTAAATCATCGATGTTCCATATCAGGAATTCGAAAGCGGGTACAACTGCGCCAACACTCCGTACAGTTAAAACGAGACTCGCAATCTCCCCCTTTTTCTAGCCTGTCCGTGATGAATCTGTTGGAACTTACATGTGTACGACAGGGATCATGCCATGACGAATCCAGGACTTCTGAATCGACTTGAGCACGCTTGATCATTGATTCTTGTACAACCACCGATTTGAGTGCTTACTTGTCTCAATCTATATGCTCGCAGAAAAAAGGCTAAAAAGAGTGCAGTTGACACAGTGAAAGGAATGGGGACAAAGGATCAGACGTGTCGGGCAGACGTTTCGTGGAGTTGTGAAGGTCCCCCCGTCCCCCACAAGACTGATTTAATTTCTCTGATCTCTTTAACTTTAATCAAACTGAATAATAGGCAATCAAACCAGAAATTTTGCCGGCCGTGACGCATGATATTTAAAAGTCCAATCTTCACAACTCTTGATCTTGCCAATTTGTTCGAATAGACTGTGGACAGATCTAATTGAGGGTGGCGGAGCCTCAGTCCCGACCGCCACTATCCTCGATTGTGCTAATTATATAGCATCAATAGACAAAAATGGCCGAATTGGGGGCACCAGGCCACAATTTTGGACCCTGGTCCTCCCAAATTGTACAAAATTTTCTCGTATCAATTTAATCAGAGATAAATTGATTGAATTGGAAACGGTGGATTCGGAGTAAAACATCAATCGATTTTTATCGTACAAATTCAATCCAAGAATGGTGTCGCCAATTGAACCAATCCCTTTACCAAATGAATTCAAGATAAATGGATTGAATAGTGGTTAGTACGAGCCTCGGATCGATTTGATCTGACTGTCGGGAGTTAAGTGGTCAGAAGGTGAATACTGTAGGGGAAGATAAAGAGCCCGGCAAATCAGCCAGTCTACGCAGATGTGATGTATCTCCACCCACCAAACTCGAACGAACGAGATTCGTCCAACCTTGTGTTGGTGCACTGAGAATCTATCAATGAAATTGAGAGGTAGATGGTACAGTGGGGGGGTTGGTCTGAAGCATTCAGGGTACTACCAAGGATAGGTTAAATCCATGTGGGCCATTTGTAGTGATGAAGTGGGCCAAGCTGGGCCAGCCGGTGAACAGAACCAAGTGTTTGAGAGAGAGAGAGAGGAGAGAGGAGAAATTCTTAGGTTATCTTATCTCATCAAGTATTATGAAAAAAAACTAATTAAAATATAATAAATGAGTAAATTAATATTAATTATCCGAGCAGTTATCATAATTACTTCTAATCGCTGCAATTTGATTGGTTATTATTCATCACCAACTTATCATGAGGTATGATCATCGAAGAAATTTTTTTGTTTTTAAGAGAGGGAGGAGTGAGTATACCTAGGATAGGAAGGAAGGAACTGCTTGCACTTGGAGAAAACAGCCTTGTCCCACTTCCATTATTGGCAAGGTTTGTTCCTTGCAACCCACTGATAAAGCAAAAAGGACGCCCAGAGACATGAAAGACCCAATCAAAGGAAAAGCCATCTCGTATCCTTCACGTTCATGAGATCTGTCCCTAGAAACAGCCGATTGAACCAGTTCGATTTTGAACTTGTTATCTATTCGATCGGGGAAACCGAACCTAGGAAGTTTATGTCAGAACTGGATCCAAACCGGTTGAACTGCAATTGAAGCAACCACAATTGAACCGGTTCAAGGAAATAAGAAAAGAAAACTACTTTGGTGGACCGTAAGAGAGAAGACATTTGGAAATGCAAAAACAAATATTAAAGCCGATTAGTTGAAGTGATATGATATATCTTTCCCTTAAATAAGGTATCAGGTTTGAGAGCTTTACCCTGCAGGGACCTTCCCGGCTCGAACCAGTGGTTTGTACCAAAAAAATTACATAAGCAAATTTGATCTTATTATGAAATTTCAATATTTTACTGAAATGGATCCCTTATTTTGAAAAAAAAAAAAGGATTCTTCTTATAAAAGAAAATAGGATAGGGTTGGATTGGACTGGGCCTTGTTGGAATCTGAATGGCTTTGGAATTGACGTGGCATCTCTTCACCTGCTGGGTCTCCCTCTCTTTCCTCTCTCCTGTCTCTCCCTGCCTTTTTTTCTCAAAATAACAAAAAGAGAGAAAAATTTGTCGACGATATTTCTATATTTGATGGCATAAATATCAAATTGAAAAAGCGTAACCCAAATTCCACTCTAATGTGTCCAGAACTACACACTACTCCTCTTCACTGTTGAATGAGAAGTATGATTCGTATTTTTCCTCTCATTTAATGGCAAGTAAGGGCATCGAAGGACTTCATATATGTAACCGAACTACCTCCTTTAAAATTCATTTTGCCAATCGCTAGTTTAATAAAATAGTTCACGATCAATAATTTAAATTTAAATTTAAATTAATTATCGTTTTTGTTATATAATTATCTGTAATTTGGCTAATCTTAAATTTCATTTTTTAATCTTAATATGGTGCATCTTCCTTTTATTGTTTGCTGATGTACAGCATGATGGTATCCCCAAATCTACGAATCTATCCCGTGGTTGAGTAAGACCTCTCATCTCATGTTAAGACCCACGTCCCCACCTAGAGAGTGAAACCCAATTCCCAATTCTTTTTCCCCAACCCAATTTTCTAAAATCAATATTTAAAATTTTAAAAAATATTAATTTATTTAAATTATCACGATTATCGTTATGGCTGCAGGAATCCACTTGTTACTATACTTTACTATTTATAGAAGGAAAGGAACTGTCCACGTAATCCGATTATCAGCTGTTTATAGAATAAAGTTGCATGTCACATCATCAGCAAACACGATCGAAAACCGAAGCGGTGGGGTCCGGTATCTCCGTATGAACCGTACCTGGAGGCACGAGCGCAGGTGAGAGGACTGTTCGATGGGCTCTGCCCGTGAAGTGGAGGTAGGGTGATGATTACGCGACGACGCGACGACAAGATGTGAATCATAATAAAAGGTGTGGGAAGTACAAAACTTCTTTGAGAAAAGCAAGGCATTGGGTGAACAATATTCTTGGTGTGGAAGCTCTCCCCCAACGTGTACTTAGTTATCCTTACACCCTTTATCAATAACAAAAAGCAAAGATTGGAAGTAGAAAAAGAGCCCAAATAAAGAAAAAATATAAGAAAAATCTCATACCCTTGAATGTGCAGACTAGTTGTTCGTATATTTAGATTAATACTCACTCACTGTGAACAAATAATCTTAAATTAAAATTGATTTTAAGCAGGGATATGCATGATTACAGTGTGATCAACCTTCCAGTAAGTCAATTGTTGTTGGGCTTGATTCATATCATGCATTTCATGTGGTAAGCAATGTTCATCAAATATAACCTCGAATTTTCGGTGCCCAAAGTCCAAAAATAAAATTGAGGCCAGAAATTACAAGAAAATATCAGTACAGGTGAATTAACATAGTCAATGATTCCCAATGGTACGGTATTTGAAAGAAAAAACAAATGTGAGTACATGGACATGGGGGGTTTCAATTTCAATGGAGCATGTCTCCTAAAAATAGGGCAAATGCTTTTGTGGTATAAAAATTAGGGGAGTGATGGGCACGCGCCACGGAGTGAGAGTGGGGGGGTGGGGGTGGGGTGGGAATACGAGGTACAAGTTTAAGCAGGAGATTGGTCACACAAAGACAGGAGGATTGGACGGATGTGGGCAAATGTGGCCCTCTCCCCCGCACTGTTGGATTGGACTTTTCCGGAAAGATTTTCCTTTTATTGCCCATTATTCCGTTTTCCACTTTCGTAGCCAATGCCAATCCTACCCCCCAGCCATTATTTTTCTATTTATTCAAATAAATAAGTCATATAAATTTAACAGATAAAATAAATGCAAGAAGGCCCTATTGGTGATATTTAAAGTGAGGATCTCCAAGCACTCACTATTTTTAGGTAATTCATTATTTCACTGTCGTGTCTTGTCCAAACTAATTTTCGAGATGTATGTGAAGATTTCTTCACAACGATTCTTTGTGACTCTCAACTAGCTATAGTAATCAACCAATGTCTCGAAATTGAATAATGCTCGCTTCCAGGTCATACGGCTTGATACTATCGCGAAAATGGTGGTAAGGTTTTGATTTATCCGCGATGAGTTTTTGTATGTGTACTCGTGAAAGCAAGTTTCAGTTGGAGAGAAGAAAGGGGCAAAGTGAAAGTAAGATTCAGGATCGAATTATGCATACGGAGAAAATGTAAAATTGAAAGTGATTTATTTCTTAATAATTGATCCGACTTTGACCTAAAGTAAGTTCCAAGCAGTATTTTTTTTTTTTTTTTACTGAGAATCAAAAAGAATGTGAAGTTTGGCTCTTTATTTTGAACGAGAGATACGTAAGCTCAATGAATTTGCCTTAATAAAGGATGAGTGAGGTGACTTGTGACATGAGCCTGCATGGTGCGACCATAAATACGAATAGCTGAGAAAGGCAATGTAGCTAGAGAGAGAGAGAGAGAGAGAGAGGATGCTTTTCGATTTGGTTAACGTGGGAATGCCGAATGAGAAAGAGATGGTTCATTCATTCTTTGCCCGTAATTTCAATCGGATGTTTCTTCCACAGAAAATTAAAATCAAAATTTAAAAGATTGATAAATGGCAATTCCCGGCTTGCTTTTTGCGCACACCTGGCTGGATTTGTGCAAAAGAAAAAAATAAACTGAGTCCTACTTTAAAAAAAAAAAGGGCAGTAACAGAACCGAAGAGATGAATTTGAGAAAAAAAAGTGGTGAGGACTAAAGAGAAATTCTCGGTCGATACTAGCTCGTTATGTAGCGTAAAAATACCTAATTAAAATATATCAAATGAACAAATAAATATTAATTATCAGAGTAATTATTATATGTAATGTAAATTAAAATAATTTAATTAACGCTTCTTCAACGTGTTATTATAAGATAAAAGTATTAAAGATATTTTAAAAATTATGGGTCGTGGAATGAAAAGCAAAGGGCAAGTGGCTAGTGAGAGAGAGAGGCTTTCGACTAATTAAACCACCCCTCCCCTCGTCTATGCTGTATTGGGCAGCTTCAGAAGGTTTCGAATAAATCCCCCCGTCTCCCCTCACTCCACCTTATTCGTCTTCACCATCCCTCATCTCAGTTACTTCTTCTGGGTTGAGGAAAGTTCGGATTTTGGTTTCTGGGTTTTGATTTTCTTCTTCATCTCTCGTGTCCGATGAGAGCAGGCCAGAGGTAGAAGGATAGCAGAAGAAAAAAATGTGGGATCTTAACGAGTCGCCCGATCAGGAGGTAGTCAGGGACAACGAATCCGAGGATCTCTCCGACAAGGGCAAGCGGGTCGGGACAGGAGGAGGGTCCGCCTCCGCCTCCGTCTCGAACTCCAGCTCCTCCGCAGCGGCGGCCCCAGTGAACTCGTGGGAGCTCGCCTCCGAGGACGAGGAGGAAGTGGAGGCGGAGGAGGAAGAGGACGAGGACACCGCCGACCCAGCCACCGCCCGTAAGCGCAGCTGCGGGTTTTTCGGGTTCCCTGTCCCCGAAGACGACTGCCCGCGTCCCACGACCCTGCAATTCTTCCCGGAGGATGGCGGCGACCGGGCGGAGGAGGAGGTTGTCGCCTCCGCCGACGCATCATCCTCCGTGGCGAGGGCCTTCCCCCGTGCCCACTGGGCTGGAGTCAGGTTCTGCCACTCTAATCCGGCTGCACCGCTGCCCTCACTGGACGTCTCGCAGCCGATGAAGAAGAGCCGGCGTGGCCCGCGGTCGAGGAGCTCGCAGTACCGGGGGGTCACCTTCTACCGGAGAACCGGGAGATGGGAGTCCCACATCTGGTCAGTTTTGTGGGCGATCAAATTTCTTAACCAAGCTCCAATTCCTTAATCTCTAAGTTTAATCCTTGTTTTGATCGATTGTAGTTAATAATCATCAAATTTCCTCTTTCTTTTCCTGTAGGGATTGCGGAAAGCAAGTTTATCTGGGTAAATACTAAAAATCATAATCCTTTTCCAAATTTCAGAATAAAAATTTCATCTTTTTAGCATGATCATCAATCATTACGACAACATATGATTGTAGATCAGAAGCTTATACTATGTTCTTGTCTGTCTCCATGATGTGTAGGTGGATTCGACACGGCTCATGCGGCTGCTCGGTGAGTCCTCAATTTAAAATCGATCCTCGGTTTCTCCTATGCTTTTAGTTTCACAAACCTACCTTATAATCGGGACAAAAAAAATTGTAATGAATTACTGGAATAATTTCTCCTTTTGTGTTCTTTTTACTTGGGCAGTGCATATGATAGGGCGGCAATAAAGTTTAGAGGTGTGGAGGCGGATATTAATTTCAGAATTGAAGACTATGAGGAAGACATGAAACAGGTAAAAATTAAAGTAAAAGTAGACAGGATCATATGAGCAATAGTGCCTTTGGTTCTTTTAATCTTGTCTCCCCACTACTTTGTCTTCATTAAATGGGTTTGTAAATAAAGCAACTGCTTTCTTCATGTCCATGCAAAAGGGTAAGATTCTTATGTTCTTACGACAGATGAGCAACCTAACCAAGGAGGAGTTCGTGCACGTACTTCGCCGGCAGAGCACTGGATTCCCAAGAGGAAGCTCGAAGTATCGTGGAGTCACGTTGCACAAGTGCGGTCGGTGGGAGGCCCGGATGGGCCAGTTTCTTGGCAAAAAGTAAGGACAGAGCAATTCCCTCAGGTCTCGGTTTTACTGGCTACTTAATCGTGTCCTTGGAACTTTGATTCTGCAGGTATGTTTACCTGGGACTGTTCGATTCCGAGGTCGAAGCAGCACGGTATGAACCTCGGTGCTTTGTTGTAGCCATTCATTTTCAGTTGGTTCGATTTGATGCTTACCTCGTGTCTGTTTTCTGGGAATTCTGTTAGGGCTTATGATAAGGCTGCGATCAAGTGTTATGGAAAAGATGCTGTCACGAATTTTGATTCCGTTATCTATGAGAATGAACTCAACCTCTCTGGTAAATTCATCTTATTCTGATCAGGTTTTTCGTGTTCTAGTAGCAGTTGATTACCATAAATTTCAGCAGAATCTCCAGGGGCCAGTGGTGGTGAGCATAACCTTGATCTGAGCCTGGGCAGCCCGGCCTCGAAGAGAAGCAACCCTGACAACAATTCCGGTGACAACATCTTGACCGATCACCAGTCTGCAGCAGCACGGTTTGAAGCCGAATGGCGGAACCGGGAATTCATCCCCAAGGTAAAGATCGATATCAACAAGCAATTCCAGTTTGAGGATTTATTCGTGCTAATAAAATAGATCGAACTGAGTCTTCGATTACATCCTTTCTCTTTGCCCTCTTATTTCAGTTGAGTTTGCAGCAGCACGAACAGTGTGAGGCTGAGACATCTCTTCTACTGAGCCAAACGCACCTTCACTCACCGTCCTCTTCTTGTGCGATGAGATCAACCGGCAATCCAATGCAAAGATATGGGCAGATCCTGAGGAAGCCTCCTCATACACTGCACCGTCTCCAACCCAATTTCTCCCACCAGGTGAGAATTGTTTTCAGCAGACCGCTGGTTTAAAGTTAGAGAGCCCTTAGCTAATAGCTAGGCTCGGGTGAGTCCGCCGGACCAGGAGAGCGTGGTTAAGGCGCTCAGAGATATAATGTGTATAAGAGTATGGGCCCATTTTTGCCAAAAAACACAAGCTCTTAAGTGGAGGTATGCAGACCTCTGATAAACTCGGATTATTCTATAATTCAGTCGATGTGGGATTTAACGCTCCCGATGCAATTACCTTAACACGAAGGCATTTGGGATTATTATTCTCATTGTTATTATACTGAGGAGTGATGGGTTGTGAAATAGGTTCAGTTTCCAAGCTGTAGCAACGGTGGAAGGACAGGAGGGGAACTAACACTGAGACCTAGCAGCAACAGCAACCAACAGTGGCTGTATGGAACTACTGCTGCAGCATCATCAGGATTCCCACATCACATCACAACCAGGCCCACCTATCACCACCATCAATGGCTGCAGAAGAACATCAACCAGACCCCCACCACCGCAACCACCAGCAATACTAATCCTGATAGTAGTTTCGGGTTCCCTTTCTCCACGGCGAGACCCTCTTGAGCGTTTCTTGATATTGTTTCCCAATCGAGATCCAAGCCCATTGGATTGAAGATCGTGTTTAAGGAGAAGTAGATTGTCATTGCAAGGAGAAAAAACAAGAAGGGAGAAGGAAGGAAGAGGAGGAGAAGGGTTATCCGGAACACTTTGGGGACAGCGGGTGATCGAAGGTCAATTTAACAAAGGGGATAGGGAAGGGATCTCTCGACTAGATTTTCTGTGGTTTCTGACTAACCAAAAAGAAGGGAATTGTATCTCTGGCGATAGTATTATCTGCCCTCTATGTGCGATTATATCTTATTTATATTTATTTATTAATATCAAGAATTGATCTATTATATCATCAATATTACTGTCTTTTTCACACCATGGATTTTATGATTGTCGGGATTAAATCCCACGTAAATTGCATCAAAGTGTAAATTGGACTTGTAAGAGAATTGAATAATATTGTCTAACAATTTAGATCTTTAGGTAAATATGAATTTAATTCTCTTATAGATCAGGTGGATATTTTATATGACACTTGAGTAGGTTTTTACCTGGTTTGCATCAACATAGAATTTGTGGTGAGTAAAGCCCGAGACCTCAAAAAAACACCTGGTTCATGACTCAACTTATTGCGTATGGAAGAGAAGGCTTGATTCATATAATTGTTAGTCTGAGAATGAAAAAGCAAGAAGCATGCCTTGTGACAGTTTCTCTCCATCCAAGACTTGAAGAAAAATGTTTAATTTAAGATCAGTTAATGACGAGTGTTAAAAAGTACGTGATAAGTATAGACCATGTTATTATGTGGAAGGCAGGTCTGTACATTGATGGGTTAAAAAGTAAATTCGTGTTTATATAAAAAAAAAAATTTAGGCACCATCATTCGGTAATTTGCACTTTTAAGTTAAAATAATTTCAAGTGAGTGTGACATTTGTAATTTAATACAATAACATAATATTATTTTCAAATTAAAATTAAAAAATATCGAAATTTCTCATGATCTATTCATTTACTTCTTTCTCAAGTTTCTTTTTTTAATTCAGGATGATGGGAAAAATTTGTGTGTTTTTTTCCGTTTGGGAAGGTTGTCGGACTGTCGAAAACGTGGGGTTGCAGCCCTCGTTTTGTGTCTGTCTTGCTATTTGTCTGGACGGGGACGAGGTGTAGGCTTCTGATTCCTCGTTACCCTAATGGAGTAATGCCATATTAGAACACGGCCAAACGTGTCATTGCACTGTGGTCCGGATGGACAAATCCATCTCTCCTTCAATTTAATAAAAGGGACTTTCTCCCTTTTTTACCCCTTGAATTTCTTCGAATTTAATTATCTTTCCTTAATTTATCCTGATAAATGCAATAAATGGGCATGTCAGTGAAACGTCCAAAGAAAGGCCAGCCTATCACATCACACTTGAGATACCAAAGTACGAGAAAGTAATTTTTGTCTTTGGATAATAAGAAAAATTCACGAGCTTAATATAAAAAAAAAAATAAAAAATAAAAAAATAAAATAGTAAATAATTAATACGGCGAGAATTAAATTTATAAGCTAGAGTATGGCGTTGTTACACTAATATCATATCCTTTTAGAGTTTTCAGTTTTATCACTTGATATTATTTATATAATAATATCAATTAATAAAATTTAATTATTTTAAAACCTTTTTAGAAAGCTCTAAAGAAACAGTCCTAAAAATAAAAGAATTTTATTATTAATATAATTACATGGTAATACTTATACGATAATATCATTACATAAGTCCTTGTCCTCTGCAAGGTTCTAGGTTCATTACGTGTGCTTGAGATAGTGCGATATTTTTTCTTCTCAAGTAAAATTTCATATTCTGATATCATTAAACGAAGGAAATTTATTTTTGGAGAGTTGTCTCTTAATAGATAGACTGAACTCGAACTTAAATTAGTCGGACTTATCAAAGTGAATTAGTTAAGGTAGTAAGGTTCCTCTTTCTCCTAAATAATGTTTCGAGTTTATCTCGGCAGAGCTCTACGCATGGTGGATATTTCTTGTTCGAGCTGGATCAGCCAGTGCTCGTTAGGTTTTTGAAAGGGGGGGCGGGGCGGTGGAAATATGAGAAAGGGACGGTGATGAATAGTCGCAATCAACGGGGTCCTTTGAATCAGTTCCCCTTCATCTCATCTCGATCTCGTCCCGTCTCAGACCGAAAGCACTCAGGCTGGCACTGCCATTACTCTGAGAGGGACCAATCGCCTTACTTAAACCCCCTAAAAATTTTAATTTGTGTATAAAAATAAAAGTAAAAAAAAAAAGGATTATGAAAAATATTATTAATAAGAAGACAATTGAAGGTAATCACCAATGGGGTTGAGCCGAGTGGTAAGCAGTTCGGTGCCGCTTAAGGAGGTCTCGAGCTCGAGACTTCACGTACGCAGACACCCCCCTTGGGAGCCTCACCCGCCATTGTCAGGCGTGCGACCCGGGGCGACCAACGGATTAGTCAAGTATGGTTGGCTGAAAGATGTCATCTCACCGCTGATGGGGCCTGCTTGGATACTGTGACTGGCGATCAAAAAAAATTGAAGGTAATCCCAATTATTCATCGAGGAGCTGTCGTGATAATTCCATGCCCAGCATGTACTATCACGTTGTACTTTGTCCTGTCAACGTGTAATTAGTTAATTAATCGATTAGTTAATCATGATTTAGATAATAAAACACATTCTTAAATTATGGGTCCCTCTTGCGGATGGAAAATCCTCAGATAATTCTAACTAGTTATGCGGTGTGAGAAAAACCAATTAATATGTGACAAATAAGTAAATTAACGTTAATCACTCAAACAATCACTACAATTAATATAAGTTAAAGTAATTTACTTGCTTCGGTCATCTTTTTATGCTTCCTCCTTATCAATTCATTATTTTAATGACACGTGATTAACTCCTTTTTTGAAATAACCTAGTCGGGGCGAGGTCGGTGCTTCGAACCACAAACAAGGTTGTCGCCGAAATAATTAGTAAATTCATTTATTTCTACTAATCCCGGGATTAGTTTGCTAATACGCATTAAAGATCAAATAATGAATAAAATCACCCGCAAAGTCCAATCGGTGAAAATTAAAACTAAGGATTTCTTTTTTTTTTTTTGGTATTCAAAAGTTCAATAGACTCTAAGTAATTATGGTTCGATTCGGGTCGGCCCACTAAGGATCCAAAGAGTTGGGCTATTTTTCCGTACTCGATAAACTGACCACGAGCTAAGTGTTTTTTTTAGTCACGTGTTTAATGGCCACGAGTTTCATATTCGAGTTTGGTGTAGTATAAGCTTACATAAAAATCCGTTAATCGACAGTTACATCATGTGACAATACTAATATAGTATATTTGTTAAATAAGAATTAATAATTTATAAGATTTTTTTTTTACATTTCCTCTAGATTTTATCGAATTTAATAATTGTAAATATATCAATATTCATAATGCGTAAAATTTTTATTGAACGAATACTATACTTGAGAATTTCTGCCTTTTCAGTTGTCATATACGAAATGGGTTTATCATTTTAATTAAAAATAACTTTAAAAAGAATAAGTATCTTTTGGAGGGTTGTGTTACGTTTCCAATCTGACGGCTCTGACGGAGACTCGACTGTGGGCTATAAATGCCGGTAAGCGTTGGATCGCTGTCATCATTCACTCAGACAAACTACTCCTTAGTCCTTAGAGCTTCCTCCACCTGTCTCTCAATAAATTTTTTTATGTAATTGTTATATTACGTAATAATTTTATACGATATTATTTATTAATTATGTTAGAATTCAAAATATAAACTTTTTTTAAAAAATAATTAAATATTATCAATTTATAACATCACATAATATTTGATTTAGATTTAAGACCTGCTCATTTTACCGCCATTTGTTAATCATCACCCATTATTGTATTCTGTGTACGTACGCGTAGTCCTCTCCCTCTACCCTTTCATTCACACGCTTTCCTTTTATGGTAATCTCTTGGATTTGTCACAATGTCTTCCATTCACAAATCGGTTTCCCACCAGTAAGTAGGACGTCCATTCAGTACCTCGTATTTTTTCCATCATTATGATGCTGCCTGGCTGGTTCGGTTCTTTCATACGATCGATCATATCGAGACTTGTATCATTGAATTCGGCGGGATCCCCTTATTTACTTTCGTCAAACTCTCGATGTTTCTATGACTTTTGTCGAGAAAAGATGAATGCATTAAGCCAGGGAAGCACTGTCATAGTGCGATCGGATCATCCAAAATTACACCTCTATATATCTCATGCCGGCATTCACACGAGACGCCCGTGAGATCAGTCGCTCGACACAGCTCATCAACACTTCGAACAGATAAGTGAAAAATTTCGTGGAAGCCATAGTCATAGTCATAGTCATACGGGTTCGTCCCAAAGAGGGAAGACGTTGTTAGAATAATCTCCTCAATGTGAAAAGAAAAATGATACCAAAATTTGTCTTCTTTCGGTCATTGTCTTTGCAGATTTCTTCGCATTAATAATTTGAAATTGTCGATGCGAGCTATACGAATGATACCGATAAGACGTCCCTAGCACACTACGCATTTTTTTTCCATCAATCATCGTATTACATATCTGGCACGAAATAGAAACATGGTTAGGTAAACGCCTGCCCATGGGAAGATCGCTAATAATCACCCCGATAGATGTCTTCCACATCGTCATCCACACGATTTAGACCGACCATATGGAATGAAAGGTGTGGACTTAGTCATCTGTCCTAGATCTACTGTTCTTGTTCACACATCATGTGTAAAACATTTGAATCGTGATGGCTAAGGATAATGACCTACAAGGGGTCGTGTCACGAGGAGATTGAAACTTGAACGGACCACACGGTTGAAAACTTCGGAAATTCCCCTGTGGACAGATACTGGGATGGGAAAGGTGGAGTGTCAAGTTAGGTCCCCCCACTCCAACATCCTCGAAGAGCATTAGGGTTTGACAAAGATGACGCCCCTTGAAAGCTGTATTTTGGAAATCTATTTTCGGATCTTGCTTTAATTATTTACTTGGGGTTTGATGTGACTTCTATGGACAATGATAGGAAGTAGGAATATAATAAAGAGATACGGTAAATTTTACTAAGTAAAAAATCGAATTTATAATTTAAAACTTCTAAATTTTAATTTGAGACAGACGTTATTACATCAAATCTTCTTCCTGGGTAGAGGGTTGATTAGATGAGGACTTTGAATGCTTTGGTAATTCATTTAGTGATGATTTGTTAGTTTAAAACTCATTTTTACTTAATTTGTTGAGTACGATATCCCAAATTCGAATACTTTATATGCATTTCTAAGAATTTCTCATCTTAAGTGATCCTAACTCGACACACTAATCAACTAACTTATATTAGTGTATTGATTATTAATGTAATTAATTAATCACCAGCGAAGTATAAATTTTTTCCAGTCTCAATAAATAATATTATCTAATTCGGGGTTACGTGAAGAGAGCTTTCCAGATTTGGAATGTCCACTTGACAAGCCAATAGCCTGCAACAATATTATTAATTCCTAAGAGAAGCAGGTCGGATCCAACAATGCCCCCAACATTTTTAGGTACAGATTTTCACCTGACAGAACGGGAGATCGAAGGTGCTCTTCGTCGAAGAAGGAAGAAGCACGACCACCTGTTAGAATTTAAATCAAAATTGACAAGACGTAATGAGTTTTCTCTGTCGTATATCATGAGATATATCTTATAGTTTGATATATCAATTTTTCCGACCTCTCGGTACATTTTTCTAAGCTATATTTATTTAGTTTTTTTTATTATTTTTGGAATGTAACATATCTCTCTCGCTTTTGAGAATTTTCTTGGTTTTAATGTGTTTACAACTTTTGGACGATTTAAGGAATCATGGGCATTACGGTATACGATAATCCATATTTTAAAAATATAAATTCGACAAAGTCATTTTTCTTTCTATAACGTTGGAGCTTAATTTGCTATATTCTCTTTTGAATTTTAATATTAAGGGACGGAAAATCTTTTTTTTCAAAGAACTCAACAACGAAATTCAATTATGGTCATTAAAGAAAATTCAGCATAAAATAAAACGCCAATTTTTGAAAGAAAAAGGATTTTTTTTAATGATTTCCAAAAAAAACATGGCACCGGCCGAACGAAATTAGTCATGTTCACATAATTACCAAAAAAATGACTGGCCCGAAAGATTAGACAAATAAAAAATCGATATCGTGGACCTAAAAATGATAATTGCAATTTAATTTGGTCGACATGTGATGATCGAACACACATCATCACCACTCAAAACAAGGACGTGACAGGCTTGTCCCATCTACTTACCTTCATCTAGAAAATGAAAGCCTTTCCCTTTTGGCGACAAAGCAAGCCCGGCCACGGTTTTCCAATTCAGGGAAAACAGAGACAACTTCCTAATTTCACATTTCTCCAATCCATGTGATTGCTTTCACCGGTCAAGAGATCGAAAATCGAAGAGCAGGTTCCCATGTTTCCATGTTTTCTCGTTTTCCCCCTTTTCCGGTCGTGTACTGACTCCGAGGATTGCAATGGTCTCCTGCAAACCGACTGAGTCTCGAGTTGAATACATGCCTGTACCGAACATGGCGGTATGACTGTGCTGGGCTTCTTGATATCGAAGGCGGCTTGGGGAAAATCTCTGGCAGTCGAAAAGGTCGTGAGTGTCCCCGTGGATTTCGACGAGGTGCCAGCCATGTCAACAATTAACCTACTTTGCTAAGAATGGGTGTGGCTGAGTTGGTTGAGTTTGCTTTTGGGAGGCGACTTGCTTAAAATGGGAACGGGGTCGGTGTTGAACAGAATAAGAGTGGGAGGTGGGAACCTTCAAATATTAGTAATTGATGTTGAAAAGGTTGTGTTCAAATGAAGTCATAGAATAGCTATCAATACCGACATGGACTCGATGGATGTGTTTTGACACTTTTTCTCCCTAACTAAGGTTTCAAGTTCGAGTCCTGTAAATAGAGAACATGGATCAATTTGCATCCATCCGTTAGACTTCTGAATGTCATGTAAGGTACGTACCATGCCATACTATGCTCGTGTCGTGCTGCGTGCCCTATACAATTCTGAACGTTTAAGTGTTTGGTTTATTGCAGTACATATTACAGCGTTTGATTACAAAGATTATCGTAAATGAAATCACACGAGTTCGAATTTTACAGTGCGATCGGTAAAATTTCTACCTCCAAGGCTCACAGAATTCTTCGATAATAATTAGGTGAGTATCTCGTTAGCTCCTGAGCCCAATAGCAGATTGGGCCTAGGCCCATATTTAGCTCATGAACTGTGAGTATTTTGGGCCAGTAATTTTTCCACGATGGGCCTAGCCGACTCGATAGCATGCTTAACTTCCTGTCAGATTTCGAGGTGATCCTACCTTACAATGATCCTTATTTAAGACATACGGACCATGTTGTTGATACCTGGAATTCGAACTTTCCGGATCGAATCGCTGAAGGTTTTGTTCCTCGAGAGCACAAGAAAGTTCGCAAATTTTTCCCTCTCCAGTTCCTAAAAAGGGCGACATGATGTGAAGTAATTGAGAGGAAAATTGAAACTAAGCTTTCGGGCCATTCATTTCAGGTATTAATAGAATCTCTTGTCTGATATTCGGTCGGAGACTCTGATCGTTACAGCTTAACTACTGTCCCGGGACAAACTTTTAGTATTGCGCACGTGTTTCATATGCTAATATGTGGGTGCTCCTCAGCCGCCGGGTCGTGCATTATCCCGTAATCCGGTCGGTGAATATCATTGTGCATAGAAGTGAACTGTATAAATGCTGGTGTGCGAAAACTAAACAAATAGAGTTATGTATATGTTGGACAAGTCATCAACTTATGACCAGTATCATTCCTCACGAACACCATCATTAGATATGAAAATGATTTGATTCTAAGATTTCTTTTTGTCAAGGAAAATTAAAATCTTCACTGATCAAAATAAGGAAACATAAGCCTGCGTTTGAGGAGAAAGTCTTTAATGGGGCGGTCAAACTATATAAGTGATATTGATTTAATATATTCATTCAATCAGAATTATTATTTATATACTTGTCTAATTATGATTCATAATTCATTAGGATTTTTAATATACTTTTTTTATCATTTATATATTTTTACATTGATATCGGTAATTATAAGCATTATTGAAACCACTTTATAAACAATTTTCTCGATCCTGATTAGTCCACGATTTCATTCCGAATTCGAATAAGTACAAGGTCAAATTGAATCGAATCATAGGAAGGGCAACGTTTGTTGTTGTTCTTCTTCACTATATTTTTATTTACACAACTAACAACGACAAGAAAGGTGATTTGTTCCACCAGAAATGACCAAAAAACAAAGAAACCGCAACTAACCTGAACCCATCTTTATTTAGAAGATTAAAAGATCTTTGTATTATTCTGACCGGTTCGAATTGAATTATCATAGTCCATTGAATTTCTAAATACTATTAATACAAAGTAAAGAAAATTCAGACGAATTATATTTATAAGCGCGCGCACGCACACATATATATATATATATGTATATGAAATATGTTAAGTGTCTTCATGTGTGAAGTGTCTTCTGTATATACCATATAATATCTGAAAATTAGGTACATCCATCCTAACCAATTTTGCTTTCGCTGTGATCGATTCACCAAACTAAAACTCTCCAAAATGTTATCAAAAGAGACGTTAAATTACTCCGGCAGCAATTGTAGCAACTTTATAGCATGTGTATAATTCCTCCGATCAAGAGTCTAATAATTGGTCTGATGGTAAGAAAAATGTGAATTCCTTCAAATCCTCTTAGAGTCAGATTCCCCTAAATTTACCCTATCATGTGCGTTATGCGTGTGTACATGACCGAGAGGATTAGTCAGATGAAATTCGAATATTTACCTTTATATATATGTATATGAGTTTCCCTCGACCAATTAATATGAGTCCGTGCAAAGCGAAAGAACAAATTGAACAAGGTCAATGCGCGTCTTTTGTGCCAGTGGAATCTCGGCTAGCTCTCCAGGTCACCCGTCCCTCTCATTGTCCACCAAACTTAAGAGAGAAATTCATTTTATATATAAGCACAGACGGACACATAATTATTATATTTTATATATATTTAAAAAGAAAATTTACAAATTTGGCTAATCTGTTTATCATAAAGACTTTGTAACACTAAATCGAAAGATTCTTTCATCTCGTGTCAAAATTTGCTTAGGGAGGGAAATGTTTGTTCTGTCTTATATGATTTATGATTAATTTTTCGGAAATTTCGTCAATTACTGAAGGAATAAATTCATATTTCAACACGGAACGCAGTATGAGAAGAAGTTGTGATACGCCCATCTATCGTGATGGAAATAATGCATATAAGGTTTCTTTTAATGTGAAAGAGCTCGAATTAAATGTAATGGAATGAATTTTATAGAATAAAAATACAGCGCATAAAAAATTTTAATAATTTTTTTAGTTTACCTTAAAATTGTAGACTTATTCTATTCCTTTCGATCGAAGCATAGTAAAACGTAAAAAAGTAAAAAGGATAGACCAGTCCTAAAGATCGTGCTCAACATATGTTTTCCAAAAATTTAATAAGCATTAACTAATTTAAATTCGAGATAGATAAACGTCAAAAGTCTTCAAATCTCCAAACCACAGAATTTCTTTATCTGCAAGATTTAAATTCGAAATATTACTGAAAAAGAAGAGGTATCGAATTATGTCAATAATATAATTTATGAAATTCTAGCTGAGGGTTTCTTGTGGATCGGAGACCGTGTTGAGAAGGAAAAGCGACTTCTTGCCTTGTAATTAGTTGTCGGGTCACTTGCAAGCTATATATATATATATATATATATATGCATATTATATGATATAATGTCAATGTCTGCCTTGTAAACACCCTCTCCTTCCGGCTCCAAGCTCGCTCACCAACATTGTTGTATTCTCTTTTCTACACTTACGGATCTCGGCAACTAAACATTAAATGTCGGGGCAGCCACACCCCTCTAATTTCAGGCCCGTGTTGATGTTCGGGTCGAATATGTATGAATCGGCATTAAAGCAGGACCGATATGACTAGTGTCATATTGCTTTCGAGAGTCACGAACTCTTGTGGTATTTCATAGAAAGGAGTGGGCAGAGCCTAAGAAATGCTTCAGGTTAAATGATTTCGTCTCAATTAAAAAACTTAAATTAACAGTGTCCCGATCTTCAAAATCTATTGATAATTGAAGCTCATTAAGCTGTCTCCAGTTCATGTTTGATTTACGCCATCAATTCGGTCCACTTGTCAGGCTACCCGTGTCGGCGGTGCTCGGGTCCAGGCGTGCGAAACATACCGCGGCTTAATTTTATATACATTCATAAACTAATTATTGAATATTTTGCTGGAGACTTTTTTAATCAGAATTATGCTCAACGATTAGGTTAAAAAACGTGATAACGTTTCAGTTGGTTAAGTGAAGGGGCGATTAATCCGACCCCTCTTATCTTCAAATAATATTTTGAATTCGGATATTATTTATAAAAAATAATTATTAAAAAAATTTACCCCTAAGTAAAGTAATTCTTCTTAAACTTCGATTTGGGAATCATAGGATGAATACTAGATTATTCATGTTAAATTTCACGGTGAAAGAATAAAGATCAGACTAACATCGTATACCAAAGTATAAATTGATAAAAAAAAAATAATATCAATAAGGTAATTATATCCCTAGGATTTTGCCCCGTTCTACGTGCAGCACAGATACAAAATTTTATATTTATCTTATAAATGAAAAGAATTTATTTTTTAATGGGTCCTCCCGCTCCAACTGAATTAGTCCAGACTCATTGGACTTCTAAATATCAGTAATTCAAATAAGAAAAAGTTAATATTTTTTAGTGACACAACTCCTAAATATTATTCTTTTTTCACTTGCCTAAAAAATAATATTGATTTTCTCCTCCTTTTTGGAATTGAACAGACAGCCTTTTTAAATATATACATATATATATATATGTTTGTTCACTAACTCTCAGGATCCAACCAAAGCTCTCTCTCTCTCTCTCTCTCAAGCCTTGAAGATGAAGAACAACAACGGCAGCACAAAGCTCATCCTCCTCCACCCTTACATTCAAAAGCAAGGCAGCTCCTCCAGCCGCCTGCGGCTCCTCGTCGTCGTCTCCTTCTTCACCCTCGCCTTCCTCCTCGCCCTCATCTACACCCGCGACTCCACCTCCTCCTCCTTCGCCGCTGCTGCAGCCGCCTCGTCCACGGTGGCGGCTCCCGCCACGCCCGGCCACCTCCCGCCCAGCGTGGTCAACAGTCTCCTCCACTACGTCTCAAGGTCGAACGACTCGTACCACATGTCCCACCCCGACCTGAAGCTCATCTCCGACATCCTCCGGAAGTGCCCCGCGCCCTGCAACTTCCTCGTCTTCGGCCTCACCCATGAGACCCTCCTCTGGAATGCCCTCAACCACAATGGTCGGACCGTATTCATCGACGAGAATCGGTAAGCAATCCCCATCTTCTTTCTTTAAGCTTACAGACAAATGTAAAGATTGATTATTTTCTTTGGAAATTGGAACATAGGGATTCTAATAATGCGTCATTATCATCCACCGAGTCCAAAAATTACTAATCTTTCGATGAATTATTCGGGAGGATCCTGTCGACCGAAAAGTGTACGTATAAACAAGATCCTAAAATTTCCAAGATGTGGCACTCATATATACATAAAATCGAAACTTAAAGGCCATGAAATTTAATTACTCTTATATTCCATGTTTTAGTTCGTTAACTATTTGATATGAAATTTATTTTTTAATAGGTGCTCTCTTGTAATAATATGACTTATGCTTTTCATGTACCCTTATACACCCTCCCTCAAGAATTATCTCGAGCCAAGCAATTTTTTTTCCCGTACCAGAGGAGGGGTAGAACTAACCATTAGAGAAGCTTTCTCTTCCATTTTGGGACTAAGAACATATGCTAGTTGGGTTTTATTTTTCATAATCCATTTCACTTACAAAGTTGTACATTTTTCTTCCTCTCTCGTGCTATCTGACCACGAGCTCTAACATGTTCCGACTCCAAGTAAAATTTTGATTGGACTTACAGAAAAATTTAACTTGTATCTACTAAAAACCTAATTTTATAAATGGTGGAAACGTAATTATTCTTATATTTCAAGTTTGAACTTATTAAATGTTGAATATAAGATTCCTCAACAATGATATGCTATGGATCGGGCAGGTACTACGCAGCCTATGTCGAGGAGAAGCACCCGGAGATCGACGCATACGACGTGCAGTACACGACGAAGATGAGCGAGATGTCGGAGCTCATCATCGCTGCCAAGGAGCAGGCGAGGAACGAGTGCCGGCCAGTGCAGAACCTGCTGTTCTCAGAGTGTCGGCTCGGGATCAACGATCTACCAAACCTCGTGTACGACGTCGACTGGGATGTGATCCTCGTGGACGGGCCGAGGGGTGACTGGCCGGAGGCGCCCGGGAGGATGTCGGCCATATTCACGGCTGGGGTGCTCGCCCGGAGCAAGAAGGGAGGGAACCCCAAGACCCACGTATTGGTCCACGACTACTACAGGAACGTGGAGAAGATCTGTGGGGACGAGTTCCTGTGCCGGGAGAACCTGGTCGAGTCCACGGACATGCTTGCCCATTTCGTGTTGGAGAGAATGGACCCTAACAGCATTCATTTCTGCTGGAACCAATCAACGACATCGCTGTCCCCGTCTTCTTCACCGAAATCGTGATACGAAACATCACATCGATCGATCTCTCTAGGGCCCTTTGTAAACGTTTTGGCCCTATTTATTTCGCTTCTCTTACTGTTTGGGGGAAGGTACATTATAGCGATTCTTTTTGGTGAATGCAAATTGTAATCTCCATCATAAAAGCAAAATCATAATACTCTCTGCTACTTAACGGGTGAGACGAGGTTGCACGTCATTCGTAAACTCGATTAATTAATTATTGTTTAGCACATTGATGGCATAATTTGTCACTTCATTAATGATATCAACTTTATTATGAAAAGGATGTCGCACCTATTAATCACCGACGTATTAAATAATTATTGACCGAGTTCATCGTATCATCTATACATTCAACCGACCAAAGAATTTCTTGTTACAGATAATATACTACTACACTTGAAGATGTCGATGGTAAGGTCAACGTTGCTTAATAATTGGGGTTGGGTGATTAATCTATGCCTCCACACCTGCCGCACCAAAACAAGTCCACCCCAACAAACCGGTGTCTTAGGTTTTAAAAATCGTCGCCCTCACTTCCACGAATTGGGGACTCTTCATGTTACATTATGCAAACACAGCTGGTCAATTAGTTCTTGTTAGTTCGATGTCTACTAGGTCGTGTCAAGGGGTCGACACGAATGAGCTGAGGTCCGATAAAAACTTCGATGGAACGGCTCGGTTTTGTATTTTACCGGTTTGAGATTGGCTCGCTGTGCACCGGTATCTCTATCGTGTGGGACTTTCGTGATGGATCATAGACGATCGACGTGGAGGTGTTAAAACGTCGTTCCGGCAAGTGCTTCAGATTCTGATCGGGTGTCTCCGTGTAATGATAATGAAACGACCTTCAATCAAGCAGTGGAGCCAAAAGAATTTGTAATCCTATACATTTTCTTCACAGCGTAAAGGTTCCATCGTTGAGAATTCGAGTTGGTCAGAATCCATTAAGATCTTTGGATATCAAGGAAAAGAATGGATTAATTAAGATTTATTAGACATCTGAATAACGATCAGGTGCAGATCGTGAAAATTAGCCCATCATGCTTGGGCCCAAGCAAGGGCCTTTTCATTAACAATGACCAATTTAAGCATATGGGAACGTTAGAGCCCAACCTGAAGCCTAAAACTAGAGCCAACCGTATCACCAAAGATGTCAGTGACAGGAATCACAGATCCATTTGCATCATTTGCATAATCAGATAGTCGGTCACTATAACATCGAATCGACTTCCGAAATTCCCTTCCTCTGGTGGGCTATTTCTCGGTGCCTCCGGTGAAGGCATCAAGAGAAATGGGTACTGAAAACAATCACCGATCGATTTGTTGAAATGACCGGATCGAGGAGCCGCTCCTTCTCCGTAAGGAGCTGATATGTCCACAAGAATCCCATACGACTATCAGGAGGTAGAAGGATGTGCATTCGTCGAACATGTGGTCGATTCAGGTTGGGATGAATAGCACGATCGATTGCGTCATAATAATATAAAAGGTTAAACCTGCCCATAATACCATGTCAAGCATTTAGAGGTTTGTAAGGATTTGACTAATGTCCAATTCAAAAACTTAAACTAATAGATGATGGTGGGCAAGCACATCCTCCTTTTTTTTTTTTCCATGTGCATCACTTATGATTTAAAATCGAACATATCTGTCGGATCTAAACTGAATCGGTCCACCTAGAGCTGGTAAGGTATATGAGTAGTTTGGCGTACCGGTGAAGGCACGAGGGATAGGGTGGAATGAGAGAGCACAACATGGGACGCTGACAAGTTTGTGTTTGTAAGGTTGTCACGCGGAAAGATGTTTGGGAGGAGTCAAAATCCTCCAACCGCCCTTATTGACTTTTAGCCATTTTAATTTGCTTTCACGATTTTTTTTTTCCTGGGGTAAGAAACGTCAACGTTCCTGATATAAAGAAAAAAATTAAAGAGAATTAAATAGATACATAACTCTCACGTTGAGGATCGAATTTCGAAACTCTTGGTTATGAGTTAAAGTCTTGTTTTGTCGTTCTGATATCACAGTCTCAATTTTCTTCCACATTTAAGCAATGGAATTGTGGGCTTCGAACCTTTCGCCACCAACCATTTCTCCCACTTCAAAAATCCAACACACTACTGAAATTTTAGGTTCGAGTCTATTTGATCGACTAAGAATTAAAAATCTTTCTATCGGTGATTATCTTCATTCATAAAATCTGAACACGGGATTTTACTTAAAAGAAGGGGCACTGAAAATCGACGCATAGCGGTGATCTTCTAATCAAAGACTAATCAACTAGTGCCCTATCAATGTAGGGAAAGTTATGGCTTGAGAGAAGACCATTAAAAGAACATGGGGAAATAGGAAATATTTAAACTGACACCAAGCAACTTATAAAACACTTCAACCAATTGAAAGTCCGATCGAGTCTAGAACGCGCGTTACACATTTTACCCGGAATAAAGAATAATATATAAACAACAGACAATTTGTCCATATGATTTCTTTGAGTCAGTTATTCTAATAAAGTTATATATTCATAATTTTCATCCATTACTAATAATGCTTATCTTTTTGAATATCCACACATCTCTCCTCTTATTTTCTTTTAAATTTCTGAAAGAAAAGGACAAGGATGGAAGTTAATAAATTCACCATATCATCATTTTATAGTGATGGGTATTCAAAATTAAATTGCATAATTAAATAGGTATGTAAAGAATCTTACGTATAAGAAAATTCTAAAACTACCCGCCATAAACTTATGCTTTTAAGTGAATATAAGTTCAATCTCTTACGCATCACGTGAAAATTTTACATGGCATCAGGGAAGGTTACCGTTTAGATTCATACGCCGGTCGTGAGTGTGGATCTGTGCCCAGTAGAAGTCCAAGCACAAAACAAAAATATCTAACTTGTAATTGATTGTTATGACTCTAATGTGAAACATGTGGTTAGTAAAAATTCAGCACGAAAAGAAAAAGCCCGACTTGTATCAGTTGATAAATTGATAAAGAAAGAGAAAATCTATCTTATGACTCTAATGTGAAAATCTATCTTATGGTCCTTATCAAAGTATGGAAGGAAAATCTCCGCCAAACCGCCCATATGTTTAGAAATCTAGGTGGATATATACATAGGACCTAAACTCTTATAAATTCGATAGAAATTTTACAATGGTTTGAAAACTTTGCACAGTGTTTCTCACCTGAAAAATGGAAATTGGGAGAATATGTTTATCGAATTTATCGTGTTCTCAATAAACTTAGTAAAATAGGTTTTTGACAAGCCAATAAAGAATCTTACATAATCAAAATAGGATGCAGTGTTGTTCGTACTGCTCTCACCATGTAACATAGAGGTCCGAGGTTTGATCTCATCTATAGGACTTCTTGTATCCCTTTTATCATATCTTCATCCTGCCCCTTTTACCTCCATCTTCTTTCTCCCCCTCTAGGCCTATGTGTCTCTCTGTATATCAAAAAAAAGAAGAATCTTATATCGTTCTTCTTTACAAATGATGTGACGAACTCGATCGATTCATGCACAAGAATATCTCCGAAAAGAAAATAGGACCAGAGACCTTCCCTTCATTGTCCATTGTCCATGAAATTACGAAAGTGTCTCAACCACCCGGTTTATAAATGTTAGCCGTCCCAACTGCCGGCTTGTTTCATCCTCCTTTCGATCAACCGTCTCCAGCACGGCAATCGGCATGTCTCCTCGTCCACTTCTTTCACACTGCTTGACCCAACCCTCTTTTTCCCCTTCCCCTCATAAATAATTACCAGCCGTACTTGAGGATACCAATCAATAAATACTTAAATCTTATTGGTTGGTATGATCGTGTAAATAATGTAACGTGGTAATACTGATACATACAATAGTTTCCCGTAATTGATTTTGATCATATTAACTAAGCTGTTGAACTATGTAGCGATTGACTCGAAAAATTTGTCATATATTACACATATATACCTTTTTTTCTTTTTCAAATATTATCTTTTCTTTCTAGCTTACATCACTTGTTTCAATTCTAAAAGAAACTCATGAGTCTAGTGATACGACCGGAAAGATGACAATAAAAGGGCACGAGGTCCCACCAGTGAGAAACGAGCTCGTAATCTCTCGATCCTAAATCGAAAGTGATGTCACCGTACTAAACTTTTATCCCAGAAGATTAGTAATTTCTTTTTTATTCGCTTGTAAAAAATAGTCTTGCATTTCTGGTCTTCGGTGACGTTGAATGAAAGCTAAATGGGTCATCCAAAGACAAAAGACCAAAAGGGGTGAGATCAATCAATTTGTGTTTAGAAATTAGAAGACGTCAATTTGAAGGATGGACCGAACCCACTAACCCTTTCTAGATTAAATATTTTAATAATTAACTGACAAGAAATTTGATGATAACGATTATTAATCCTCTTCGCCCAAAAAAATATTAAAAAAACTACCTGTCCACATCTTCGAGACGACGCTCAATAAAGATCTTGACTAAATTATTTGAATCGTGAATCACCCTTTTCCCAGTTGAATTTTAAACAGTTAAATTCGAAACACTTTGATAAATTATATTATACAAAACATGTAAAATTCTCAATTTACAATAAATTTTACCACCATTATATTCTTCTTCTTTTTTAACAATTGTCGTACCCGGTAACTGCAAAATTATCACTTTGGAACAATATTGAAGAGATTTTACGACTAAAATTTTCGTTGCAACCGTACCGTTTTCGGATAGTCGAATCGATGAGAAATTTTTCCGTTTTATAAATTAGTCGATGCGTCAAATTAAAAGATGTTTTTCTCCCCACTAACTCTAGCTTCGTCTTCTCATTACAAGACGGTGGATCTTGTCCATCAATGTTTGTACAAGAAATAGAACCAAATCTCCTTCGAGATCAACCGGTGATCCGGTCCATTTTGTTTTGACTCTGAGCTCGACACTACACCGAACCCTTGCAACTGAGATCACGGCCGTTTCCTTCCCTCAGATCCGCGCCAATCGTATCCAAAGAGGGCATAGGGCGTCCGATCAAGAGGACTCCAGTATGAGGTTGGCTGTATCGGCCACAGCCTGGGAGTGGTTGTGCTCGCCCTCGTACGTCACGACGAGCATCGCCGGATCGTCGAGTGCCCGCTCCACGTGCTTCCTAGCCGGGCAGCCCCTCACGGTGCTGCACTTATAGTAGCCTCTGCAATGATACCAGACAGTGGCAAGAAAATTAAACCATTGTGAGTCAACGGGTCAACCCATCTCACTATCTATCTCCTTGAGTGCCGTGCAAAACTCGTTTCATGGTGTCCACTCATCAAATTTGAAAATTATGCACGAAAAATTGTGAAATGCCCACCACACCGGCTAAAACTTATACATCAGAATTCCTCCTCTTAGTGTGAGGTTTAATTCTCCAGCCCCACTTCTACGTTACAGCGTGACTCTACTTGTCATGTAACTTTAAATATCTATCCTTAGCAGTTGACCTCGAACTAACTGCATGAATTCGGCATTTTTCTTCCATGTTTAAGCTTTCAAATAATACGACAGTTGAACTCGATGAGGTGTGAGTCCATACAGCAACCGACCTTAATATCATGTAAAATATTGAGTTTATTCCTATCTGAAAATCTATACTTATACGTGTTATTATTAGTTAATTCTACCTATATATATCAGAATTTTTTTTTATCAATTAATCCAACAACATTTAATTTTCACTTATAATGATTATTTTTTTGATATAGATACAATATTTTAGGGTATTACCTTGGATGTGGTGACCCTTTGATCGGTTTCTGCCCGTACTTCCGCCACGAATACTCGTCCGGTGGAATATCTGCCAGCTTCAAGCTGATCGCCGGTACTCTGACGACCCTCTTCATCCTCATCTTTCTGCTAAAAAATACAAGAAAGAAATTTTCTGTTACGAGAGGATTCTAGAGTGCATAACTAAGATGATTTCTCTGGGCTAAATTTAGTAATTTGACCGGACCTCTTCTTGGAGCAGTGGCACCGCCCAGAGGCGGAGCCGCCACACCGGCCGCCGGATCCCAGCGTCTCGGAGCTGCACTTCCTCTTCAGCGACGCCGACGAAGACAGCGGCGGCCTCCCCGCTGACGACGAGACCTGGCTCCTCGACAGGTCCGTTATCTGGAAGCCCGAGCCAGAAGAGAGGGAGAAACACTTGCTCTCGGTCTCCCCGCCGGTGAGGTACGATGCAGCCGGGCCCGACCGGTACGAGGAGAAGTTTATCGTCGTGGTGGTGCAGGACGGGTCCTTCTGCTCGGTGGCCCCGCCGCTCCGCGGCGGCTGTGGCGGCGGCACCGGAGGAAACTGCTGGATGGGAGTCGCACAATAAATTACCTACCGAAAAAATTTAAATCCCCAATAAAATTAGCCGATGCAGGAAACTTTATCATGTTATTTTTACTCACGGAATTGAAATCCGAAATATAAACAATCGAAATATTACTTCTGTAAGTTTAGATTTTAGGTTAATATAAATTTAATTTTTTATAAAATGAGTTAAAAATATTATAATCAATTGTTACTTAAAAACCTAAAAATCCGACTAATTCGAGTTCAAATTGAATTAATTCACCTGAGAATAAAACTTCACGATACAAATGAATTTTCTCTGCGACGATAAAAAAATTTTGTACAGCAGAATTAATCTCGATTTGATAAAATTTTTACTAGTCAAATATGATAAAGAGAATAGATTCTATATCTAGTTACCTTATTAATAGCTTTTATTCCCACGTTCGGGGCGACGGGGCCCCTCCGGAACCGGGCATGGCCGGTCCGGGTGCGCCCGAGGAGGGCAATGACCTTCCTGAACTTGGAGATGGCGGCGTCGGCCGCGGCCCGGCAGTCTGTCTCGATGTCGGCCTGGGATTTGGGTGTCAGCCGGGAGGCGGCCGCGGAGGAGGAGTCGAGGACGGCGTGGGTCTGCTGCTGCTGCTGCTGCTGGGAGGAGAGGAGCTCGATGAGCTTGCCCACGCTCTCGAGGCCGGACGCGGCCTCCTTGACGGCGGTCTCTTCAATCTTGGCCGCGAAGGCCTCGGGCCGGTAGCGGCCGAGCATGAGCTCCACGGCCATGGGGGAGAGGCAGAGACCATGAAAAGGGAGTGGTGAGCGGAGAGGGCTGAATGGGGAAGGGAGAGGTTGTTGATAAAGGGCAGCGGGGTGATGTGTCGCTGGTCAAAATGATGCCACCTGCTGTCTCCAGAGTAATTATCAGAAATACCCTTGCGGTATTATTATAAGAAAAGTATAAGACCACCTGCAACAAAAAAAAAAAAAAAAACAGAGAGAATGTTAAATGAATCTCTCCATTATATGATCCTTTTTATATTATCTATTATTCGAAAGTTCAATATATCATAAATAATTTATATTTAAGTGAGATTAATAATTTTTATAATATGAGTTTTTTATTTACAAAACTTGAATTTAACATCTTATTTACTATACCATTTTCAACTAATCCGTGTTAGTGTTTTAGCCCTTATTTAAATGGAGTTTGAAAGGAGAGGATGGAAAGGATGAAAATATTTTATCCCACTTGGATGTAATCTTTAAAGTATGTTGAGGGATTTTGCATCTTTCGCCTCTCTAATACTTTTTATTTTTAAATCTCAAATTAAAATTGAATGGAGATGAAAGGGTACTGCCAGGTTTTATATTCTTTCAATATATATTGAAAAATAAAAAGATCGTTTAGTATAGTTGGTATTACTCTTATTCTGTTGTCTTGAGGTTCTGCATTCGATTTCACTTGGGAAACTTTCTGTATCTCTTTTATCCCTTCTTTTTTGGAATGGTGGTGCAATTTCATTCAACAGCAATCAACTTTTGTACAATGGTAGTCTTAAAGAACAAAAAACACTATCTTATGTACCACATAGACCTAACAAAGATGCTACCCTAGAGTTACGGAGCCTTTGTTCCAGTCGAGGAAGAGTAGAGGTCTTCAGCTTCACTGCGTCAATGATGAGGTTTGATATTTCTCCTTCACCTCGAGTCTTACGATCAAAAATTCGCTTGTTCCGTTCGATCCAAATTGTATATATATATTGGGTCCATAGAAGGCGGTAAGTCACAGAGTCAATCGACTTACCCCGCTGTTGGAGTAGCCATTGAGTCTCAGATTCCCAATCGACTTGGCCGTGATGGGTACCTAATTTGGCGAGGGATGTCTGCCATATTCGCCGGGTAGAGGTGCAGGAGAAGAACAAATGGTCCCGAGTCTCGAGCTCAATACTGCAAAATTCACACAACTCGGACATTAGTTGTACGCCCCACTTCTTCAAACGCTCTTTAGTGGCAAGCCTATCTAGCCATGCTAGCCAGCTGATTACCGATGCCTTGGGGATATTTCCGGGAAACCAGATGCTCTTTGTCCATGGCAATTTCTCAGCAGATCCTCGAAGGCACTCCAACGCACTTGTGGCAGTGAACTTTCCGGAGCCGAGAGTCCATGTGGGCTCATCTCTATTAGCAATAGATAAGGAAGAGGCCATTTGTATTATCACAGCAGCCTGGGGGTCGGCACTTCGAGGCCAGTGCCATCGGCCTTGCCGGAGAACATCTCCAACTGTGGCCTCAATAGAAATAGTGGGGAAGCAGCTTAACCCTTGAGAGCAGAAGTAGATCAAAGGGCCAGTAGGTAACCAATTGTCATGCCAAAATGACACTTTGGATTCGTGTCCAATTCTGTACCTAATATGTGGTCGAAGAAGGTCCCTTTGTTGTAAAAGTTTCCGCCAGCACCAAGAACAATTCCCCGGAACCTTTATTCTCCATAGGTTCCGTCTCCTAATAAGATAGCGGTGGACCCAAGCAACCCATAACGAACCCGAGCGAATAAGGAGTAGCCATAGGTTCTTTAGTGTACCGAGGCGGCACCATTGTTTAAGATCGCGAATGCCCAGACCTCCCTCGCTACGTGGACGACACACTCGGGACCAGTTGACCTTAGCCCCACGCTTATACTCCTCGGAGCCACTCCAAAGAAAGTTTCGGCAAACCTGCTCCACTCTTGAGATAACTGCCTTCGGGAGAATAAAGGTGGAGCCCCAGTAGCTGAGAATACTGGAGATCACTGAGTTGATAAGCTGAAGTCGGCCTGCAAAGCTTAAACTGCGGACAGTCCAGCTCTTGATTTTTGTTGTGATTCGATCAGTGAGTGCTATGCATTCCTTCGCAGAGAGTCGTCCCGAGATAAGAGGGATCCCAAGATACCTGACTGGTAGTTGTCCCAGCTTAAAGCCCGAGATATGCAGTAGTTCCGTGGTCGTCTCAGCGCTAACTCCTCCGAGGAACAGCTCGGATTTTCTGAGTTAAGTCTCAGCCCAGAATGCCGGTAGAATTGGGATAGCACTCCAATAATGCCACACAAGGAGGTAGCTGAGCTGTCCATAAAGATGAGGAGGTCATCGGCAAAGCATAAGTGGGTAAGTTTGAGCCCCTTGCAACGTGGGTGAAAGCCAATGGAACCTTCGAGTGCTGCGGAGTCAAGAAGGGAAGAGAGATAATCCATTGCAATAACAAAGAGATACGGGGATAGGGGGTCACCTTGTCTAACTCCTCTTGCACCGGGGAAATATCCAACCAATGAGCCATTAAGGGAGATAGAGAATTGTGGAGTAGAGATGCATTCATGTATCCACTGAACAGTCTTCCACGGGAAACCGAGAGCAAGTAACATGTTTGTAATGAAGTCCCAGTTCAAGGAATCAAACGCTTTTTGAAGATCAATTTTGACGGCCCCGCGGGGTGTGATGCGCCTCCCATGGTATCCTCGAACAAGCTCATGGGCCAACAGGATGTTATCCTGTATTCTTCTGCCATGGATGAAAGCAGACTGATTGGGGCTGATAAGAGTGGGAAGGACCACTCGCACTCTATTGGCGATGATTTTCGTAATGCATTTGTATATCACATTGCAGCAAGAGATTGGTCTGAAATCCTTCATCCTGTCAGCTTGGTTGCGCTTAGGGACAAGGGATAAGATAGTGGAATTCACTTCCTTCCGCATTACAGATGTTCTGAAGAAGTGCTGGACAGCTTTGGTGAAATCATCCCGGACGATCGACCAGCAAGTTTTGAAGAAGTGAGCGGTGTAGCCATCTGGGCCAGGGCTTTTGTTTCCATCCATACAGAACAATGCATTTCGGATTTCTTCCTCGGTGACATCAGCTGCTAGCTTCTCAGTTTGTTCGAGAGTGATGCGCTTTTTCATGACTGAAGACAAACTAGCCACGGAAGGGCAGTGTACTGCTTGATCAACTTGTCCAAGAAGCTGTTGATAGTATTGTATTACCTCCAAAGAGATGCTCGTGTAAGTGTCCAGTCGCTTCCCCTCGTCTGTGAAGAGGAGTTTGATGTGTTCCCTTGAGTACTTCTCTCTTAGCGATCGGAAGAAGAAAGCGGTATTCTGATCGCCATCCTTCAGCCAGTGGACTCTGGACTTTTGCCGTAGATGGGATTCTTCGGTCGCACAAGCTTCTCTAAATTGTTTTTGAAGTTCGAGCTCTGTCCGCAGTAGGTAAGCATTCGTGTCTGATTCCATTATTTTGGACTGGATCAACTGGAGCTCTTTTCTCAGCTCTTGTACCTTTAATGACACATCTCCATAGTTTTGCTTGCTAAAGGCTCGTAGATCCTGCTTAAGGAGTCTCAATTTACCATATAGCACATGCATGGGGTTACCATGCAGCTTCTTTGACCAGACTTCTCGTACTCTGGTATGAAAATCAGGATTTTGAGTCCAATAATTGAAGAATTTGAAGGGTCGGGGGCCTGAGTGCTCTTGTTTTCCCAATGTGACCAGTGCCGGGCTGTGGTCCGAGGGGCCTGGGGGTAGAAATTCGACCAAGGTCGGTATCGCACTGTGTAACCATGCCTCATTTGTGAGAACCCTGTCTAGTTTCCGCTTTTGGAATCCCTCAATGCGCTTATTCGACCAGGTGAACCTGCATCCTCCAAAAGGATAGTCAAACAGTCCAGAATCAACCAGGAAATTATCAAAATCAGTCATACTCGCGTCTTTAAATATGTTCCGGCCTTGAGCTTTTACTTCCTCCGGGCTACGAACAACATTGAAATCCCCGAGGAGAATCCATGGGGTTGTTGCTGTGTTTCGAATGTTGAGGAGATCCACCCATAGCTGCTTCCTGTCACTTTGGCTATTTGAACCGTAAATGAAGGTAATAGCAAGTGTTATATCTGCAAATTTTACAGAGAAATGCATAAATTGTGCAGATTGAAGTAGTAAGGATATTTGCATCTCCTTCCTGGCAAACACCCAGATTCTTCCATTTGGAGACTCCGAGTGGTTTGTCCAAGACTGCCACTGCTCCCACTTGGAGGATAATTGTTCCCATCGAGACTCTTTCACCTTCGTTTCAACAATACAACATATGTCTAACTTCATGGTGTAAGCAGAACGGGTTATCTCATTCTGCTTCAGGGGATCGTTCATCCCCCTTATGTTCCATGCGAATAGCTTCATTTAGTGGAGGAGGAGGAGGGGAGACTCCTCCTCGTCTTCTTCCGAGTTCTCTTGGATCGTCGACGACTACTTTGAGCCATCATTGAGGTGGTTCTCGCTTCTTCTTGCTGACTATCTGAGGCAGAGCCGTTGTCTTCCTCTGCAGAGCAAGGGACAGCGATATCAACCTCGTCATTGGCTTCGGCAGTCTGAGGGCTGTCATCCTGTCTTTGATCATTTGGTGGACTTCCTTCAGTAGTTGGCTGATTGGAAGGCTGCTTATAACCATCTTGTCTGGGGGAGATGGCTTGTTCTGCAGGCTCCTCTGGGGATTGCTTATGATCTTGCAGGGGTGAGGGGAGGTTTGCATCTTGTGCTGCAGGTCCCGGATCAGCTTTCCCTTTTAGCTTAATACTAGTAGGGATTTCATGAACTGGGATCCTCTCCTCATCCTTACACTCGTGGCCAAAGAGCCCACATTTTTGGCAGCTAATAGGAAGCCATGGAATGTCAACGCCAATTTCCACCTCTTGGTCTTTTTCAATTTCTAACTTCAGTTTATCGGGCAATTGTTGTCCAGCTTCTATTTCCACGCAAACCTTAGCGTAATCCAGTTTCGTGTGATTCGCTGTAGCACGGTCCATATACAGAGGTCTACCAACCCCACTGGCAATGTAACTAATGCCCTCCCTGTGGTAGTAAGCTAGCGGAATCTGCCGAAGCCGAACCCATACAGGAAGCTTGCTTAGGCTGAGCTGTTCTGAAGCAAATCCCATAGTCCATTTTCGTAGGACCAGGTAGGCCTTATCTACATGCCATGGGCCAGATTCAAGCACCCAATCTAGGTTTGCCTTGTCAGTAAATTGGAAAATGTACAGTTTTTCCTTCGTACTAACAGTAACCTTGCTTCTCCTTCCCCATAATGCATTCACCATAGCCACCACTCGGTTGTAGGCAGGAGCCTTCCCGAGAAATCTACCAACTAGGCAGTTTTCCCATAGTTGCTTACCGACAGAGGCCACCGTAGGTGGTGGTCGTATGACCACCTTGCCATTCTCTTTGACTGGCTGGTGATACTCTAGCTGTTGCTGCTCAGTCTGGGTGAATTTCTTCCAGTTGAGCGGAGGCTGCCTTCGGGGGGCTTGAGGAACAGTTGGGCCTTGACTCGGAACTCCTTGTTTGGGCTCAGACGAGTCGAGGATAGTTGAGATTTGGCCGTCGGGGGCTGTTTGGAGACCTGGTTCCGCCATAGCCTGGCGTGGAACCCTAATTTCGAAAGAGGATTCCGGTGGATTGGACGGTGTCGATGTGTTGGAGGTACACGTGGACGCTTGGGAGAAAGGCGTTTGTTAGCATTGCTAACTGGCGCCGAGAGGAAATCCCCACAATTCTCCGCTTTCCCCTCTTTTATCCCTTCTTTCTTCTATCTATTTTAGATTTATGTGTTTATTTCGTTTATCAAATATATATATTTATTGGGAAATAAGTATTAAGCAAAGTAGGTGAGAATAGAATCCAACCACAAGACATTTGACTAAATATTTATGGCGCTGTACATAATAAGTTTATTATGTAATTATCGATTAAATCTGGACACGTATGAAGTTAATTCTCGAAAATAGTATCACCACATGTTAAGATCTGAGACAAATTTACGTAACGAACTCGTTGCGTCTCGCATACTAAATATTTTCACCAACATAGATTTGTTAAAAGATATTTGGCATCTTTTTTTTTTCCCCTAAATTTACCTACGAATTTAAAAATATTGCTCTTTTTTATTCTGCTGTGGCCGAAGTTGAATTAATCACGATGAAATGAACTTCTTGATGCAAGCCACCGAAAATTGCTTAACATTTATTAATTATTAATTTCTCGGTTGCCTTTCTGACTAGAACATCCTTCCTTCTTCCTTGATCTATCATTTTTATAATCTTTCCCCGAGGAAAATCACTTCAGAAGAATTTTCAATTTCCAAAATTATATTTACTAATTTAAAAAGAAAACGTTTTCTAGAAAAATATCATATCCATACCTGAAAAATAAAATTTTAGAAATTATTATACAGTTATTAAGTGAGAAAAAAACTAAGACTTCTTTGTTAGTGATATCATCGTTACAGAGTAAAGGGAAGTGAGAGGGGATAATCTAAGCAGTTGAGATAAAAAAGAAGATAACGAATATTCAAGTATTTTAAATTATTATTTAAGAAAATTATAAAACATGTGTACAGTTACCTAACTACTAAGGATTTCAGTATATGAATTAGATAAAGAGCAAAATAGAAAAGAAAAAAGACACGAAAACTGTGCCGATATTTCTATAAAATAGTATAGATGTTGGAAAAAAAATATTGGTACGCAATATTAATAAATAAATAAACCAAAAACAAATAAGTGGTCGCGACGGGATAGGGACAATTTATGGACGGATGAGGTCAAACTGGCCGTCCCCAGAGCAGTCTGACATGAGTTTGATTCTTTTTTTAATTTTATGGTATAATATTTAAAAGTTTAATGTATATTATTTAATTTATATGTGTTATAATTATCTAATAAAAGATAAACTTTTTACAATTATAAGCTTTTTATTTGTAGATATAATTTAAAAATTTTATTTAAAAAAATAGATATCGAGAAATTGGAATTAAATTACGTTGGTTGTATTGGCGTGAAAATTTAATTCAGAGGGCTATGGAAGGACATGGCTGCCAGCATGAAACAGTTGACTTTAACGTACTGCATTCATTTGGACTCTTACTATGGTCCTTTCTCTTTCCGACCCCACGTGCCCCGAGACAATAATTCAACCAAAAAAACAATACAAGAGATTTTGATGGATTATAATTTCTAGCTCTCGATTGTCAATCAACAGTTATGATAGGTGGCAGCATTCAATTGTGAAAAATTTTGTTTTGGAATCACGAGATCACTTATTCTTCCCTTGTGATTCCACCTGTCATATCCGGTGATGTGCCCTGAGCAGGTTGGGACTTCACCCGAAGTCTATGGATCGGGATTCCGAAGCTCCCTGGCTGCTGCAGCAATGTGACAAGTCAATCGATACCCTGGCTTTATAGACTTTTGTGAATCCGGTGTGTTCATGCTATCTTGACAGCCCATGTCGTGACACAATGTGTGATCCAACAAGTCTTCTATGTGTCAATATCATGAGATAACCAAGGGGGGTTGGGCCGAGTGGTAAGCAGCTCGGTGCCGCTTAAGGAGGTCTCAGGTTCGAGACCTCACGTACGCAGACACCCCCCTTGGGAGCCTCACCCGCCATTGCCAGGCGTGCGACCCGGGGCGACCAACGGATTAGTCAAGTATGGTTGGCTGAAAGATGCCGTCTCACCGCTGGTGGGGCCTACTTGGATACCGTGGCTGGCGACCAAAAAAAAAAAAAAAATATCATGAGATAGCAGCACTTATATGGTAACGTCAATTAATAACGTTAATTATATTGGTTGGTTGTACCATTACAAAACTTCCCCCCAGCCCCTATCAAGACCACAGTGTGTGATCCATACAAAGAGATTCTATTCTTACATAAGTCGGACTAGTTATATTATTTGTGAATTCGATCGATAATTATTTAGTACATAAATAAAAAGTGTCACATCATCTTTCTCTCTCCATTAATAATATTCTTTTTATTAAAATAATGTAATATCTATTACCAACGTGACAAATAATTATTGATTAAATTCATCATATCATTTGCATACTCAGTCCACTTAAGAATTTCTCGATACATACATATTGGGGGAGAGCTGGTCCCAGTAGAGTCGGGTGGTCACATTAGTGGAGTCCACACCACCGAACGGTCGAGCTCGTTCTCGGCTTCGAATGGGTAGCTGGATCTTCTGTTTCTTCCCGACAAGGCAACGTGATCACATCACGTGGGTCAAAGATTGGCCGGTCTGATTGCGCAATCACCGTTGATTCGGATGACCTGAACAGAGTCTAGAATATTTTTAAGTGGACCTGCATGCACGGTAGGTGGATTAGCCTCCAACCCGTGATTTGCTTATCCATATTGATCTATGATAATCTTAGGACAAATCACACGCTTAGCCACAATAACAAGATAAATTAACTGGCATGAAAATCCGTTTACCATCTCTTCTCTTTAAATAAAGTCCTAAATTTGTACTTTACGAATTAATAAAATTTATAATTGAAATGATTTTATCAAATCGGTCTAGTTCGAACAAGGATAAGAAGGGATAATTCGATGTATGTTTACTAAATAAAAAAGACAAAAAAGCACGTGTCGAATGATCGGACGTGGGAAGCAAAAGTCAAAGGCGGAAAGTCCGATCAAGAAGTGGAGTCGTGGCGGCAATCTATTGGGCAGCCTACTTTGTTGACTTTTCATTCCAAGTCCCTCTATTTTGTGTTTTAGCACACAAATTATTCGAATTAAAAAAAATAGAAATCATACGTAAAGTCAGAAAAGGATATTAATTGCCTACTCTTCTTGATTCATTTTTCTTTGTAGGCATTGAAAAATATGACCATCCACCGCTCATCAACTAAACCGTTCAAGCAAATGCTAATTTAGTTTGTTTTTATACAATAAATTATTCCACTGATAAAAAGAGAATTTGTTGTACTGATATCATCATCGATCTAAAACTAAGATGTAATACATTTAATCTTTCTAATAAAATTCTTGCACACTTCATTTCCTTCTTTGTCTCGTATCTTTTAAATCATAAACACCCTTAAACTTTTTAGGTGGATATGCACCATGCTTCTTATACATTCCGTAAAAATTTTACACAGTGTCTGAGTTGGTTACGTGTGAACCGCACTGACTTGAAATCGAAAGAAAAATACCCGGCTTGCGGTCTATTATGTGGCACATGAACATAATAGAAGTCATGTCTTGTCATCAACTGTCCCTTCGCCCCCCGCGTATGAAAGAAAAATACCCGATTTTATATTAATTATTGAGGGCTAGTATTTAAGATACGTGTTAAGTGTAAATAAGTTATCACTTGAGAGCCGGTATTGAGAAATAAATCCACTGAGTCAATCGATTAGAAACTGATTGAGTTTCCACAACATGTAAAATTAAGTTTTTGGGTGGATAGGAGTCCGATCTCCAATAAGCTTGGCGGAAATTTTACAGGATGAATTACATCGAATACGTTTGCCTATATTCTCTTTTTAAAGAAGATTGAATTCTTTCTGGTTATAAAGGAGGTCCGTGAATGTACGAGAAGATAGGAGAAAGAAAGGACTATAAGATCACAGGGAATCAAACTTACTATGATCGACCTTACGATCTCTTAATCTTAGATTTATGATGATAACATTGCACTAAAACTCGTTTCCCAGAAGATATACTCTCTTTAGTCATGGTTGTCTTTAACATAAGATAAGTTTATCTTCTCAAATCCGCCATTAATCCACCTGCCTTTGAATTATTTATAGATTAACCTGGCGCCATTGTTGAAAAAAAAAAAAACTGCAAAGTTGTCAGCAGCCAAATCAATACTTCTTTAAGAAGTCGGAATTATGTGGAGATTGCTTTGCGATAATAACAAGCGGATGATTATTATTTGAGTGCCACTGATATACCTCTGTCTTTAATTTTATAAACTAACGTGGATTTTGCTAACTGTGAGTATCTACAACGTCTTAGGTTTGAGTATTGTAAATATAAAAAACTCGTGTTGAAAGAACTTTATCCTTCAGTAAACCGATCCAACTCGAGTCTAGGTCAGTTGTGACTTACTCGATTTTGGATTTCCCGCACGATTTTGCAATTTTATTCGTATTATATTAATGAAAACCCCCTCCAAATTTAATATTAATTGGCCAACGGAGAAAGAAAGGGCACTTCTAGATAGAAAAACAATTAAATAATACGGAGGGCATATATAAAATAATACAGAGAAAGAAAGGTCCTTTGGGACTTGTTGATATTGATATAAGGTTTTTTTGTTCAGATATATACCATCTGGTCTCTAGAAGTCTATCAGTTCTGACTGATTATATTCAAGTTGGGTTAGCTCAGTAAGGTGTCTTAATTTTTTTTATTTATAAAACTCAAGTCCGGGACCACTTAAGGAACAGTATCAAAGCTGTATGCACACTTTGTAAAATAGTTCATGAGATTATGGAGAACTGAAATGAGAACCAACCGGGAGTTAGTTCACGTGATTCGGTACTCGATCCCCTTAAACAAATATTTCCGATTCAAGTCTTTATAAATGAAGAATAAAATTTTACCTTCCAGTGGACCGATCCTGCTCGAACTAGATTAGTAAGATTGAGAAAAGATAACCCAATTGGACCGATCGATCCAGCTTAAGCCCTGGGACCTGGGAATCAGTATTTTCTGACTTCGTGGGGTGGGGGTTAGAAATTTAAAGGTTGATTTGGGCCTGTAATTGGGCTCAGAGTAATGCTTTTCATGTAATTGGGCCTAGCCCACAAACTATTGTTCGATATTTCAAATCGTGCTGGGAATATCGAGTTGTATTTATTCCCGTACTTTTCTTTAAAATACCGTACAGCAAAAAAAATTTTGAATTTGAAATCTTTCACTATCTAATATTTTGATATGAAAATAAATAAGAAATGTAACTATTTAAAGTTAGTAAATAAATAAATGTTAATTATTATCTAAATAATAATTATCATAATCATTATTAATTAAATTAATTATTTAATTATAAAAAACTTTCGATATAACTGCCCACCTCAACGATAGACCGTTGACCTAACCCTTCAATCCCATTGGCTTCTCCCTTCCCCCCAATTTGGTGTCCGACTAATTTTTTAATTTTCATTCTAAATTACTCGTATTCTAAAATATAACTAATTCTGAGTAATTTAATTTAAATTTAAAGATCTATTATATGATAAAACTCTTCAAATATAAATTTTTTTATTTATAAAACTCAAATCTCGAGATGTTACTTAAAGAGATGTGGTGATTTACGGCATCACCCAATATTCATTTGGTTGTCCGATGAATTTTAATTTCCAAGTCTTTGCCCATGAGGGGCTACCAAGTCAAATGTGTTTCTTTCTCCCAAAAAAAATGAAATCTGAAACACCGGGTTCACCGACACAGCCGCTACTCCCTGCCCAACCACCTGCCACGTGCCATTCCGAACCCCCCAAAATGCCCCTGCGACAGCCTCTTCCCAACAACCCCACTCCGCTGAGCTTGTGTCTCGCTTGCACGCGCATTCCTGTGTATCGTCGTCGTCGACCGTTCGATGAGTTCACGTAGGACCCAGCGGGACAATCTGACGGGTCCCCAGGGCTCCGGAGACGAGAATACGCTGAGCCCCCAGATTATGAGCCCAAATCCAGCACTGCAGAAAATTTTCTACTCTCTTTTATCAGAGGTATTATGTGAAACTGAGAATTTAAATTACAATAAATTATTGAATAAAGAAAAAAGTTTTAAATTTATTCTATCTCACAATAACTTAATAAAGAGCC
Organism: Lagerstroemia speciosa; assembly: GCA_037672795.1. Classification (NCBI taxonomy): domain Eukaryota; kingdom Viridiplantae; phylum Streptophyta; class Magnoliopsida; order Myrtales; family Lythraceae; genus Lagerstroemia; species Lagerstroemia speciosa. Next base: position 5,721,378 of record CM075297.1, on the reverse strand, counting down.
ACCAATAAGATTACTCTCCTCGCTAATAATTGTCATAACTACCTGATTAATAAATATTCTCACTAAAAGTAGTGATTTAATAATCTAAAACTCGCATTCATGTAGTTGGCAATGTTAAAATTCTGATTTGTGTCCCCATCTAAACAAAATTATTAAAAAGGGACTACCGGTATCATATGCTAAACTATTAGTGATGTTTCATTGATGAGATCAGTGTTAGTATCAATTATTTAGTTCATCTAATTTATTGGTGATTAAATACGAAAATTCGAATGTTATATAATAAGTGTAACTTGTTTGTCACTACTGTTATTCTCCTTTTTACGGATAAAAATTGAGTAATTAATAGTCATTCACTTATTTAATATTATCTGCTATAATTTAATTAATATTTTTTATTTTGTATTATGAGAAAGAATAATTAAAGAATTTACCACAAATTAGCACTAATCATTAAATAATTATCATAAATATCACTAATTCCACGAATTTTAGGAATAATTTCTCATTCGTATTATCGTCAAATAGCACATTTTTAAGATTTTTACTGTGAGACTCTCTACCTCTTATATCTCTCTCTGTTGTGCGCTGCTGTCTGAAAGTAAAGCTGTCGGAGGCAAAGCCGTGACGATCGCCATTGAAGAGAGAGATTGATTCTTTGAAACAAAGGAATGATTTGAATACAACTCCCACTCCCCACCACCAAAAAGAACAAGGGCATCGAGCTTCAGCCTGAAATCAACATCACATACCTTCCAATCCAAGTCCCCGAGCAGCTCCCGCAGTTCCAGTCACGGAGAGGGGGGAAGAGGGAGGGAGGGAGGGAGGGAGGGAGGGAAGGAAGATGAAGCTGTCCGCTCTGCACCAGAGCTACTTGAACCGCCGGAGCAACAGCTTTCGCTGGCCGGCCGTGGATTCCTCCGCGGATGGCGCGATGAAGTCCCCGGCTGCAGTCTTCTGGCTGGCACTCCACGGCCTCTGCTGCCTCATCAGCCTTGTCCTCGGGTTCCGCTTCTCTCGCCTGGTGTTCTTCCTGCTCTTCTCCACCTCCCCCACCACCAACCTGTACACCACGCCGCTCCGGCTGGCAGCGGAGGTCTCCGGCGGCTCCGTGGTCCATCTCTCCACTCCGGTCACGAATCGGGAGCTCCCGGGGAATAGGACTGCCCCGCGTGTGGTGGTCGGGCGGCACGGGATCCGGATCCGGCCGTGGCCCCACCCGAATCCGATCGAGGTCGTGAAGGCGCACAGGATCATAGAGAGGGTGCAGATAGAGCAGAGAGCTCAGTTCGGGGTGAAGAACCCCAGGACGCTGATCGCCGTGACTCCGACCTACGTACGGACGTTCCAGACGCTTCACCTGACAGGGGTGATGCACTCGCTCATGCTGGTTCCGTACGATTTGGTGTGGATCGTGGTGGAGGCTGGTGGAGTCAGCAACGAGACGGCTTCTCACATTGCAAAGTCTGGTCTGAGGACCATTCATGTCGGCTTCAATGAGAGGATGCCGAGCTCATGGCCTGATCGGCACCGATTGGAGGCCAAGATGCGGCTTCATGCTCTAAAGTGAGTGTCAACTGTTTATCGTCCCTGAGACCGACTAATCGTTCAGTCACTAATAGTTGTGCAATCATCTAGACAGAGAGAAACTTGAACTCTCTAGCTGTTCTGCTTGGGAAAAAAATCGAAGCTTGACAGAAATTTGCCCAGTTAGAAAGCCAGGTGGTTGCTGGAACTCACCAAATGTGGTAGTTGAGAGAAAAAGAAATGATGTAACTGAGGTTTTGGATTGAAATGGCTTGTTCCTTTTTCTCCTTTCTTTTTGCTTTGAAGTAATGGATACGTTTATTGCAACAGGATTGTAAGAGAGAAGAAGCTCGATGGGATAGTGATGTTCGTGGACGATAGCAATGTGCATAGCATGGAGCTCTTTGATGAGATCCAGAATGTGAAATGGTTTGGAGCTCTCTCTGTTGGCATTCTAGCTCATTCAAATAATGCAGAGGAATCGTCATCCTCCGTGGTTCAAAAAGAGGCAGATAATCCACCCATCCCTGTCCAGGGTCCTGCTTGCAACTCCTCAAACAAGTTGGTCGGTTGGCACACCTTCAATTCCCTGCCTTATGCAGAGAAGAGTGCGATTCATATAGATGACTGGGGTGCAGTTTTACCGAGGAAGTTGGAGTGGGCTGGTTTTGTGCTTAACTCGAGGCTTCTCTGGAAGGATTTCACCGATAAACCTGAGTGGATGAAGGACCTCAACTTGTTTAATGGGATCGACGATATGGAGAGCCCCCTCTTCTTGCTGAAAGACGCATCTGTAGTGGAGCCTCTTGGAAGCTGCGGGCGCCAAGTTATGCTTTGGTGGCTTCGCGTGGAAGCTCGTTCTGACAGTAAATTCCCCCCTGGGTGAGTATCACTTTTTTGAGCCTTGTTCTTTGTGATGCTCTAGAATTTGAAACATTCGTGCCGGGATGATTGTTGCCTCGGATTGAAGCGAATGGCTCTCATGTCAATTCGTTTCTGAGATGTGACATCCATCCATAACTATGTGGCAAGACCTTGTTGTCTTGAATCTCTCTGATAGTTTGGTGCAGGCAAGGAAAAAGTTAATATAGTTGCAGTGGCTACGTTTCTAACTCGAAGAATTTTCTTGCCTGTCTTTGACTACTCTTCTGTTCAGATCCAGTTATCTTTGAGGCTATTATATTGAATCATTGAAGAAATTCTGAGAACTTATTGATAGCTTTGCACATATGATAAATATCATGAGGTTTCTCTAGTTGAGAATGCATAGGGAGTATCAAGAGGTCTCTGTTTGGACTTTTTGTTTTGTTGACTTCTTAACCTCTAATCTTTCACGAGAAATAGAAATGGCCTGAAATTGGAGCAAGCTTTAGGAGGATTTTTTTTGGAAAGAGTAGATAATGTCAAATTCATTTGGTGTTGGAGGAAAGGTGATAGAAGGGAAGAGAATGGTCAGCTGTAAGTAAAAGGTGGAAAGGGGTGAGGAGAGAAGACTCTCGTTTGTGGGTTGGTGGAAAATAAAGGGAAACGGTGGAGTATGAAACAACCAGAAATATATGACCTGTGCATCTTGTTTGTAGTGAAATCGTTGGAGACCTTATACATTCAAAAGTCACAGCTATCCCTGATAATTCGGTCAAAGCTAGTAAACTTCATGTTGACTGAGGAGATTATTTTAGGAAAAAAGCTTGCATCTTTGCTCTAAACCTTTAATCCATATTCATTTTGATTGTTAACCTATAACTTCAAGCACATTTGTAATAACTGAAGTTTATCTTCTCCTAGCCTATGGATAGAATGTCAGGTAACAGTTCTCTCTTCCATGTGGAGAGATTAGATCATAGTGCTGACCATTAATATTTTTTTTAACTGACTCGTTAACTTAATGCCTAACGTTTCATTGATACCATATCAAATGTCTCTCTTTCAATAGGTTTTTCCTAGAGAAGCTTGTGTGCATCAGCCTTTATTTTTTCTCAAATGATGAATATGTACCTTCTAGCTGTGGTTCTCCAAACTTACTTGCCTGCAAAAACACGTGTCTTTCTTTGTGAAATTTTCTGTTCTTGTTGATCTTCAACTTGGATCATAGTAGTCTCGTTTGCAAGTTGAACAAATATCTCCACAGTCTATTTCTTATGTTCTTATAAGCTACTTTGCCTATGTAGATGCTTTTCTAGTTCATATTTATCTCTTCTTTTTCAGAGTTTGTATGCAAATAAACAAAATACGCATGACCAAACCTTTGATTACTAGTGAAATTATGATGTAGTGCATTTATGTAATGGATTGATTTTCATGTTGAGTAGTAGCTAATGAGAAGAATGCCTTAAGTTCTCAATGGGGTTTGGCATGCAAAAGCAATTCAAGTGGTTGCAATGTCATATTGGCTAAAAGGGATATTGGTGTAGTATGAGTGATCTCTCTTTTCTGTCGATCTGTTTAAGATTGACCTTCTTGCAGATACTAATTTGGCATTAAAAATATGTTCTTTTTTGTTTTTAGAGGCAGTTGCTTAGACAAGAAAAGAGAGAGAAAAAAGTGCCATGCCATCCATGTTCTTAGATATTCAGAATAATCTTGTGTATGGTTTTGTGTGTTTGCTTATTGTGGAGTGAACTTATGAGCAAGAACTAAACTTTTGGCCTTTTTCATGTCTAGTCTGGCATCATCTCCTCCTGTTTGATGCCCTGGATGACACAAACAAGAGAGTTTCATTAATAATCTTGCCATGCCATCTATATTCTTAGATATCCAGAATAATCTTGTGTATGCTTTTGTGTGTTTGTCTATTGTGGAGTGAAATTATGAGCAAGAACTCTACTTTTGGCCTTTTTCGTGTCTATTCTGGCATCATCTCCCCTGTTTGATGCCCTGGATGACACAGACAAGACAGTTTCACTAATCATCTGCTGCTGTACCTATGTGCAGCTGGGTAGTTGACCCTCCGTTGGAGATCACTGTCCCATCAAAGCGCACTCCCTGGCCCGATGCTCCTCCAGAGCTCCCTACTACTGATAAATCAACCGGTGCGCGAGACCAGATTGCTGTGGTCAAACATCCTGCAAAAACCAGAAGCTCCAGGTCGAGGCGGAGCTCGCGGAGTAAGAGGAAGCACGAAGCAAGAACAGTAGAAACTCAGGTCTCTGCAAAGCAAACCGAGCAAAATTAACCGAACTGGGAGTCCATTATTAGCTGAGGATGATGCCTAAGAACCTTGAGGTTATTCTAGGTTCAGCACCCGGATATCTATGACCACAGACTGTGAAAAGAAGAGAGGGAAAATCATCCGCTGGTGCGAAGTCGGAGGAGCTCGATTTCAGTCAGGTAGTCGATTCAGGTTATCGTACATTTGTTAATTCGTGTTATAGTTCTTTCTTTCATCCGGCTGAGGTGATCGGTCTATTCCATAGGGTGTATTTTATCCTCTTGGGCTGCTAGCGAAGAAGGATTGATTACTCTTTTTTATCTTATTGCATAGTCTGCAAAAACATAGGAACCATGGGATTCTCTGTTTAGAAGTGGTTGGATTATTTGAGACCACCACATTGTATGTAATAAAGTTTCTCGGAGAACGATGTTGTCGGATACTAAACCTTGCTGGTTCAACTAGGCCTGTTTGGTTGGATGTAAAATCTTCACTTTCCATGGAAAGTTTTTTGTTATATTTGAGTGCAAGATAGGAAGCATTCTCAACTTACCGGGTCACCCTCTTTTCCCGTAAAGTAATTCCATTGAAAAAAGGCAGCATTCCCACTAAAAACCCTGTGTCATTATTTGCTAAAAAAAAAGATAGGTATATTATTGTAAAATTATAATATTTTTTATCACATTAAATATTATAATATTATATTTTTAACAACTTTTTCAACATTCTAAATTATTTACTAAATACAATAATTTTATATTATAATCTACTTTCTATATAAAATAATAACTTTCCGAAGGCGTTTGTTTCTACCCAAAGTTAAGACTTTACATTGACGGGTTGTTTGTTTTAAGGTAAAGTGGTAAACTTTCCATAGAAAGCTTATGTTTTACACCCCACTTTCCAATATTTGGGAGTAAGGCCTGATGCATTTCTAGTTTGCCGGGCCACTGGAGTTTTGCCGAGGCCGAGCCACTTTCCCGGTAATCAAAATGCAAAGGAAAAAGTCTGCAATTTCATATTACAGAGGGAAAGGCCAATTGTGCCCATTTCTTCGTACCGGAAGAGAGAGAATATCAAGGAAGAAGGAGAAGATGAGAAAGGGACATTTTAGTCAAGTGAAAGGTTATAATATTATTATTTTATTCGCTTTCCTAGCAATCTCTAATATATACCAAACACAACAATATCATATTATCAATTACTTTTCCTATAAAATATTTACTTTTCATGTAATCTAACTTTACATCGCAATCTAATAATACTTAAATCAAACGCTCCCCGAAAAGTGGTTTTTTTATATTGTGATTTCCATTGTTTGGGTGTAAAATAAAGGGGAAAATAAAATTTCCGGGCCACAGTTTCATTGTCGGGCCTTCCTACTTTCCAGGCAAAATTGAATGCTGGCTCCAAGGAAAGCATTGTTGGATTACACTGTGAAAATACACCCACATGGGTGGAGGCCACCTCTAAAAAATTCAACAAAAATTAAAATACCTAATTTACCCCCTTTTCCCTAAAGATTCAAACTAAAGTAATGGTGTTATTGTAAAATCAACTTTTCCACCAATCTAAAATACTTACCAAACATAACAATTTTACTTTAGGATTCACTTTTCACGTAAAACAATAACTTTTTATGTAATCTAACTTTTTCCGTAATCCGAGATTACTTAAGCCAAATACTCCCTCCATGTAATCTAACTTTATAATTTAATAATACTCGAACCAAACGCCCCCTTAATTGAATTCCGCATGAAAAAACTATTAGTACAGAAGTTCATTGGATCTGGATTTGTATAGTTTGGATGGTTAGGGAGTAAAATTTTATGGATTGTTATCATTTAAAGACTCAAAACGGGACAAGTAGGGATGATCTCCATCTCTTCTTTGCGTTCCTTTCCTTTTTTTTTTTTTTTCAAATTCGAAAATTAGATAGAATCGAAATAGGTGGATGCCTAGTTTTCTATAGTTGAAATGACTAGTCTGGTCTGATTTTAAAAACTACAGCAAAACATCTTACACCGATAAATGGGATTGAGATCCACCTACTTTTCCAAGTTGATGTGTACATTTTATTATGTAATGAATATTTCTTTCAAAAAATTTATAATTACTATTTTTCACAATTTTTGTCCAAATTAGTCAAATTCATCGCTTCTCATTTTTAAAATTACCACAAAAAAATGGGCACATACTCTTATTTTCAAAAATTTTATTTTATTAAAAAACCATTTCATCTTATCATACCAAATACAACCCGCGCGTATAATGATATTTGAATTTAATATTTCCGCTATAAATAAATAGACTCCTTCTCAACTTGTTCTGTAATTACCAGCTGGCAACTGTAATAATTAAATATAGCTACTTGACTCTCTTGCTACATAATTGATCACATGAGGCCAAGAGACACTCATGAAGTTGAAAAAAAAATGCACTGCCAGGTTTAAACACATGAAAAGCATATCGTGATTAGGAAAGTGGCAAACGAGTAAATTAGTATTCAACATCCGAGTACTTACCATAATTAATATTAATCAGAGTATGATAATCTTCGATTGAAAAGGAAAGAAAGGGGTGATGATGCAGAAGAAGGGATCCCACAACAAGATCAAGACTTGCAACTAGTGATCATCCAAACCAAAACCACCCATCACAAGTGAGACAAACTCGAGTTCAAGTCTTATAAATAAGAAAAATGAATAAATTAGTTGACCTGACCTGATCTTGAATTAATTGAAATCGATTAATTTTATGTTTTCATGTATACCGAAAAATAGAACTTTCTTATGTCACTTAAATTATTAGACCTTCCTGTCCCCACACTTAATCATCACATCCTTTAAAAAAAAGAAAAACAAAAGAAATTTCTTCTTTTTCTGTCTAAATTATTAGTATTTATAAGTTTAATGGGTTCGGCTGATCTAGTTCAAGTAGGAAAGACTCTTCCGATATGAATTTTCTCCATTTATAAAGTTCAAATCCGATACCTAATTTAATAGAAATAGATATCTATCGCTTTAAACAATCCACTCCAAATATTTAGTACTGCTCCGAAAGCAATCAATCTTCTTTTCGGAGGAAAAAGTAAAAAATGGTTACACCGTACAACAAAGAGGGCTTCCGTTGGCAGCCGATCGCTCGCAGGCTTGGAAGATTCGTAAGGCCAATCTCCCCAGGACATCAACTTCCACTGCCTCCGCCGCAGCCATACTATCCGGTCGCCGGCAACAACCTCAGCAACCGCTACAGACCAGCCGACTCCAACACACGACTAGCAACTCCCTCCAAATCGAGATCCTGAACAAGGAGGAGCCCGAGATCAAGTCCGTCGAGGATGCCAGGTCCGAGAGGACCCCCAGGCGGAGCGAGACCGACTGGGTGGTCTCCATCTGGGACAGGCTCGAGCAGGCCCGGCAGGACGCTGCCGTGTGCCCTTAGGACCGGCTATCGATATATCAGATTCCTCATTACCTTAAAGATTGCGAGGACAAGGCCTACAACCCACAGATCGTGTCCCTCGGGCCGTACCACCACGGCAAGGAGCAGCTCAGCCCGATGGACAGCCACAAGTGGCGTTCGCTCCACCGGGTCCTCATGCGGACAGGGCAGGACATCACCCTCTACCTCGACTCAATCAGGGAGCTCGAGGACAGTGCCCGGGCTTGCTATGACGGGCAGATTCCGCTTGGTAGTGAAGAGTTCATCGACATGATGGTCCTGGACGGATGCTTCATCCTCGAGCTGTTCCGAAGGGCAGTAGAGGGGGGGTTCAAGGAGCTTGGGTACCCAAGGAGCGATCCGGTTTTCTCGATGAGCGGCTTGATGCACTCGATCCAACGGGACATGATCATGCTCGAGAATCAGATCCCGATGTTCATCCTCGACCAGCTCCTCGAGATTCAGATCGGGGACTCGGACCAGAAGTTGCCAGTGGCAGAGCTTGCATTGAGGTTCTTTGAATCATTGAAGCCCACAGATCCAGGGTACCATATCATATATGAACTAGTCTCGAAGTTTAAGTTTATCAGATGATCCAGTCAATTTGACTTACCGTTCAACAATTCATTTAGTGATCCAAATTTTCCTGTGTTTTTTATTCATTTTACAAAGGTTTGCAGCGACTTCAGATCCCTTATTGGACTACCAGAGTGGGCTCCACTTCCTCGAAGTGTTCAGGAGGAGACTCCTCAGTTTGGGTCCGGAGCCAGCCTCGGGGTACTTGATCAGGCAGCCCCTGGTCGCCGACAAGAGGAGGCAGCAGCTCATACATTGTGTCACGGAGCTAAGAGAGGCCAGGATCAAGGTCAGAAAGCGAAAGACCAATCAATTCTGGGATATCCAGTTCAAGAACGGGGGCTCCCGATCCATGACGGTACCCGATCGCTCTTCCTCAACCTCATCGCGTTCAAGCAGTCCCACCTCGACTGCTCCAATGAGATGACCTCGTACGTCATCTTCATGGACAACCTCACAAACTCCCACAAGGATGTCGCACACCTGCACTACTACGGGATCATCGAGCACTGGCTCGGGAGCGATGACGAGGTGGCAGACTTATTCAACCGGCTTGGCAAGGAGGTGGTCTTCGACATGAGCACCAGCTACCTCTCGGCCCTCTCCGAGGAGGTAAACCAGTATTGCAAGCATTGGTGTAATGAATGGAGGGCGAGCCTCAAGCACAACTACTTCAGCAGCCCCTGGGCCATACTCTCTGTGATTGTAGCCGCGCTTCCTCTGTTGGTCTCCTTTACCCAGACGTTTTATGGGGTTTATGGATATTACAGGCCGGCAGGTTCTTGACGTACAGGCGACCCGGCCCCTATTATGATCTTCTAAAGTTTCTTTCTTTTTCGATTAGATTTATAGAGAGACCAAAGGTTTCCAGGTTTTGCTTGTTTCGAACAGCGGATTGATTGAGGGATTCAACCGGAGCAGGAGGAGGTTTATCTACCATGAAAACAATAGAGTAGCGGATGCACTCGCGAAGGTAGCAAGAGACAGGATGCATGGACTGCAAGTTTTAGAGACAGCCCTAGGGAGGTCCTAAATATTATGTATGCAAATTATGTAGGGAGTTATAGTTCCCGGATGGTGTAATTAGAGGAGGGTATGCCCTCTAAAGATGTTATAGACTCTTAATTAAATAAATAAATTATCCTTTGAGTAAAAAAAAAATATTTGAATTTAATATTAAGACTATAAATAAATAGACTTCTTCTCAATCTGTTTTGTAATTGCTAGCTGACAACAAAACAGCTATTCAACTCTCTCGCTCCATATATTGATCAAATGCTTATCACTTCTCTTGATGCTGACATATCTCTTTCAATCTGAAACTGAAAATATATTTCCGATTCTCACTCATGAGATTCTCTGTATCTTTTATTTTCATCTCCTTTATATTTATTTTTTTCCTCCTTTATAATTGAAAAAATTTAAGACAATAAAAAAATTTTTTTTTTTTACCAACATCTAGGCTGGGCCAGAAATCTAGAGAGGCCACGTGTCAAACAATTTCATATGACTCAGGCCCAATAACAGGAAGCAAGCATGTAAAGTAACACGAGGAGGCCTTGGTCGGGAAATTACAATATGAGCAAGATGCGGTGATCGATCATCATCCTTTAGCCACCTTGAGAAATCAAATAGAGCTCCTCTGTCCTTTCAGCTCTGATTGTGATGAGACACCATAAGACACACTGACTGCTACCTGGAACGACTCTGAAGGAGTATCAGACAACCTTACAATAACTGAGTACTTGTAACTACATCAGGTAGTTAGTCCCTAGCGAGATTTGCGGTGGCGTCGGTCGAAGCTGATCTCTTCTCATACGCCTGACAAAAGGAAACATAAGTAAGAGACTGATGATTCAATAGATTATACAAAGCAGGTGAGTAAGAAGAGTAAGCGTGATAATTTTTTTTTCTTGTCTAATTTATTGTAATTTAAATTATTGTTTTCTCATAATACATATGATAAAATAAAACAGAAAAATTTCTATGGTGCTGGATTCGGCCCCGTAATCTGGGGGCCCAGCGTAGTCTCCTCTCCGGAGGCCCCCTGGGGACCCGTCAGATTGTCCCGCTGGGTCCTACGTGAAGTCATCGAACGGTCGACAACAACGATACACAGGAATACGCGTGCAAGCGAGGCACACGCTCAGCGGAGTGGTTTGTTACGAACAGGCTGTCGCAGGGGCATTTTGGGGTTCGGAGTGACACGTGGCAAGTTGTTCGGCCGGGTGTGGGGGCTGTGTCGGTGACCCGGTGTTTCAGATTTCACTTGGAGGGGAGGGGGGGGGAAACACATTTGACTTGGTAGCCATCAATAGGCAAAGATTCGGAAATTAAAATCTATCGGACACCTAATTGACGGGAAGGGAGCAGCCAATGGGGTTGAAGGGTTAGGTCAATGGTCAATCGTTGAGGTGGGCAGTCATATCGAAACGATTTATTTTTTGTTTCTTTTTGATCAGTACGTATCGAAACATTTCGGTAAATTAAATAATTAATTTAGTTACTAATAATTATGATAATTATTTAAATAATTAAGATCTATTTATTTACTTTAAATATTTATATTTCTTATTTATTTTCATACCAAAATATTAGATAGTGAAAGATTTTAGATTCAAATTTTGTTGCTGTACCCTTTCTTTTAAAGAAAAGTACGGGAATAAATACAACTCGATATTCCCAGCGCGAGTTGAAATATCGAACAATAGTTTGTGGGCCAGGCCCAATTATATGTAAAGCATTACACTGGGCCCATTACAGGCCCAAATCCACCATTAGATTTCTGCCCTGACAATGCTTTGAGCTCCAACACCCCGAGAACGAAAATACTGATTCCCAGGTCCCAGGGCTTAAGCTGGATCGATCGGTCCAATTAGGTTATCTTTTCTCAATGTTACTAAGCAGTTCAAGCAAAGTCAGTTCACTAAATGGTAAAACTTCATTCTTCTTTTACAAAGACTCGAACTCAAAATCTTTATTTTAGAGGATCAAATACTGAATCACTTGAACTAAACCCCTGTTGGCTCGTTCTCTTTTTAGTTTTCCATAATCTCACGAAATATTTATAAAGTCTGCATATGACTTTGATACCCTTCCTTAAGTAAGGTCTTGAATTTGAGTTTTATGGATAAAAAAATCACATTAAAAGAGTTTTACACCTCGGTTGACAGACCCAATTCAAATTTGGATTAGTTAGAAATGATGAACTTCTCGAAACCGGATATTATACACAGGAAAGAAAAACCTTATTTCAATAAAAGAAGTCCAAGAAAGGACCTTTTTTTCTCTTTACTATTTTATATATGTCCTGTACATTATTTAATTTCTTTTTCTATCTAAAAATGCCCTTTCTTTCTTCGTCGGCCAATCAATATTAAAATCGGAGAGTGTTTTCGTTAATAGAGTAAGAATGAATTGCAGAAACGTGCGGGAAATTCAAGATCTAACATCTCATGATTCAGATTTAAATTCGAATCATGATTAAACATATCTTATGTTAAAGATAACCATGATTAAAGGAAGTATATGATCGGAAAAGGAGTTTTGGTGCAATATTATTATCATTGATCTAAGATCGAGAGATCTCGGGTTTGATGATCGCATGTTTGATTCTCCACGATCTTGCAGACCTTTCCTCCGCCACGAACTTCCTTTATAACCATAATCTTCTTTGAAAAGATATCATAGGCGAATGTATGGGATGCAATTCAACCTGTAAAATTTTTATCAATATTGTAGGATATTAGACTCATTTTCACATATAAGCTTAATTTTACATGTTGTGAAAACTCAATTCCCTTGCTTTTCAATTTCTAATATTGTAGTGAATTTCATTTCTCAACACTTGTTATCAAGTGATAATCTATTTACACTTGCTATCAAGTGATAATCTATTTATACTTGACATGTATCTTAAATACTCGTTCGTAGCAGTCGACGTTCAATCGAGTATTTTTTTATACTCAGACGAGGGGTAGTTGATCTCTTCTATCCACGTGTTACATAATTGACCACGGGCAGTATTTTTCTTTCACTCTTAAGCTAGGGCGTTGGGAGCTCACATGTAACTGGCTCACGCAATTAATATCCTTTTCTGACTTTACTTTTTTTTTCGATAATTGGAATAATTTGTGCGTTAAAACATAAAGATTGAGGGACTTGACCAAGGGGGTTGGGCCGAGTGGTAAGCAGCTCGGTGCCGCTTAAGGAGGTCTCGAGTTCGAGACCTCACGTACGCAGACACCCCCCTTGGGAGCCTCACCCGCCATTGCCAGGCGTGCGACCCGGGGGCGACCAACGGATTAGTCAAGTATGGTTGGCTGAAAGATGTCATCTCACCGCTGGTGGGGCCTGCTTGGATACCGTGGCTGGCGGCCAAAAAAAAAGATTGAGGGACTTGGAGTGAAAAGCCCAACATAGTAGGCTGCCCAATAGACTGCCGCCAAGTCCCCGCTCGTTGATTCCCCCGCGCCCCGCACTTCCCCGCTTTTCACTTGTGGTCCCTTGCCTCCGATCATTTGACACTTGCTTTTTTGTCCTCTTTTTATTTAATAAATATTCATAGACCAGAATATGGAAATTCAATTATCTCGAGTTTGAATCACATCGATTTGATATAATTTTTTTAATTATAAATTTTATTATTTTATAAAATATAAATTTAAGATCATATTTAAGGAGAAGATATAAATAAAAAGACTCGACCAACAAATTTCGGTTAATTTATCTTGTTACTGTGGTTAAACGTGTGATGTGATTTGTCCATTAATACGTAAGATTATCAGATCATTACAGATAAGCGATCTGCATTCACGGGTTGGGAGCTAATCCACCTACAGTGCATGCACGTCCACTTCAAATATTTTAGGCTTCTGTTCAGGTCATCCGAATCAACGGTGATTGCGCAATCAGACCAGCCGATCTTTGACCCATGCAATATGACCACGTTGCCTTGGTAAGAAACAGATGATCTGGCTCCCTTTCGAAGCTGAGACTGAGCTCAACCGTTCGGTGGTGTGGGCATCCGACTCTACTGCGACCAGCTCTCCCGCAATCGGCCAAGGACTGGAGACATTCTTTTTCAAGGTGAACTCGTTATAAAAAATATTACATCAATTTTTTTCTATTAATTAATGATATTATTTTTTTTTAAATATGACACAATAATTGTTACTGACATGGTAAATAATCATGCATTAAAGTTCAATATGTCATGTAGGAGCCCAACTCAAGTCAGTTAAGAATTTATCTGACCAGTCGGTTCGGTCCAGTTACTGATTGCATGTAGTCGTGACAGCTCATCTACTGTAGAACTGGAGACTATCAATCCCTTGTAATGTGTATGTACAGAGAAATTCTTAGATAAGCTGTATGCACAGATGATATGAATAACTATTTGACACGTCGACAATAGATATTACACCATTTTAATAAAGACAATATCATTACAGAAATATTACATGACATTTTTTGATAATGTACTTAACAACTATTAGTTAAATTTACAAATGACATGATTAGTCTGACTTACGTAAGAATCTCTAAATAGGATTAACCTTATTAGTCGGTATCACTATATAAGTCCGCTCGGGCATATTTCCGGATGTGCCCTGTGGAATAGCAAGAGAAGAATAAGTGATCTCGTGTTTTCGGTCAAAATTTTATGCAATTGAATGCTGCCACCTATCGTAACTGTTGATTGACAATCGAGAACGAGAAATTATAATCCATCAAAGTGGTTTTTTTCTTGGGGTTGAATTATTGTTTCGGGGCACGTGGGGTCGGAAGGAGAAAAGACCATAGTAAGAGTCCAAATGAGTGCACTACGTCAAGGTTAACTGTTTCATGATGGCAGCCATAGACTTCCATCGCCATCTGAATTAAATTTTCAAGCCAATATCAACAACATACTTTAATTCCGATTTTTCGATATCTCTTTACAATCTATTTTATAAATAAAAAACTTATAATTATAAAAATTTTATCTCTTTGTAATACTATCTAACTTTCAAGTATTAGACCGTATAGGAAAAAAAAAGAAAAAGAAAAAAAAATTCAAACTCAGACTGCTCTGGGGACGGCCAGTTTGACGTCATCCACTTTCGTATATGCTTTTGTATGTTTGTCTGTTTTGGAATGAACTTACGAAAGAGAACTCTATTTTTTGCCATCCTTTTCGTGTCTACTCTGGCATCATCTCCTCCTCTTTGATGCCCTGGATGACACAAACAGGACAATTTCATTAATCACTTGCTGCTGTTCCTATGTGCAGCTGGGTAATCAACCCTCCATTGGAGATCACTGTCCCATCAAAGCGCACGCCGTGGCCTGATGCTCCTCAGAGCTCTCGACTACTGCTAAATCGACCTGTGCTCACGACCAGATTGTTGTGGTCAAGCACCTTGCAAAAATCAGAAGCTCCAGGTCGAAGCGGAGCTCCCGGAATGAGAGGAAGCATGAAGCAAGAACAGTGGAAACCCAGGTCTTCGCGAAGCAAACTGAGCAAAATTAATAGAGCTGAGAGTCCACTAATTAGCTGAGGATGATGCCCAAGAACCTTGAGTTCATTAGTCCGGAGATCTATGACCATAGACTGTGAAAAGAAGAGAGTGAAAATCACCCGCTGGTGCGAAACCAGGGGAGCTCGACTTGAGTCAGGAGGTCGATTCAGGTTATTGTACATTCGTTAATTCGTGTTCTAGTTCTTTCTTTCATCCAGGTGATCGGTCTCTTCCATAGGGTGTATTTTAATCCTCTTGGGATGCTAGCGAAGGAGGATTGATTACTCTTTATCTTACCGCATAGCCTGCAAAAGCATAGCAACCATGGGATTCTCTAGTTAGAAATTGTTGGATTATTTAAGACCACATTGTACGTAATAAAAATTTCCTCGAAGAACGTTGTTGTCGGGTGCTCAACCCTGCTGCTTGAACTTGATTGAATTCCACGTGCAAAAACTGTTGGTACGCAAGTTCATTGAATCTCAATTTGTGTAGTTTGAATTACTAGGGAGTCAAATTTTGCGAATTCTTATCGAATTAGATAGGTGGGGATGGTATCTGTCTCTTCTTTACTTTACTTCTCTTTTTCAAATGCCAAAACTAAATGGAGTTGAAATTGGTGGGTGTCCAATTTCCTATAATTAAAATGACTTGTCTGATCTGATTTTAAAAAGGATGGCAAAACACACAGCTGGAAATGGAATTGAGATGTCCTTTCACAATTCATACCAACTACTTTTCCAAGTTGATATGTACATTTTATTGTGTAATGAATATTTTATTTCAAAAAATTTATAATTACTTTTTTCCACAAATTTTACTAAATTTTAGTCAAATTCATTGCTTTTCATTTTTAAAATTGCCACAAAAAATGAGTACATACTCTTATTATTAAACATTTTATTTTATTAAAAGTACATTTCATCTTATCGTACCAAACACAATCCACATATATAATGATATTTGACTTTAACATTTCCTCTATAAATAAATAGACTTCTTCTCAACTTCTTTTGTAATTGCCAGCTGGCAGCTGTGTCAATTCTCTCTAACTATTCAATTTTGTATGACTCGAGTCCAATAACATGTCATCCTTTCCCTTTTATTTTTATCATGTTTGAGTTACTGCAGCAAGCCACCATCTTAGTGATTGAATTATAATTTTTTTTTTCGAAAAGACGTTATTTGTTAGCTTCTTTCCTCTATAAACCACCCAGTCTCTTAACGAGTCATCACTGATTTAGGCTAAGGTTGAGTTGGTCCATCAAAGATGACTGTCTTCTAATTATGAATTTTGTTTACATTTATAAAATTCGGTCAGATTCTCAATTTTTGTCTTGCTTATTTGAGAGTTACGTATTGCTGTCCTCTAGTCTCCCTGATTCTCTCAAGGGAAGAAATAGAAATTCTAAAAGGTTTACCAGGACCCAATTTACTCGATAGTTTTTGGAACTATCGAGTTCCATGAGCCTACTGAGGAGAGACTTTTCATCTTTCACACATCCTATATCAACGTGCTGCATTGCAAGCATCAGCTTCTTTAAATTCTTGAATTTTTTTCCTCTTTGATTTTCAAAAAAGGGTCTCTTTCTTTTCATATATTATAGACATTGTAGATTGGATAGGGAACAACACGCCTTTCTTACATTTTATTTTTCAAAATTGATACGTATAAAGAAAAGGTTAAAAAGAAGAGAAAAATAAGCAACTTGAAAAAAAATGAATGACATTAAATTAAACATCTTAGTCTCATGTCTTCGATGATATCTATGGTACCAAAGCCTTTTTTGACTGAGAAAGATGATTAAGTACGGGTTTTATCTCATCTTTCTTTTATTTCTATAGGCTTATATATGTCATTTATTTTTTTTGATCTCTCTCCGGCACATTTATAACACGTGAAAGATGCTCGAATTACCAACTTGGGATTGATTTAGTGGTTCTCTCACTAAGTCTCCAAATGGGTATTCCTAGAATCGAATATCAGGTTAGGGGGTCGACTGGAATTTTTCCAGGGATTCATAATGATTATGTCCCAGCAACCGAGTGAATAGCATCCCAGACCTCAAAGTGGAGCTCGTGTCCCGTAAACCCGAGACTAAAAGAAAAATTGCCCGACTCAAATCCAGTTGTTAGCCTGAGGATGGTAGAGAAAGTCCGCCTCATGATAGTTTGCCCCCCTCGCTCGGGGATCTAAAGAGAAATATCTTGCTCAAGGCCAGTTATCGAGGGCCGGTATTTACAAGCACGTGTTAAGTGTGAATACATTATCATGTGAGGGTGAATGTTGATATATAAATCCCATATAAGAGAATTAATAAGTTAAAACATTGTTTATGAGAGGGAGGATACCACCAATATAAGAACTTGAACTTTTCAATTGGATATGTGTTCAATTTTTTGTAACATGTGAGTCAAGTGGATATTTCACATATTGACAATCATCGCCTCAAAATTCAAGAATTTATGAAATTTAAATATTCATTTAAATTATCATATCTTATTAATTTTTACGTGTCTAGTATCCAGTATTTAGATATCTAATAAACCATAATTAATTTAGATTCAAACCGAATCGAGCCACTAAGAAGTTAAAGCTCTACAAATTTGAGAATTTATGAAATTTTTTTTTGCATTTTACTCATATTTTCCTTTCAACTCATATATGTATTTATTATCTCCTTTCGACTCATTTATATTTTATTTATTTATAATAATATTTAAATTTAATATTTCTACAATAAATAATAGATTTTTTCTTAACTTATTCTGTAATTATCATCCGGCAATTATGAGAATTCAATAAAGCTATTCAATTTTATATGACTCAGGCCAACAACACGCTGTCCTTTCCCTTTTATTTTTACCACATTTCAACTATTGTAGGCAGCCATCATCTCAGTGATTGAATTATTGGTTTTTTTCCCTCTTGAAAAGACGTTATTTTTTAGCTTCCTTTCTCTATAAACCACGTTCTCTTAATGAGTCATCACTGGTTCAAGCTCGGGTCGATTTGATCCATCGAATATGATCCTCTTTCAGTTATGAATTTTTTTTTATATCTTGTCACAACTTTCATCTAGATAAAATATAAGTTAATTAGTTAGTATTGGAAAATTTAAAAAAAAAACGAATAGGTTTGTAGATATCGATGAAATTCAAGCAAGTTTCGAGTAGCAAAATAAGGAATCGAATGATTCTGGTTTCGCTTCCGATGAGCAGGGTACCTGGAACCGGAATCTGTTACATATTTACAGAGTTTATTTTAGTCGTTCATAATTTTCTTGTTTGAACTCTCATTCTCGATCCATTTAAACTATTGTATTCCTAACTCAATAAATTTTCATTTGACACAATAATTATGTATATTTGATGAACTTATCTCTTTTAAATATCATTATAACTTAAAAATCGATAATAAATAATAATGGGATGTACGGTAAACATTGTTAGAGTTATAATACAGTAAAATAACTATACAAATAGTGATAACTATGAAAACGTTTTGAACATGATTATTTTATGATTATTAAGTATATTAAAATATCAAAATAATTTGTAAGAAGTAAGTAAGCAGGTTCCAGATTAACCAGAATTTGTGGCTCTAACAAGTTCCGGGTGGAGTCCAATTCCAAAATTCAGTAAGGTATGCTCCAATTCTAATATTTAAAAACCGGTCTTATAAAGGTTAGAGTCTGATTACCATAAAAAAAAATACATGGTACCCAATCCGATCACCTCTAGAGGAAAATGATAGAAATGTATAGAGACGCGTCGTGTGCCATACCCATAATCGCAAAATTTATTATAATAAGTAACTCAAAGAATTAAATCAACAGTAACCCATTTATGGATAAAAAGAATCAGATAAACTACGAGATAAATAAATATAACATATCAATTGGGTATATTCAAAAGGCATCAACGATCGATAATTTCCTAATAAGATCAAATAATATATCTGATACACACCTAGAAAAAATATCTAAGGAAACTAGAAATGCTGCCTAGAATTTAAAAAAGATATGAAATTTAAATTTCACTTAAATTATCTCATTTTATACATTTGAATTTTTCACTTTACTATTGATCTGATCTGACTCTCTAATTGTATACCTTGCACAAATTTTCTGAACTCATACTTAGAATTATACATAACTAATCTTGGTCGTCCAATTTAGTTTTTAAGATTATCAAAAGGGTATTTTACTTTTTCCTGAATGGGTATTTTTGAATGATTGAGATAGTGACAGACCCGCACGAATTGGAAAAGTCGTAATCGGCAATTAAGAATCTATATCCATATCCATATTAATACTATATATTAAGCCTGGCGCACTTCAGGCACGCGGTGAGGCTGGCTCTCTTTTATTTCTTCCATACCGCAGTTCTAGGATCGAACTTCTCCTTGAACAAGAACTGGATTAATTTTTCCTTGGCATAAGGGGCCCGCTCCTCTCCCTTTTCATTTATTGGTTGTAGCTTTGCCCCATAGGATCGTACAGCCCATTGGGCATGTGTTTTCAGCATGGGAATACAATATCGAGAAACAAAAAGAAGTAATGTGAATAATGTGGTGAAGAAAGTTGGATGGAGAAGGTTGTACTGACTGACCAAGCATAAGAAAAAAATGTTGGAAAAATGGCGTTGAATTGAATGAGAAATTATTCTCATGGATTGAAAATTATATTTGGGTCTAAATCCAATTGAATGAGAGATATGAGGAATTGAAATTGGGTTATAAAGAGTCCAAGCCCACATGGGCCCATGGGACCCATAGAGCCCATGGTGAGAATAATGAAAAACTTAATCCCACAATGATAATTTTAAAAGGTTTATAAACTAAAAGTGGTCTTATAATAAGTAACTACTTCATCTACAATAAACGGCTTTCTCGCGGCTCCCGCCGATGGCTGGAGGGGCCGGCCAAGTTTTTCCACTTCTGGAAATTTTTTTCTCCTTGGGCTCTTAACGTCCGGTTGTTCGAGCATTCAATTGCCCGGTTCTCTGCTATTAAGCCAGCAACCCCCTTCCTACATTATAAATAAGACCTTTGGTCCTTAGGATCTACACACCTTCACAACTCTCGAGCTCTCACTTCTCATCTTTGCATTCTGCATCGTTTTCTGGTGGTTTCCAGCTTCAATTTTCGGTTCGCCTCCAGCTGTGGGTCTTGTGCAACCTCAAGCTCAGCATCGTTGTATCCTGGGAGACTGAAGTCTACGCTACCTCAGCACAACTAGAGGGAACAAATTAGTCTTAAGGACACTGTGACCGCAACAGATCTCGATACAATCAGTAAAAGATTTTCATTTATAAGTTTATTATTTCGATTTTGTGTTATTCGATTATTTATATTTCAGAAATTTAGTCGAATTGTCTTCTTCTACTCCAATTTGTGGTAAGTCTTTCTTGCACGATTTCGTGCCCATAGAAAGAAAACAAGAAAAATCATTTTATTGATAATATTTTTGTGGCCATTGAGATTGTTTGTTGTCATATTTTGATTTACAAAAAACAACTAGACATTTACTTATACTACTCACAGTATATTATTTAAATAAAAATTATTAGAAATATTTATTTA
Organism: Lagerstroemia speciosa; assembly: GCA_037672795.1. NCBI lineage: Eukaryota > Viridiplantae > Streptophyta > Magnoliopsida > Myrtales > Lythraceae > Lagerstroemia > Lagerstroemia speciosa. The sequence goes on along the minus strand of CM075297.1, from coordinate 5,700,593 downwards.
TACACGATTGAAGAGTGAGAAATGAAATGTAAAAATAAAAGATAAATCTATAGAAAGAATAGAAGAATGTCACGAGAGAGAGGAGGGGGAAGTTTTAAGTGGAAGAGAATATTGTGAGAAGTCGGCAGTTATATATATCAAATTTTATGATCATACCCCTATTTTATGTTAATCTAAGAGTCAAAAAAATGTTAATTTTTATGTAATATGGGTAAAAATAAAAGGTTTTTTGCCTAAAAATACGAACTGTTCAAGAATTCCATAATCTATCATTAACTATTTTTTTTACGTAGAAAATTACGAACTATTTTTTGGCCTAGAAAATCACGAATTGTGCTCATTTTTCCTAATTTACCATATCGTTAATTTTTTCTGTTAATTGATGATGTGCACAATTAATTTTACTAATTATGCAAATGGAATCTGACGTAACATCATATGTGATGTTCATTTGGACTAAAAAATACGAACTATTATTAAATTCTGTGTTTTATCATGAGAACGGATGTGAAAACATATGTGCAAACTATTTTCGAATTCTCTATTTTATCATGAAAATGAATATGTAAATAGATGTTCCCTATTTTTATGACCAGATGATTTCAGATGTGATGACACGTCAGACTTCGTTTGCACAATCAGTAAAATCAATGATGCACGTCAGTAATTAGCAGTCAAGATTAACGACGTGATAAATTAGGAAAACAGATATAATTTGTGATTTTTTAGGCCACAAAAAAGAAAAACAGAGTATAGTTTGTAATTTTCTAGGCCAAAAAAATAGTTCATAGTAAATTAGGGAATTCTTAAATAGTTCCTGATTTTCAAGGTAAAAAATAGTTCGTGGTAGATTAATGAATTCTTAAATAATTTGTGATTTTTTAGACAATTTACCCAAAAATAAAAAAGGAAAAAGTGACATAAAAATGGAGGTATTTCCTTAAAGTAATAATAGATGCATTTATAGTTTATCATAATATAACTTTATTTTTATATTTAATCTACTTCATTTATTTTCTTATAATATCTAATATTATCTTTACTACTTTGATTCGCAGCATGGCAAAAATTTCTTTCCTAATATAATATAACATTAAACTTCTACTCTATTTTTATCTTTTTATTTTACTACATGCACACGTAAGATGGATTAATTGAAGTGATTTGATACATGTTTTTCACTGGTAAAATTTAAATTTAAATCTTATAAATGAGAAAAATTCACATTTAAATGGATTTTACTATCTAATAGATTGATTTCGTGTAAACACTAGATTAAGTAGGAAAAATGACGGAACATATTGTCAAAACAGGCTTCAAAAATGCTTTTATTAGGTCCTTATTCCGATTTCCGACTCACAACTTATAAATTCTAAATTCGATTATTACCATGAGAATTATGCGTCATTTTATTTCCTATCTTTATGTTAGTCTAATAAACGTCCCTTATCCTGGAAAAAAATGTTAGCCGCACCACACCATACCACAAGTGAAATTCGTTCAAAAAAAAAAGGCACAAATGAATAAGAGAAGAGGCCAAGAGACGCCCATCAAGTTGAAAAAATGCACCACCAACTACCAAGTTTAAACACATTAAAAACATTTCGTGATCAGGGAATGGGGCCCATGAGGGGCGGCCTGAGTGATGACCTCCCGAGTTCGAATTCCCAGAAGCGTATTTCCTCGTGGGTGAGGGCTTTATAGTTATCTAGTTCATCAGGTTCATCTATCTTACCTGAACACGTGGTTTGTAAGTTATTGTGTGTGCTCCGATGAGGAGATATCACAAACTCCGCTTGTCGAGTCAGGAATAAGTCTGGATACCTTGGTTATCGTTAAAAAAAAAAAAAAAGATTAGGGAAGTGGGAAACGACAGCATCCATTTTTGTCTGATGATATTTTATCTTTCGGTTGAAAAGGAAAGAAAGGGGTGATGATGATGAAGAAGGGGTCCCCCAAGATAAAGCTTGCAATTAATGATCCAAACCGTAACACCCATTGCAGGTGAGAAAGACAACTTCAGTATAAGTTTTATAAATACTAAAAATTTATAAATTAATTGAACTGTTCTGATTTTGAATAGGGGTGTAAGTTTTAAATCGAAAAAACCGACCGAACTGGAATCGAAAAATTGGATTTATGGGTCCAGGGATAAATCTGGAGTGGTTTTTAATGTGGAAAAAACCGGACCGAAAAATTCGGGCCCCAAACCGAAAAACCCGGCGGAACCCGAAACCGAACCGGAAATTATGTTAAATTATATGTAATAAATTATTTTATTGTTAGATTTTGACAATCAAATAATATATTTAATATTTTTAAACTTGAATCTTGATACATATTTATGTATTTTATTTTCTTAATACACTAAAATATTTATAATTAGTGTTTCTCATTTATTATAATGAATTTTATTTTATTATTTTTGTATTTAATATATTATTATAATAAAAGTTGAACCCGAAAAAACCGACCAAAAAATCGGACCTGAAGTGGGTGGTTTTCATAACCCCTAAATGGTTATCGGTACGGTTTTTAACTTGAAAAAACCGGACCGAAAATAACAGGGACCCGATAATTTTTGGAAAAACTTGGCCCGAACAGCCTGTTTACAACCCTAATTTTGAACTAATCAAAATTATTTTTATTTTTATTTTTTTTGTATATCCAAAAATAGAACTTTCTTATATCACTTAAATGATTAGACCTTTCGTCATCACATACATTTTTAAAAAGAAAAACAAGAGAAACTTCCCTTTTTTCGGGATAAATAAATGGTATTCAAAAATCTAATAAGCCATAACTAATTCAGTTTGAGTCGGGGAGGCTCTCTCAAGGTAAGTTTTCTCCATTTATAAAACTCAAATTTGATACATCACTTGAAGGGAAGAGACATCTATTGCCTCAACTAATTCATTCTGATTGAGAAAATTCTCTTTTATTTAATTCCAAAGCCTGCATTTTCATTGCTCCAAAAGCAACCGATCTTCTTTTCAGACGGAAAAAAAATGGTTTTGGTGCACGACAAAGAGCTCTTGAGTTGGTATCTGATCACTCTCAAGCTCAGGGAGACTCTCCAGGCCAGTCTCCCCAGGACATCAACTTCCCCTGCCTCCGCCGCAGACTTACCATCCGGCCACCAGCAACAACCACAGCAACCGCCACAGAGCAACCAACTCCAGCACCCGACTAGCAACTCCATCCGAGTTGAGATCCCGAGCAAGGAGGAGCCCGAGATCAAGTTCGTCGAGGATGCCAGGTCCGAGAAGACCCCCAGGCGGAGCCTGGTCTCCATCGGGGACAGGCTCAAGCAGGCCCGGCAGGCTGATGCCGCATGCCCGTGGGCCCGGATCTCAATATACCGGATTCCTCATTACCTTAAAGATGGTGAGGACAAGGCCTACAACCCACAGATCGTGTCCCTCGGGCCGTATCACCACGGCAAGAAGCAGCTCCGCCCAATGGAACTCCACAAGGGGCGGTCGCTCCACCGGGTCCTCATGCGGACGGGGCACGACATCACGCTCTACCTCGACTCAATCAAGGAGCTCGAGGACAGGGTCCGGGCTTGCTACGAAGGGCAGATTCCGCTCGGTAGCAAAGAGTTCATCGAGATGATGGTCCTGGACGGATGCTTCACCCTCGAGCTGTTCCGTGGGGTGGCGGAGGGGTTCGAGGAGCTCGGGTACCCATGGAACGATCCAGTTTTCTCGATAAGGGGCTCAATGCACTTGATCCAACGGGACATGATCATGCTCGAGAATCAGATCCCGATGTTCATCCTTGACCGGCTCCTCGGGATTCAGCTCGGGGACCCAGACCAGAAGGGGCTGGTAGCAAAGCTTGCATTGAGGTTCTTTGACCCATTGATGCCCACGGATCCCGGGTACCATATAATGTATGAACTAGTCTCGAAGTTTAAGTTTATCAGATGATCCAGTCAATTTGACTTACTGTTCAACAATTCATTTAATGATCCAAATTTTCCTGTGTTTTTTATTCGTTTGCTAAGGTTTGAAGCGACTTTCGATCCCTTATCGGACTACCGGAGTGGGCTCCACTGCCTCGAAGTGTTCAGGAGGAGCCTCCTCGGTTCGGGTCCGAAGCTGGTCCCGAGGAACTGGATCAAGCGGTTTTCGAACATTCACCGGCTTGCCGACAAGAGGAGGCAGCAGCTCATACATTGTGTCAAAGAGCTAAGAGAGGCCGGGATCACGTTCAGGAAGCGAAAGACAGACCGGTTCTGGGACATCAAGTTCAAGAAGGGGGTCCTCTACGTCCCAAGGCTCCTGATCCACAACGGCACCCGATCTCTCTTCCGCAACCTCATTGCGTTCGAGCAGTCCCACCTCGACTGCTCCAACAAGGTGACCTCGTACGTGATCTTCATGGACAACCTCATAAACTCCCCCGAGGATGTCGTGCACCTGCACTACCACGGGATCATTGAGCACTGGCTCCGAAGCGACGCCGAGGTGGCGAACTTGTTCAACCGGCTCTGCCAAGAGGTGGTATTGGACGTGAACGATAGCTACCTCTCAACCCTGTCCGTGGAGGTGAACCGGTTCTACCATCACCGGTGGAATTCCTGGGGGGAGAGGTTGAATGCCTGGAGGGTGAGCCTAGTGCAGAACTACTTCAGCAGCCCCTGGGCTACAATCTCTGTGATTGCAGGCGGTGTTCTTCTGTTGCTCACCTTGGCCCAGACCTTCTACGCGATTTATGGATATTACAGGCCGCTGCTAGACCCAAGTTCTTGGTAGACCGAGGTTCTTGGTTATATTTCCATGAAAATATAGTAGATTTCAGGTAATGAATAAATGAATCGATCGGTTCCGATTCCAGTTCCAGTTAAGATTCCAGCCCACATGATACGCAAAACTGGAACTGAAATATATTAACTTGTTCGCACGGTTAATTTTAATCGTTTGTAACTTTCTCATTTGAACTTTAATTTGCGAGCTGTTTAAACCATTGCATTCTCAACTCGATGAACTTCATTTGATATAATAATTATGCATATTTGATTAATTTTCATGTCAAAAATATTATTATAACTTAAAATTAGTAATAGATAATACTTAAATACAATGAAAACATATTTAAAAGTTATACATATTTAATATGATAAAAAAAACTATATGAAATGAAATAATTATGAAAAATATCAAAATAATTCATATTATAGTGTAAAAGAATAAACAATAAATATGTTCCAACAGCGTACCCGAAATCTGTGGTTTCTTACAGGTTCCAGATAGGGTCCGGTTTTGATATTTAATAGGGTAGGATCTGGTTCCAAAATTTAGGAACCGGTTTTATACATTGTAGGATCCAAGTACTATTAAAAAAACATATAGCTGGAATTGCTCACCCCTAATTCTTGAGGTACCGGCAACCCGACCCCTATTACGATCTTCTCGATTTTCATTCTTTTCCTATTAGATTTATAGAGAAACCAAGGATTTCCGGGTTTTGCATGTTTCGAACAGTGGATTGATCGTGCGTACTGTTGTTTTGGCAAAGAGCCGTGTGATTGCTCTGTCGGATTGCTATCTTATTGTTTGTGCATTGGGAACATGAATTGTTAAAAGAGATTGCTGGGATTCAGAGATGATGTTCATTTGTCAACATTGTCCTTTGAACTGAATCCGTGGTCATGAAGCAAAAATCACTCTGATCTCCTATTAAAAAATTCCCAATGGCTTTGGGGCTTCAACTCTTACATATAGTTCTTGTTTCGGCAATTTAAAAGTGGGTGAAGCCGAAACCAGATGAAGAGAGGCAAGGGGCAACTCAAGGATGATTTTAATCAAAGCAACACTCACAATTTTGTTATGGTTCCCCAAAAGGGACCTCAGATCAAAGCAACTACATACTAAATCCGACATGTTGGCAACTCAGGAATCGAAAATCAAGGGGAAAAAAATATGTTATCAGTTGACTTACTTCCTCTCCAGGAAGAGAACCTGTAAAGCAACACAAGGAGGCCATGTCGGGAAATAACAATATCAGGGAGAGAGTATGGGCATCCTTTGGCCACCATGAGAAATCAAACAAAGCTCCTCAGTCCTTTCAGCTCCGTTTGTGATGAGACACCATAAGACGTACTGACTGCTGGCTGGAACGACTCTGAAGGAGCATCAGACGACCTTACAATAACTGAGTACTTCTTCTAACTACATCAGGAACTTAATCCCTAGGGAGATTTGCGGTGGTGTCAGTCGAAGATGATCTCTTCCCATACGTCTAACAAAAGGAAACAGAAGTGAGGAACTAATGATTCAGTAGATTATACAAAGCAGGTGAGTAAGAAGAGTTTAGCGTAATCTGTCTCCTCATAGTGGCAGTAAACAAGACCACCCAGTAGAAGAGAAGAATCAGCCAAAATGCGGCCACATCGAACTAGAAATACATGACTTAAACATCTTGTTTATAGTGAAATCATTGGAGGCCTCATACATTCAAAAGTCACAGCTATCCCCGAGAATTCGGTCAAAGATAGTAAACTTAATGTTGACTGAGGAGATTATTTTAGGAAAAAGTCTTGCATCTTTGCTCTAAACCTTTAATCCATGTTCATTTTCATTGTTAACCTATAACTACAAGCACTATTTGTAATAACTGAAGTTTTTCTTCTCTTAGCCTATGGATAAAATGTCAGGTAACTCTTCCCTCTTCCAAATGCAGAGACTAGATCATAGGTTTTAATTATTCGACATATTGTTCCTAGAGCTGACCATTAATATTTTTTTCAATTGACTCGTTAACTTAAGGCCTAATGTTTCATTGATAGAAAAACTTGCGTGCGTCAACCTTCTACTTCTTCTCAAATGATGAATATGTACCTGCAAGCTGCAGTCCTCCAAACTTACTTTGCCTGCAAAAACGTGTCGTGCTTGATGTTCTTATGAGCTACTTTGCCTATAAAAACACATTTAACGAAAAGAATATGGATCGTTAGATCATATGTCTGCTTCTCTAGTTTACATTTGTCTTTTTCGGAGTTTGTCTGCAAATAAACAAAACATGCATGGCCAAACCTTTGATTACCAGTGAAACCATGATGCAGTGCGTTTATGTAATGGATTGATTTTCATGTTGAGTAGTAGTTCATGGGAAGAATGCATTAAGTTCTCGATGGGGTTTGGCTTACAAAAATTATTCTATTAGTTGCAATGTCATTCTTTGATATTCAGAATAATCTTGTGCATGCGTTTGAATGTTTGTCTACTGTGGAGTGAACTTACGAGCAAGAACTCTACTTTTTGCACTCTTTTTCGTGTCTATTCTAGCATCATTTCCTCCTGTTCGGTGCCCTGGATGGCACAAACAAGACAGTTTCATTAAACATCTGTTGTTGTTCCTATGTGCAGCTTGGTAGTCGACACCCTATTGGAGATCACTGTCCCATCAAAGTGCACTCCATGGCCCGATGCTCCTCTCGAGCTCCCACCTACTGATAAATCAACCGGTGTGCGAGACCAGATTGCTGTGGTCAAGCATCCTGTAAAAATCAGAAGCTCTAGGTCGAGGTGGAGCTCGCGGAGTGAGAGGAGGCATGAAGCAAGAACAGTAGAAACTCAGGTCTCCGCTAAGCAAACCGGGCAAAATTGACCGAACAAAGAGTCCATTACAGCACTCGGAGATCTGTGACCATAGACTGTGAAAAGAAGAAAGTGAAAATCACTCACTGGTGCGAAATCAGAGGAGCTCGATTTCTGTTGGGTGGTTGATTCAGGTTATCGTAGATTTGTCAATTCGTGTTATAGTTCTTTGTTTCGTCCGGGTGATCAGTCTTTTCCATCGGGTGTATGTTATCCTCTTGGGCTGCTAGAGAAGAAGGATTGATCACTTTTATCTTATTGCATAGTTTGCAAAAACATAGGAGTCATGGGATTCTCTGTTTAGAAGATGTTGGATTATTTGAGACCACATTGCATGTAATAAAGATTTTCTCGGAGAACGTTGTTTGTCGGATACTCAACCATGAATTCCGCGTGTAAAACCTGTTTGTGCAGAAGTTGATTGAATGTCGATTTGTCTGGTTTGAGTTATTAGGGAACGGATCCAGAAACTTAATCTAGGAGGGTAAAATTTCATAGGATACTAATATAATAAATTCAGGGGGCAAAATTCTATAGGACATCAACATAATAAATTCGGGTGGCGAAATAGGATAGTTCAATAAAAAAATTAGACAAAATCATGTGAGATATGTATAGTATATCAACGATTTTTCCGGTTTCAGGGGGTGATCGCCCCTCGCAATTGACACTCTGATCCGAATTTAAAAACTGCAGTGAAAGATCTAGTAGCAATTGAATGGGATTGAGAAGAACTTTGCCCATTCATTCCACCTATTAATCCGAATTGATATGTATATATTAATATGCCACGAATATTTCTTTCAAAAAATTCATAAACAATTATTCTATTCAAGTCTAATTCACTGTTTCAACTTTTCAAAATTACCATAAAAAGTTGACTAATTAACTGCATCGTTATTACATTACATTTTATTTTATTAAATTCATTTCATCTTATCGCACCAAACATGGCGCACGTGTATAATGGTATTTGAATTTGATATTTCCACTATATAAATAAACAGTCAACTTCTCAATTTGGTCTGTAACTGCCGCAACTGCGGCAATTCACTATAGCTATTCAACTCTCCTGCTACACATACTGATCACATGCTTATCATTTAACGCAAAAATATTTCTCAAACTATACTAAATCTCTGATGGTTTTACATTAACGGGACAATGTTAGTATTAGTTATTTAGTCCGTTTGTTGTGTCCGCGGTTAAATATGAAAGCTTGAATATAATGTAATCGGAGTGGCCAGGTCATCATTGCTATTATTATCCTTTTTTATCCATCAAAAGGAGATATTTCTCTCAATGTGAATCGAAAAATCTGTTTCCAATTCTCACTTATGAGAGTTTTCGTCTCTTTTATTTTCGCCTTCCTTCTGCCTCTTTTATTTTTTTTCCTCATTTATAATTGAAAAAAAAAGAACAATAACAACAATTTTATTATTTTTTCGATGGTTTTTTTCAATATGCATATACGTAGAAGAGGTAGGAGAAATATGGAATAAAAGGAGTACGATAAGTCTAATTATTAAGATTGAAAATAGAACCTTTAGATTATAGGGTGACAGTGAAAACAATTGTATCAAATCGGGGATTCATTTCCTTTTTATATGGCTGCCGGGGACACCCGAAGCGCCGACAACTGTGATTGGGCCAAAGCCCATAACCAACAACAAGGCTGGGCCGGAAATCTAGAGAGGCCAGCTGAAGAACAATTTCACAGGAGTCAGGCCCAATAACATGTTGTCTTTTCCCTTGTATTTTTAACACGTTTGAATTAACCGCAGCCAGCCATCGCCCGCCCTAGTGATTGAATATTATAGTTTTTTCCTTCTTGGAAAGAGGTTATTTGTTATCTTCCTTTCTTTGTACACCACCTAGTCTCCAAAAATCGAATGAGTCATCGCTGACGATAATTCTCTTCCAAATCATGAATTTTCTCCATCATTTATACGATTCGAATATAACACCTTTTAATTAAGAGAAAATATCACCAAATCATCACAGTTTGACTTATATTAAGTTGTTTATTAGATTCCCTTTGTAGTGTTAGGGTTGCAATGCTCCTCTTGACCGGAGAAACTTTAGATTAGAATGCATGCATGCTTGTGCTTTAAAGAATCTGGCTGATCTGCGAACAATATTATTTTTACGGACACCAAACTTTCAAAGCAAAACCAAATAAAAGAAGCGTTTTGGCTTTGAAAATTCTTATGCCCCATCCCAGTTTTCTAATGTTACTAACCTCGGTCAGATTCTCGATTTGTGTCTCGTTCGTTCAGGAAAATCGCATCTCACCCTCCTTTGCCTTCCCTAATTCTCGCAAGGGATGAAAGTGAGAAATTCTAGACGGTATGCCGAGACCCGATTTACTTGAGAGCTTTCATGACCATCGAGTTCCATCTACACCATCGAGGAGAGCTTTCATCTTTCACATCCTATATCAATGTGCTGCCTAATTCTTTCTTCATAGAATAGCCGACCCAAAAAAAAAAAAAATTTTGACTTTGAAGAGGGTTGCCTTGCAAGCATCAACTCCTTTAAATTCTTGATTTTTCCCCCTTTGATTTTGAAAAAAAAAAGGTCCTTTTTTTCATATATTATTGACGCTGTAGGATGGATAGGGAATAAGACACCTTTTCTTACATTTTATTTTTCAAAACCGATACGTATAAAGAAAATGTTAGAGTGAAGAGAAAAATAAAAAGAAAATAATGAATGAGAATTAAATCAATTATCTTAATTTCATGCCTGCCATGATATCTATGGTATCAAAGTCTTTCTTTGACTGAGAAAGACGATTTAAGTACAGTTAATAGCATCCCCGTCCTATGGTTTAAAGATTTTAGATTCGATCTCGCTAGTAAAATTTTTCGTATCTCTTTTATCATCTATTTCTTTTACTGTTACAAGTTTATATGTCTCATTTATTTTTTTTAAAAAAATTCTCTCTCTGACACCTTTGTAACACGTGAAAGATGCTCGAATTGCCCCCACTTTTAATATCTTTGCATAGCTGTCATCTAAATAAAAAAAAATACAAACTAATTAGTTAGTATTGGAAGAATTTAAAAAAAAAAAACGAAAAGGTTTGTTCATGCTGCCGAAGTGGAGCTGGTACAGTTTTATATAACAACTAGTGTAGATGCCCACCCGCGCTTCGCTGCGGGAAATTTATAGTTAATAAATTGAAATACTTTTGCAAGTATGTTTATATCTGATTAAAATATCTCTGTAAGAACAATTATATTTGATCGGTGAGTTATTGTAGGGAGAGCAAGTCTAGCGATGCAATGAAAAGAAATTACTGTAAAATATATGTTGAGGATAGATAAATATGCGTTGTCATATATATAAAAATACAGGCATTTTTCCTACTGCAAGCGTACGATATTGGTTTTTTATATCCTGACTTTCTGGATATAAAAAATAGTAGCACAACCTAAAATAACATTACAGTCAATGCATATTCTAGATACGTGATTAATGTAGATACAAAAAGTATTGTGTTTCAACATCCAGAACTTCTTCAAATAAAATATGAATGCCAGAGCACTTGCCAAACCTGTTGGATCGAAGACAGATTGATTAGGAAAAATACTGCTAAAAATAGGGGAAGACCATTGATTTAAACTGGCAAGATTCAAATTCTATATATAGATATATCCTAAATGAATGCAGTGATAATGAACATACAATAAATGGATTGAACAAATAATGTGGCCTTTTTTTCCCTATAAATAGCTATAATAAATAGATAATAATAATAATTAAAAAAATAACCATAATCATATTCCTATATGTTACGAAGAATGCATTATTGTAACAATGAAAGCGAGAGCAGCTGCCAAACCTGCTAGATCCAACACGGGTTTATTAGGAAATAGAGCATCTTTGGTAGGAGGGAATAGCTACCACAAGCATTTCTCTAAAATGCTAAAACTAAATCTTTCAAATATAACTATCAAAATAACAAATGCGTTGGTGATAAATGAAAAGAATTCATTGCACTCATTAGTTAATATGTTGTAAGTGCAACAGGATACATAACTGGTGCACTAAAATAAGAGTTCAAAGAGGATAAATAATCCGTTCATTAACAGCAATAGTGATAGAAAGATATTGAATCCAGAAATAACTAAGCAAATAAAAAAGGTTCAAAGAGCACAGATAATCAACTGCCTAACAGCAACACCAATAGAATGATATGGAGTTCATGCAGTTTTCCACTATCATGGTGAGGAATATCATAGAATGGATGGAGTCAAGTCCTAACAGAATGATGCATTGCACAATCCATGAATATCAAGACTGCTATAGAAACAATGTGTCAATAAAGTAGCTTAAGGTAATTTTAATAAGAAATTGGTATCCTACCATCATAGGCCCAAACATACCTTTCTTAAATCCAAAAGAAGGTGCTTTTCTGGTGAATAATGTTTTGAAGGCCTTGTCGTCTGAACTTGATTTGATGAAGGATATGGTGACTGCCAAAGAAGAGATTTTGCAGCAAGCAATTATTTGAAATGTTAAAACTACATTTTTTCAAATTGATGTGTCAAAAGGCAAAAGCTATCCTTGGTGCAAAGGTAGTGAGCATATAGAGTAGATGGGGGTTCAGTTATCCTGATGCATGTTTTCCATTGCCTTCATCTCAAATTTACAGTTTATTCATTATTAATGACAATTAAGTGCAGCAAATGCGAAGAAGTTGATGAATTATTTATTCTATATGACTACTCAATATAAAAGGACTCAACAGTGGTTGCTAGCTATGAATTACAGAAGAAGTCCAAAGAAAGGTTAGATGCATCGCAACATACCTTCGAGAATCTGTTCTTTTGCATCAACTGTCTTTTACGTGAACATTAAGTCACCGATCTTTAATAGCGATACAGGTAACATGGACAATTAATAGTTTCTCTTCTTGAAGATATTTTTTTTGCATGAGGACCAAAGTGAGGTGGAGATCATTAATTGAACATAGACTGTATTTACCTATTTTTAGCTAAGCTACACACTCTTTCAAACTTACATTTGTATCAATTACAGGAAAAGAAAGAGAAGGAAGGCCCAACAGGAGAATGCAAAAAAGAAAAAGAACAATCCACCTCTTTTAATCAATCAAAGTTCCTAAGTGCATGTAAATTCTATATGCCAAGCAATGTATTGTACGTACGATGGCTGAATCAAATTGAAGATTCTGATGAATTAAAGAATCACATATGCTATGACAGATGGAATAAGCTACCCACTTTTTTAAGCTAAAAAAGAATCTCAATTTGACACCATTTCACAATATATCTCAAGTAGAGTATTCAAAGTATGTAACATCAACAGACCTTTGTCCTTCAGCAAAACAAATAAATTAATGAACCAATATCATTGGGCATCAACGTATAAGAAGCCATCTAAATCCAGTCTCAAATTCTCTAAATTTTGTTTATGTTCAAAACACAATATAAATGATATTAACAATAAATTAAATACATGAAACTGACATTGCAGTTACTGATGTACATGTACTTTTACATATCTATGGAAGTACTACTAAGTAGGATGGTGTAACAAATTAACTACAATATAACAATTAAGTTATTGTTCATACGAAAGATTAAACAATCAGCATACGGGATTTCAAAACTGTTGATGAAACTTACAGTAAATAGCTGTAATGGATGAGAGAATGTCAGCTCCGTGGACTCTGGAATTGATCAAAATATTATAAATAAAGAGGGCAATTATTAGTTAAGTATAATTGCAATTATAAGAAATTTTATAGTTAAATGAGAAGACTAAAACGTAGGAGTTGAGACTCTATTAAAGCTTGACCTTTGCGATAAAGAGTGTTGACATTATTTGTATTGCACACGAAAACCTGCGAAGAATAGGAGAATTAGAAATCAACAAAAGCAAACTTGCTCATAGAAAATGTTATTAGAAAAGATGAACTATTTTCCCAAATGCAGCAGATAGAGTAACAATAGTTAATTAACATGCTTTTCACCAATCTCCAGAAAAGAACGATAAACAGAAAAGGGAGAAAAACATTCCTACAGAACTCAACAGAGAACAAATCACCTCGTCTACAATTGAAGCTAGAGGAGGAAGAGATTCGATGCCCCAGAAGAATAGTCACTACATATTAACCTATAACCCACCTTCCAGCACAAAACATCCCGTGAGCAATGCTCTCCTAGAACACCTGACACCATGCCTAACATAAATAGCCAAACCATAAAGACCAATGAACCGGGCAACAAATGTCAAAACGGTAGGACAACACATGCAGCTGACCTGTCCAGTGTGACACAAAGGTACATAGGGTTGCAACCAAAAGGGAAAAGCATGACATGAAAATCAAAAGGAAGAAGGTAGCAACAACAACCCATTCATTCAGGATTCATCTATACATATAAAATTTGAAGAGGAAGGCTTACATGACCTGCGAAGCTTTTCCCAACTTTCAAGATTAAGAAGAGAAATCCATTGGTTCTCCCATCCCACTACGCACTCCCGCAGCAAGAAACAGATGAAATTCAAGAAACAGATGAAATTCAAGATTTGAAAAGAAGATTTAGAATAGAGCAGTGGAAGAACTGAAATTTAGTAAAGTAAAACAGATAATGCAGAAATTCTCAGTAGAAAAGATCATTTGTCCAATAGGTTTAGTATAGCAAGAATCCAACAATGATATCAATATTCTCCTCTTTCACAGAAAGCAAACCTAGGTTGTCTCTCTCCAGCTCCAAATCCCCATGTAGAAAACATGTCGAAAAGCTTGAAATTTCTGGGCGATTTTCGATCAAGGAACGGAAACACCGGCTATCCATAAAGCAAAAATAAACATCCTGCACATTTACACCACGCAGTGACAGGCACCAATACAGGTCAGTAGAAAGAAAAGGAACCTCGACAGTAAAATAAAAAAATGGTAAAAGAGAAAAGAGGAACAGAGGAAACCTGGCTAAGTTCACACACGCTAGGGTTCGACCGACCAGAACAATCCCGCCATCCACAGAACAGATCGCCTCCGATCATACCAGTGCACGGAACTGAAGACCAAATTCCCCTCCCTCTACGATTGATTAACACAAAAGAGAGACAGATCAGCACCGTACGCAAGATCACAAAAGCGAATAGGTAAGCAGAAGCAAAAGGAAACCCGAAACGGCAGAAGCAACAGAAAAGAGAAAATTCATGCTCGACTGGAACGGGCTAGGGCTCGGGCTAGAGAAGACGAGCACAGAACATGCGGCCAAGTTCAATGAGGAAATCATCACTACTATTTGGGTCAAGGAGGGAATGAAGGTGAAGACGGGTCGAGAAGAATGAACAAAAGGAAGGAGGGAGAGGCGGACGGTAGAAGCTTCGATTGACAGAAAATAGAAATAAATAAATTGAAAAAAAAAAAGAGTGGCCTGAAACCAGCCACGTAGAAGGCCTGGTGAACCGTCTTTCATAATGGAAGATGAGGAGGCAGAACACGCTAGAGATAAATTAAAAATTAAGAAGAAAATAGAAACTCAGGGAAGCTGCCACGTGGACGCTTGTGGGAAGGACTTGTTACTGAGTTTTAGTATATTAAAAATATAGATATTAGCACGCCTAGAAAAAAAAATAATATTTAGACAGTGATTTATTCAGGGGATTGAAGTCTTTATCCCAGAATTTGAGGAAATTTATGAAATTCGAATTTGATTTAAATTATCTTTATCTTATTAAATTTTTTAGGTGTATATTATCTGGTATTTAAAAATTTAATAAACCAAAATTAATCTACGTTCAAACATAATCGAGTCACTAATGAGCCAAAACTCTACCAACATAAATTTTCTTTATTTACAATACTTAAATTCGAGATCTTATTTAAAGAGAAAATATATCTTTATTATTTAAACTAGCTTATATTAGTCTGATCTTATCCATTTAAATATGTCCTTTTAATTAGTTTTTAAGATTTTTTGATCTTTTTTTTTTTTTTTGCTGAATGGGCATTTTGAATGATTGGGATGGTGACAGGCACGGACGAATTGGGAAAGTCATTACTGGCAACAAAGAATATAATATAATATTTCACTTCTACTCTATTTTTATCCTTTTATAATCGAAAAAATTTATTTTTAAATAGATTTTATTATTTAATAAATTGATCTAAATAAACACGACACTAATTAGGGTCGGTGAAATTTTTACATGACAAAATGGTAGTGTCAAAACAGGGCTTCAAAAATATTTTTATTAGACCTTTATTTGAGAATTTTCAAAAGAGAGAAAAAGAAGAGGTAAGAGAATATATTAGTTTAGGGTGTCGTTTTTTAGCACATTTGTATAAAATTTCGACTAATAGTTAAAAAATTCTGAATTTAATTCTCATAATGAAAATTATACATGTATTTATTTTTTTATTTTATATTTTTATATTAATCTCATAAGTCTCCCTACCAAAAAAAAAAGAATGTTTTTTTTTTGGTCGCCAGCCACGGTATCCAAGCAGGCCCCACCAGCGGTGAGATGACATCTTTCAGTCAACCATACTTGACTAATCCGTTGGTCGCCCCGGGTCGCACGCTTGGCAATGGCGGGTGAGGCTCTCAAGAGGGGTGTCTGCGTACGTGAGGTCTCGAACTTGAGACCTCCTTAAGCGGCACCGAGCTGCTTACCACTCGGCTCCAAAAAAAAGAATGTTAACACTACACCAGACGAGAAATTTGTTTTTTAAAAAAAGGCACAAATAAACAAGATAAGAGGCCAAGAGACATTCACGAAGTTGAAAAAATGCACTGCCAAGTTTAAACACATTAAAAGCATTTCGTGATTAGGGACATTTCGTGATTAGGGAAGTGGGAAACCACAGCGAACCCTTTTTTTTTTTTTTTTTGGTCGCCAGCCACGGTATCCAAGCAGGCCCCACCAGCGGTGAGATGGCATCTTTCAGCCAACCATACTTGACTAATCCGTTGGTCGCCCCGGGTCGCACGCCTGGCAATGGCGGGTGAGGCTCCCAAGAGGGGTGTCTGCGTACGTGAGGTCTCGAACCTGAGACCTCCTTAAGCGGCACCGAACTGCTTACCACTCGGCCCAACCCCTCTTGGTAAAACCCCTTTTTGTATGATAACGATATTTTATCCTTTGAAATGGAAAGAGAGGGGCGGCGATGAAGAAGAAGGGATCCCCCAAGATAAAAGCTTGCAACTATTGATCATCCAAACCAAAATGACGAGAAAGACCACTCGATTTCGAGTACTGTAAATATGATAAATTTAGAAAATGGCTAACCTGACCTTGAATTAATTTGGATCATTTGATTTTTCGTATATTAAGAAATAGTACTTTCTTATATCACTTAAATTATTGGACACACTTTAATCATCACAAACTTTTTTTTTTTTTAAAGAAACTTCTCTTTTGTATAATTCCGAAACGTGCCCTTTTATTGATCCAAAAGCAACCAATCTCTCGTTTCGAAGGAAAAATAAAAAATGGTTGCAGTGTACAACAAAGATCTCTTGAGTTGGTATCTGATCACTCTCAAGCTCAGGGAGACTCTCCAGGCCAATCTCCCCAGGACATCAGCTTCCGCTGCCTCCGCCGCCGACTTATTTTCCGACCACCAGCAACAACCTCAGCAACTGCCGCCACAGACCAACCAACTTCAACACCCGACTAGCAACTCCATCCGAATCGAGATCCCCAACGAGGAGGAGCCGGAGATCAAGCTCGTCGAGGATGCCAGGTCCGAGAAGACCCCGAGGCGAAGCGAGGCCGACTGGGTTGTCTCGATCCGGGACAGGCTTGAGCAGGCCCAGCAGGACGATGCTGCGTGCCCGTGGGCCCGGCTGTCGATATACCGGATTCCTCATTATCTTAAAGATGGCGAGGACAAGGCCTACAACCCACAGATCGTGTCCCTCGGGCCGTACCACCACGGCAAGAAGCGGCTCCGCTCGATGGACCGACACAAGTGGCGGTCGCTCCACCGGGTCCTCAAGCGGACGCGGCACGACATCGCCCTCTACCTCGACTCGATCAAGGAGCTCGAGGAGAAGGCCCGGGCCTGCTACGAGGGGCAGATTCCACTCGGTAGCAACGAGTTCATCGAGATGATGGTCCTGGATGGATGCTTCATCCTCGAGCTGTTCCGTGGGGTGGTAGAGGGGTTCAAGGAGCTCGGGTACCCTAGGAACGATCCGGTTTTCTCGATGAGGGGCTCGATGCACTCAATCCAACGGGACATGATCATGCTCGAGAATCAGATCCCGATGTTCATCCTCGACCGCCTCCTTGGGATTCAGCTCGGGGAACCAGACCTGAAGGGGCTGGTAGCAAAGCTTGCATTGAGGTTCTTTGACCCATTGATGCCCACAGACGAGCCATTGTCAAAGAGTGATAGGACGAAACTGGAGTCTCTCGGGTACCATATCATATATGATCTAGTCAATTTGACTTCTTGCTCAACAATTCATTTAATGATCCAAGTTTTCCTGTGTTTTTTATTCGTTTTACAAAGGTTTGCATCGACTTTCGATCCATTATCAGACTACCAGAGCGGCCTCCACTGCCTCGAAGTGTTCAGGAGGAGCCTCCTGAGTTCGGGTCCAAAGCCGGTCCCAAGGAACTGGATCAAGCGCTGGTCGAACACTCACCGGGTCGCCGACAAGAGGAGGCAGCAGCTCATACATTGTGTCTCAGAGCTAAGAGAGGCCGGGATCAAGGTCAGGAAGCGAAAGACAGACCGGTTCTGGGACATCCAGTTCAAGAACGGGGTCCTCTACGTCCCGAGGCTCCTGATCCACGACGGCACCCGATCGCTCTTCCTCAACCTCATCGCGTTCGAGCAGTCCCACTTCGACTGCTCCAACGAGGTGACCTCGTACGTGGTCTTCATGGACAACCTCATAAACTCCCCTGAGGACGTCGCGCACCTGCACTACTACGGAATCATCGAGCACTGGCTCGGGAGCGATGCCGAGGTGGCGGACTTGTTCAACCGGCTCTGCCAGGAGGTGGTTTACGACATCAACAACAGCTACCTCTCGACGCTGTCCGTGGAGGTGAACCGGTACTACGATCACCGGTGGAATGCCTGGAGAGCAAGCCTCAAGCACAACTACTTCAGCAACCCCTGGGTTATAATCTCTGTGATTGCAGCCGTGGTTCTTCTGTTGCTCACTTTGGCCCAGACCTTCTACGGGGTTTATGGGTACTACAGGCCGGCAGGTTCCTGAGGTACAGGTGACCCGACCTCGCTACAATCTTCTCGATTTTCATTCTTTTCCTATTAGATTTATAGAGAGACCGAAGGTTTCCAGGTTTTGCATGTTTCGAATGGAGGATTAATCGTGTGTACTGTTGTTTTCGCAAAGAGTGTGAGAGTGTTCTGTGGGATTGCTATCTTATTGTTCGTCCATTGGGACTGGGCTTGAATTAATAAAAGAGATTGATGGGATTCACATGTGATGTTCATTTCAACCCTGCCATTTGAACCGAATACATGGTCATGAGGCAAACATCAGAAACCAGAGGAAAAGAGGCAAATGGCAACCTAAGGATGATTAATTCACAATTTCATTATGGTTCCCCCATAAGGGACCTCGGATCAAAGAAATTGCATACTAAATCCGACATGTCAGCAATTCGGGAATGGAAAATTAAGGGGAAAATAAACATGTTATCAGTTAACTAACTTCCTCTCAAGGAAGCGAGCCTGCAAAGTAACACGAGGAAGCCTTGGTCGGGAAATAACAATATGAGCAAGATGCGGTGATCGATCATCTGGGCATCCTTTGGCCACCATGAGAAATCAAACAGAGCTCCTCAGTCCTCCCCTGCTTCGATCATGACGAGACACCATAAGACCAATTGGCTGCTGGCTAACATGACTCTGAAGAAGCATTGGGTGACCTTAAAAAAACTGACTACATCTTCTAACTACATCAGGAACTTAATCCTCAGGGAGGTTTGCAGTGGTATCAGTTGAAGATGATCTCTTCCCATACGTCTGGCAAAAGGAAACAAAAGTGAGAAACTGATGATTCAATAGATTATCCAAAGCAAGTAAGGAAGGCGAGTTATATGATACCCGTTTTCCAAGGGTGAATGGAACATATTTGTATTTGATCATGAGCGTAATTTGCCTCCTCATAGTGGCAGTAAACAACACCACCCAGTAGAAGAGAAGAATCGGCCAAAATACAGGCACATCGAACACGGGGAACAAGGTTAGCACGAAGCCAATCAAGAAAGCATACATCACCGATGACCTTCAAAAGAAACAAAACCCCATTGCGTCACTATTCCTCTTCAAGACAAATATGCCAGTTCAATTTTGATCACAAAACCTATTCCCAATTATCAAGATACGAGTAAGCACTGCTAATGATATAAAACCGAGAAGATAACCATCATAAACTACACGCCAATGAGTTGCACAACAGTGAAGAAGATCCCAAATCATGCCAATCTGTCGACGTTCTATCAAGTAAAATTCAATCCTTCCTTTCCTTGAAGACTAAAAAAGGGGACAGCGAACTAGGTTTATCTATGAGTTTGGTTCAACCATTCATCGGTACCATGGTGATACCAAATTCAACCTCTATGCAACAATTGGATAAGGATATCACATCCAACTTAGCAGAAACTTGAAAATCTCTCCTTTCTCCTTCACCGGTAACTCCATCAGAAATATGATGACAGCTTCAAATGTCTTCAACGCAAAGTTAAGAGCCAAGTTTGGCATGTTGGCAATCTCTCATATACAAGAAATAATTCTATGAATCCTTCCCATAAAGACACACAGTGCAAAAGCACGAGTATACATCACGATTTGGTTCTTCAATTCATTCATCATCAGAAATTTTCATTCTTCCAGACTGTCAATTTACACTCAACCTATAATTGAAATTGGAAAAACCATCACTTGCAGCCTCCTATCAGATCAGAGCAGTATTCTCCAGATAAGAGACCAAAATCGACAATCCAAAGAGAAGAAACCCCAGAAATGACCAAAGAGAGGAGCAAAAGGTCAACCGAAGGGCATACCAGAACTTGAACTCGGGGAGGCGGCGGACGAAAGGCCTGAACTCGTCGGATCCGCGGGTCGGGAGGCCAGGCCCGTCCATGAGGTCTTGCATCTCCGGATCCACCTGAGGGGACAAGAACCCGATCAGGAGGTTCAGCAAGTAGATCCCGATAGCGTAGGTCACGATGTAGAACCCTTGGACCAGGTAGACACGGAGGAAGTAGATGAAGGCGAGTCCGACGGCCGCGATCCAGCGGTGGAGTACGTGGGGCACCGATTTGTCGAGGAGGTGCCGGTACCTCTGCGACACGGCAAAGGTCCATCGTGACAGGGCGGAGGAGCGGCCCTCCGTCTCGGTGACGGTTGCGCCGGCGGTCTCCATCTGTGCGCCCCGCTACCGTCTATGCCTTCCCCCCGGCGATCAGTTTCGTGCCTTTTTTTTATCTGTTTCCCTCTGACTATACAGTGCCCATCTCCCCAAATTTCAAGATATTCTGTTCTCGTCTTCTCTGGAATTTGCAGTTAGGGTAATTTGTAATAATTAAGATAACTGTTGAATAATTAAAACTAATTAATTCATAGTATTTTTTTGTATTATATAATAAGGTGTAATCATCTAAAAAATTTTCGAGTTTAGAGTGTTTGATTGAATATAAAGTGGACTATTACGTATTACATTTATTAAAAATTTACAATATGGCTGGTAAAATTTTACTTCCAAAGAACATGGTATTCTTATATTAAAGCTAACTTTATAATTATTTTATCTATATTCACTGAATTTTACAGATAATTTTACATTTTCTTCAAACACCAAAATTTCACACATTCTCACTCATTTCTTAAGAAAATTTTATCAAAATCTTAAATTTTCATATAATTTAATAATACTCAAACCAACTACTTCGTGGATATGAAGTCAAACAAAATTCGTAGTACTAAATATTGCAAGATGCCTATACATAACATGAAGTTAAACAACATGCTTCTACTTTATATAAGGGATCGAACTCATATCCACTTAAAAATCCAAGTGGTTGAATGACAATATTAGCTCTCATCGTATTCATTTTCTATATGTTTTTTTCAATGTAAAACTAACTTTCATTAAGGATTACAGTAGTTATGGATAAGCAACAGATCAATTGTAGATATTTGGCAGTTGCATAGGCAATTATCCCAACCTGTATATGCTGGGGCAAAACATTCTTAAGAATACTGTCACATTCCTCTCATAGTATACACACTTGAAACAAGCACAATAACAAAATGGATTTGAACAATTCTCCACTCATTAGTCACCAGTACCCTACCGCTAGTCCTACCCGTTTTCCGGTCGTCAAGAACACGACTTGCACTGCGTGTCCATCAAAGCCCCCTGGTGAATGTATGATCACATACTTGGGCCATCCCTCAGTGCATCAGATGGGTCCAGTAAGGTCTGCAAAAGATAGTAGATGTTATAAAATCCTGGTCATGACCCTTTCTTGCTCTTCCTTTCCTCCTTTTCTTTGAGCTGCTTCACAATCTTGTGCAGGACAGAGATCTCGAGATTCTTCTGAGACAGCTCCTGCTTCAGCTGCTCAATCTCCCTCAGGTGGTCCTCACAGCCATTCTTTAGTTGAAGGTCCTTCTGGCTGAGCTCTTGCTTCAACCTCTCGATCTCTTCCAAATGGTCCACGCATCGGTCCTTTAGCTCTATATCCGGCCTCTTCAGTTCGTTTGAGGCTGGTTCTTCGTTCTTCAGCTCTCTCCTCGGCCTCTTCAGTTCGTTCGAGTCTGGCTCTTCTGCAGCGGCACGTTTCCTCTCTGAAGCTTGACCTCCCAGAGAAGAGCTCACAATTTCACGAACACAAATGTCAACCGTAGCTCCTGAACTGGCCTCAAGGGTGATGAGTTTCTGTGTCCGTCCATATGAGTCCTAAATGGAGTGGGAGAAATGTTCTACCTTTTCATTATGAAATGACTACCAAATCTACGTTATGAGCATAAAGACATATTGTTGGTGGAACAAACCTTTTTTAGGCTGCCTTGCAAGCTGTCAAATGTCTTATGAGCCTCCTCTGGTCTCTTGAAATGGGCAAACGCTGAGTACATACCCCCATTTGCCTTTTTGGAGGGCTGCAAGGGGGAAAGACATATTCATCTCATTAAAAGTTTGGAACCTCTAAATCGTGCCATGACAGGTTGGTTCAACATGCAGTACACTTCTAATAGCTACAGGCCCCAATCATACACGAAAAACTCTCAAACCTTGGTTTCAAGGTCATACTCCCCAGGGATGGACCTTCGCAGTTCTTCGACAGGCACATTAACCGGAATTCGATGAATAAATAGCTTTGCAGTTTCAGAGACTGGGACCTAAAAAGATGAAAGTAAAATTTAGGGAAAAAAATTAGGATTCTCTGTCTAGCAAAATGATGTGAAAAAGACAACAACAACAACAATATTGTAAACCAAATACTTACATCCTCTTGAATGAAGAGTATATCACTATCTATTCCACGCTCAATCAAAGCAAGGACAAGACTCATTGCTGCACGGGCATCATCTACACAGTTATGCGGAGCACCTGCCTTCCTAACTTCACAGCCCAGAACTGACTGCACAGAGAGAAACTTTGATGACATGATGCCAATAGAAGAAGAGTAGGATGCATAAAACCAAAAAGACAATAAGTTCAGTAGTAACTTGCCTTAGATAAGTTATTCAAAGATGGTCGTCGATGAATAGGTTGATCGCGGTACTTGAAGATGTAAGAGGTGTCAATTACTCTTGCATGATCCAACTTCAATGCTGAATGGAAAAAATCTAAATAAATAAATAAACCGAAGGCTGAATACATAAATGATGAAATTTATTCCCATGCTCTAAACCAAAGCTGCTGCACCTTGAAGGTCATTATTTAAACCATGGCCCACCAAGATAGTTCCATTTGACAATATTTTCGTCATGGACTCCTGGAAGTATTAAAAAGAGCAACTTCAGATTAGCTACAGTTAGAGGCCGAGCACAGAGCTAAAACTGCCTGTGTGAAACAGGACACCTGTACGTCGGCCATCGAGCAACTAACTCCATCCAAATCCTTTGCAGTGACACCGGTTATATCACTCCTATAATCTGCAACAGGTCTATCGGGCTTCACGAACTCATTGAGTTTGACCTGCCAAAGCGAAAGCTTAAGAAATGAACCTTTGAACTATCAAAACTTTTGTAACAGAAAGCCAACTCTGATCTTCAAATGATTTCAAGATTATTAGGTAATAAACATAAAAATAGTATTAATGATGCAAATATTAGGCCTTCCTTGGGTCATCCTCAGGTGTGCTAGGAAATTTCTATGATATATGAGAATGTTTCTCAATACCTGCAGATTACGACCTACAACACAGACTCTCACTAAAGCTTCTGTGCCATCTTGACAGAGAACCATCTCACAGTCAACAGCAACCATTCTAGTTGACTTTATGTGCCTGGATTTTCTAGAGAGCTTTGTCACCACCCAGTCCTGCTTCAGCGTCAGGGAAAATGAGCAGAAGAGAATATAGCGTGAAATGCAGTAAGTGTGAAGAGAATCAAAGGAACTAAATAGCATACAAATATTTAAAAGGAAAAAAAAAAAAAAAAAAAAAAAAAAGAGAAAAAGGAAGGAAGCCAAAACAAGAATAGTCTAGTAAAGAAGTTGATCTATCTCCAATTCAAAGAGATGCAGTGGCTTAACAAACCTCCTCATATGACGGGAATGAATAGTCCAACGGGTATTGTGGATGCTCAACAGTCAGGCGAACTAGTCTCTGCACGCCAGGTTACATTCGACAAGTGTTACCAAGAGAGCCAAATTTGAAGGAAAACTTAACTACAATGATTAACATGGAGATAACTATCATCCCATACTTGAAGGAAAGCTGGAAATCGCCATTTGAATTTTAGAAAAGATGTTCACATTTCCACAAACAATCAATAGAGGGCTATGCTTTTAGCTCCTCTACATTATCCAATCAAGCTGGCATGACATACTAAAACTTTGAAGAAGTAGTTCTAAAAAGATCATCTCTGTAAAACCTTTTAACGATCATGTAAAATTCTGTTGGTGGGCTTCCAAATGTTTATACCTGCTCGAGAGACTCACTATCCAGAGATTCTTGCTTTAATTGCTCGACCACGCCACGATTCAACCGGCATTGCAAAACCTTCGAAAGGAACTGTTGAACGATGTAATAGCCAATTGTTTGAGTTTCAGGGCAACAAGTCCGCAAATTCCACGACAAAAGGGAAAAAAATACCTTGAGATGATTCTCGTCAGTAAAAGAACTCAGGAAAGCGACCAATATGTCCTTGGTCCTCTTAGATGGATCACTGACAGAAGCCCCTAGCTTTCTGTCATGAGCATTCAAGAAATCCTTCCAAACCCCTTTACTCCCTTTCATCCCTCGTTTTTGGGCCAGCTTCACTATCTCAACGAGAACCTGCAGGCACGCAGTATTATTCTTTAGTCCGTGCAAGAGTTAAGAGGAGAGATTGCAAATTCCCGCCTCACCTTTTTGTCCGCTGCGGCTAGCTGTTCTTCCATGGAATCTTCTGAGGTATGCTACAGAGAAAGCCGGTAAGTATAATTAGAACTGATGAGAGGATGCAGGTAGCTAAGCAGAGGTCGACGAAAGCCGGCCGGGGACAATGGTTTCCTCTGCATCTTTAGGGTTTCAGAGTTTACGCGGTTAGAAGACTCGGAGAAGATGGGGGTAGATTTGGCATTTCAAGTTCTCTGACCACATAGGCTCACGTGGCATGGCAAGCGCCACGTAGGATAATCTTTCTATTTAAAAAAGGGCATTTCCCATTGTCAATCTTTTGCATTTTTACGATTTTCACCTTAAATTTCCTTTTTTTTGCCATTTATACTTTCATCATTTTGAATTTTTGTTATTTTTATCATATTATTACTTTTTCATCTGAAAAGCATTTTTATTCAAAAATAATTTTTTAATATAAATATTTTATTAAGATCAAAAAAAAATTAAGCGAGTTTTATCATGTCATTACTTTTTCATCTAAAAATCATTTTCTTAAAAAAATAAATTCTTAATATAAATATTTTTTAGGATCAGGAAAAATAAGAAAAATCAAACGAGAGAGAAGAAGCGAGGTTGGGCTATCCCAGATTTAAGAAGCGAAGATTATTAGTAAGTGCCTCATCTAAAATTATGATATATCCTCGCCCAAAAATATGCGACAATTTTATAGAGGTGTTGGCCATTACTCAATTCTGAAAACAGAATCAGTCCGGATCTTAAAGGGAATATGACCGTCAGAGACGCTCCATTGCTGTTTTTTTTCACTTGCCTTTTTCCCTTTTTTATTGTTCAAAAATTAGGAAAATTATTTTTGGATGAAAAGTTATTTTTTTTATAGAAAAAGTAATGACAGGAATAAGGTGGTGGTCAAAATCTAAAATGTTGAAGCTATGAATAATAAAAATAAAGATTAACGACAAACAGGCCCTGGCAAGCCCATTAGAAGGATGGAGCTTGTACTGAGGCCCATCATGATCCAAGATTACCTGATGTGATTATGGAAAGCCCAAACCCTGACTCCTCATTCTTTTTTCTTCATTTTTTCCAAAAAAATAAATAAATAAATTTAAAAAAAATATATGGGTCAATCTTTTATTTTCCGGCCGAGTCCTTACTATGGCAGAGCCCTGGATTAAAAATGACAAAGTTGAAGGGTTTTGCATTAATGGCTTTCAAATCTCCATGAATAAATAAAAGATTCTTTTATTTTATCATGCAATAGGATCTTAATTAATTTTAGAAATTATAATAATTTTTATAAGGGATATAAATAAAGAAAATTGAGAGGGCTCTTTTATTTAATAGGGATGTGTAGGAGGAATAGGGAGCCCGGCACACCACCAAAGGAGGCGTACGGCGTGCGTTTTGTGCCGACACGAAACGGCATCGCTTTTTACGGCAAGCGGGCTAAGCCAAAGGCCCCAGGCATAGGCCCCTATTTTATTTTTTTTTTCCCTGTAAGAAATACAATTTTTTGTTAAAAAAAAATTGAGAGTGCATGAGGAGGACATACTTACCAATCAAACGGCAATAATTGCAAAAGGGTAATACCTATCAAGGGGGGAGAAAGTTCATTCAAACGGTAATTTAATCTAATATTTTATAATTAATATTTTAAATTAAAAATAAATTTAACGATTTTATAATAATTTTTTCTTTACTTAACCATTCAATAAATGGACCGTAGAATTGTTGTAAGTGAAAAAATTGCCTTACCTTAACACCATGAGTTTAAGTTTTTGCTAAATTACATTGAATTTATGATATTTACCCTTTGTTTAATCATACTACATCCCTAGATGTATTGGACTGCCGAACAAGGGTGAGCAGGTTCGGGTAACTAAAAATTTTTGTGATACTCCAATCTTATTCTATACAATGTTTTCTTTAAATTTCTGGTTTCCAACTCTATCTATTAAATCTAAGAATAGGAAAAAAGCCATTTACCGTGCGCACCTCTAGTATCTGATAATTAGCTCCGACTAAGCCTTTTAAGAAATGCCACTTGGAGTAGAACACGAGTTTACACAGATATGCATGTAACGTGCGCTACCAATATATCCCAGATTTCTAGGTCGACGAGACGATCGCCAATGGATTAGACACGAAATTGAATTAAAAACTTCTTGTGAAGACAAGAATTTCGCAATTAGCATTCATAGAAAGATGTTAATAAGTCACCAACTTTGTGTCTTTCCTTGTCATCGATCAGCTTTTCTTTTTCTTTTCCTTTCACCTTTAGCCGTTAGTACATCTCTTAAGGTACAAGATCATGCCTTTTTTGAAAATAAGAACATTTTCTTTCACTTTGGCTAATGTTGGACAAAATTGGCACTTTCATGGCTGTTGGGAAGATGCCTCTTTTTCCCAATTCATAGGGTAAGGGGAGAGAAGTTTCTTCAGATGTATTGTTGTGTTGAGAATTGTGCAACTTTCCCAACACTTTTCCTTCTCCCTTTTGCATTATGGGTAATCGAGTCTAGGTACTATGTATTTTTTTATGATACTCCAACCCTATCATGTATAAAACCGGTTCCTAGGTTTTGGGAACCGGATCCTACCCTATTAAATGTAGAAACCGAACCCTACCCAGAACCTGTAAAATACTACGAGTTTCGGGTATCATGTTAAAACCTATTTATTATTTATTATTTTCACTCTATAATATGAATTACTTCGGTACTTTTCATAATAAATTTTTTTATGAATGTAAATTTCATTTCATTAATCATCATGTACAAGGATCTTTACAAAAGCTCCTCAAGGCAAAGGAGATGAGCAAGTCTGCTCGAACATAAATTGTGCTGGATCTCTGGGAGGGAGACTAATCTAAGTCTAACTATTAGCATGATCCTATCCTTAATTACAAAAAGGGGTTCTCTCTTAGATTGAAAGACTCTTGAATTCCTCTCGACCTAGATACAATACATATATGTAGTAAATATTAACTTCCCTATAATTGCATCTAAGTGATTTCCTTTAAGCTGCAGCTCCAATACCCTTACTGCATGCTCTCAGTTAGTCAAACCAATCCTTAGTTGAGAGGTAGTTGATGGATATGACCATACTTCCTTCGTGGTTGGGCATTGGAAGAAAAGATGATCTCTGGTTTCGAGGTCCTAGTCGCAGAAATCGCACCGAGAGGATATTGCAGAGTTCTATCTTGCAACCCTATCCTTTGTGGTTAGTTTATTCAAAGCTGCTAGCCAACATATAGTCGATGCCTTAGGAATGTGGCCTTTGAACCATAGAAGAGAAAACCATTGAGCTGGGGGAGCTTTAGGGCGAATCATCGGCCAAGCTTTTGCAACAATAAAGGAGAAGAACCAGCCCAGCAGAGCTGGTCTTGAGCCAAGAAAACTTTTCATCTTAATTAAATACGTATAATTTTCAAATAAATTTTCGTTGTATTTAAGTATTATCTATTATTAATTTTAAATTATAAAAATATTTTATATATGAAAAATTCATCAAATATACATGATTATTATGTCAAATGAAAGTTCATCGAGTTAGGAATGCAAAGGTTTAAACTGTTCGTGAATTTGAGTTCAAATAAGAAAATTACGAATGATTGAAGTTAATCGCACAAATAAGTTAATAGACTCTAACTCCGAGCATCCTGTATGCTGGAACTAGAACCAGAACTGGAACCGGCCGGTTCCTTAACTCATTGCTTGGATCCTTCCTAATTTTCATGAAGATCTGCCAAGAACTTATCAATACGGTAGGCTCCTATCGTTTCCGAATCTACCTTATACCCGTACAAGCTCCTATTTTGCATGCAATAAGAGAGTTTTTTTTTTTTTAATTTCCTTAATAATTAATTTAATTTAATTTGTCCCTTTATCGGTTCAGTGGTGATTTAATGTATCGGGTTGTCTCAGTTTTGTACCTCCCTGCCTGTTTCCCATAATGGCCCTTTTTTTCCCGTACCCACGTTTAAATATTGAGAAATATAATTATTTCTTAATTCGGAATCGTATCGTATCATCAAAAAATAAGTATTTCTTAATTATTAATTTTTTAATTTATTTTTCTCTACTTTGGCCATATCCTTCTCTACTATGACTTTAAAAAAAAAATCTTTTAGAGCGTGGTTAGTAAAATTTTTCAATCCAAAAAACATAATACTCTCATATTATATCAATTTTACGATCAATTTTATAACTATTATTCCCTATATGTAAATATTTATAATTGATTTTATTTTTTTCAAACATCTCAATTTCACATTTCGATTCATTTTCTCAAAAGATTTACCTTAATTCAAAATTTTTCAATAATTTTAATATCTTCTGAAATATAATAATGCTCGAACCCAATACACGTTCCTCTATTTTCTTGTTCGATTAGTAAATTAATCAAAATTAATTGTTAAATTTAAAATCTGGCCCATGATCTTCCTCCGGTGTTGGATGGAGCTCCTTCTAGGAAACTTCCATCTTTTATTCTTTTACACCCCAAGCACGTCCATGTCCAAATTCCCGTCCGGCCTCGATTATTAGTGATATCAATCATCGTTCGAGATGTGGAAGTATGGGTATCATGAACAACGATGGAGACTTTCTCGGCTCGCTGTAACGTGCATTTCTACATAAAGTTCTGCCTACTAGTGGCTTACGTTTATGACACACACGAGGCTTAGTAATAACATAACCCCTTTGTTCGGCTATAGATGGCTCAAGAAAACCCGAAATATACAGTTGCTCCCGATTCTTTTTTGGTCGAGCCGTCTAGCGATTCAATCTTTCACATCATGGCTACTGAATTACGCTCGATTAACAAGCTAACGGAAGAAAAATACAAAATCCTAACTAGTATTGTTAGATGATGTATAAAATATTAATATGGCTGCATAAAGCAGGTGGCAAACATAATTACGAGCCATTAAATTTTTTTCCTTTAATTTAATTGGTTGATTGTGAGCTTATTATATTAAACTGTTAAACAATTCGGCAATTGGAGTATAGAAGCTTATCCGATATGCGCCAAAAAAGGCCCATCTAAAGTACTCGAAGTGTACACCCCTTGACTGTGCCTAATGCAGGTTTCCAAGTAATTGCTGGTTTTAACGTTGTTCTCTGTGATATGGTCCCCATGTCTGTCTGTACGTCCGTCTCTCTTTTCTCATCTCAGTGATTGTATGAGGGCGACCCTAGTTGGTGCAAAAACGTCAAAGGCTCCATCACGTGATCTCTCGCCATTGTTTTTTTTTTTTTTTTTTGATAACCGAGGTATCCGAGCGCCTTCCGGGCCCGACTAGCGGTGGTTGCGACACCTCCTCCTCGGGGTACACGCAATAGCCCGCAAACCACGTGTACCGGGTAAGTCAGGCGAACCTGACGGGCTCAAGAGGGCTGAAAGCCCCCACCCACCGAAACACGCTCCTCCTGGGGATTGAACCCAGGACCTCTTGGAAGAGGCCCCAGGCTCCCACCAGTGGGGCTGTGCCCCCGTGGGCCTCTCGCCATTGTTGTTATACAAAAAAAGATCAATGTAAAATTTATTATCTAGTATAAAAAATTGTGATTAACCTCCGTGGCTTGATATCAAAACTTGATCACATAACATAACGAAATGCATTATCAATACAGATTAGTTGAGGTGGTTCGACGCTCACTTTTCTTAAAAAAATCTTGGATTATAATCGTATTAACAGAGCAGATTCGTGACAGGAATAGATTTACCCATTTCTTTGCTGGTGCAGAACGGGCAGAAGCACAAAAAAAATGAAATTAAGACGCACGATGGTATCGTATAAAACAAGCGATCTAGTACAAATTGACAGGTAATCTTAAAAATGAATGCACGAGTGAGATAAATAGCCCATTAAGCAGGCCAGTTGGTACACAAATTACCTTTCTCGCATGCATGCTGAACCCTAATATTGTACTCTCATCAGTAAAAAGAGGATAATAGTACAATGGTAACTCGGTAACCCCTTTAAGTATTGTTCGATTTCTGCGTTCAACCATGGACATGTCAAACATATTGAACAATCAGCACTCAACCCTGACACGTAAGCTCGGTCGTGGTCTAGTTCAGTAAGTCATTGCCCTTCAAATTATAACCAAAGAGTACAATTCTATCAAATATCTAGGAGGAAATGCAAAAAAAAAAGAATTCAAATCTAAAATCTTAATGCATCAAAATGCATAGAAATGAATTTTAATTTAAGCCACTAAAATAAAGGAAAACTTTATTAAATCTTGCGATATCATATCTTAGTTGTTACATGTCAAGAAGCTATGACTGAATCACGCCAAAGTACCATAGAGCCCTCCGAATTTTAAATCCAATGTAGTGAACAGCTAAAGAAATGTGGAAAAATAATAAGGAAAAGAAAATTTCCAATTAAAAAGAATAACAGGCTGGCTCGTGCATTTAATTTCATGGGAACGCAAGCAGTAAACTAAGCGATGCCCCATTTGAAAAAGGAGCAAGGGAAGGGAAAATTTGCCCTTTTCAAACTAAGATAGATAGGTCACTGTGTCGACCAGAGGAGCTTAAGTGTGATTGGGGCACGTGTCCTCTTTTATGCAGAGTATCAGATACTCTGCGACTTGCCGTATCACAACACCTTTTGCCGATGGGTGGTGGGGTATTTGACTTCCCGCCCCTTCCTCCTTCCGCCGGTCAGCACCTCTTCCCCCCCAAAATAATTTCTATTGCTGATAAACAATATTTTACTAAATATTCCTTTTATTTGTGAATTACTTTCTTTTATATTTTAGTGGTAATATTTGAAATTAGAAAAAAAGGATACAAATAACGACAGTGGTTTAATGATATAAACTTCATTCTCATGCACTTTAATGAGGTCGAAATCATAAGTTTGAATCCCGGTTGAAGCAATAATGTCAGAAAAAATTCTTGAATTTAAACCTTTGCTGATACCGATTTTTTAAACTTTATTAGATCCAAAGTGCTACATTCACGAGACCAATATTGACATTGATTATTCAATTTATCTGATATATTCACGATTAAATACAAAATCACACATCAAGAATCTTTCGGAAATGGACTGTAATTACTATTTCTAAGGATATCAACTTTTTTGTCTCCAAATTAAAAATCCTTCAAAATTATCATCCTGAATATTTTATATATATATATATATATATAACTTTACCCAAAAGACAATAGAAATCCTAAGAATTCTACCCATATTTGCGCTGTTATGTTATCTCGATAGCGGTCACCTCTTCCTGTTTATCCGCTAACTTTGTTCACTGTATTTTTGTATTTCACTATTTTTTATTTTTTTAAAATAGTAATTTTTAATAATAAAAATTACTAAAAGTTAACTCAAAGGAAAGGATTGAGAACTAAATTCTACTCAAAAAATATTTACGACAGTTAACAAGTAAGAAAGGGCTATGAACCAAATTCAACTTTTTTCATTATTACTCTGCATTTATTTTTTATTGCACAATAGAATTATAAGTCTAAAAGAAATAGGAATAAAAGGAAAATAAAGGGTCATGAAAATTTTCTCTGAGTGAGACCGAACTTAGGATCTCTTGTTTCTGTATTGGAATCGATATTGATATACTAAAATACCTTACTGTTGCATACGTATTATGAATTACAGACTTCAGTACATTTGCAAATCGTATTTTTATCCTTGACAATATAGACATTGTGTAACATTTATCAAACAATTTCGGTCAGAATCACTGACGTCTAAAAATTTGATGGGTTCTAGATAATCCAGTTTGATCTGAGAAATCTCGAATGAGCTCATGATTGATGAATCAATGAAAGTAAACGTCGACCGGTTCATTGTCGGGGCCGGTTTTGATAGCACTGCATGCTTGTGCGTTCGCGCAACTTTACAAAAAAGCCCCCGCGGTATTGCTTCCTTCTAAATTCAGATAAATTCAGTCTCTGGGCCTCCTACTCACTCACTCTCTCTCTGTTCTCCCCTCAGTCCCTCCACAGCCTGAGAGATAGAGAAGAGAGACTGTGAGAGAGGAGGCAGAGAGAGAGAGAGAAATGCAGGGATGAATCTGGGCCTCACCATTTCCCTCCTCCCTCTCTGAGCTATAATGAGCAGAGCTCCCCATCTCTTCTTCTCAGAAGAAGATGGCCCTGCAAGAAGAAGAACAGACCAACCACCATCTCCAAGCACCTCCGCTGTTCCTCAACGACCTTCTGTTCTGTGAGGAAGAGCAGCAGGCGGATGAAGATGAGGAGGAAAGTGCCTCTGCTGAAGAAGAGAGTGAAAAGGACCCACCTTTCCCTTGGGATGAAGACACTGAGGACCTTCTCGATTCCCTGGTATCTAAGCAAACGGAGACCCAACCCTGTTACGACGGCCTTATCTCCGATGGGACTCTAATGGCTGTCAGGAAGCAGGCTGTGGAGTGGATTTTGAGGCTTCATTCGCATTATGGGTTCTCTGCTCTGACAGCTGTTGTGGCTGTGAACTACTTTGACAGGTTCCTTTTGAGCCCCAGGTTCCAGAGGGATAAGCCTTGGCTGGGTCAGCTCGTTGCCGTGGCCTGTCTCTCACTTGCGGCCAAGGTGGAAGAAACCCACGTCCCTGCTCAGCTCCTTCTTCAGCTCCAAGTACGTAAGATGCCGAATTTTCTCAATGTCTGTAACTTGTATGTAAAAATGCCCAGTAATGAGTGCTTCTTGGATTTTCCCGAACCGCCTGAAATGTATGTTGCTTATATAAGGCCCGGTGGTAAGACGTTTCGGCTGAAGTTTGTCAAAATGGCTCATTGAACATATCTTTGATTTTACCAATGATCAACCTTGTCAAGCGGGAGATTGTGGATGGTCTAACAATCATCAAATCCGCGCCTGGCATTCTAAAAAAGGTCTCGTTAAGTCTCTCTCGATGAATCAACCAAGTGGATTTTCTGTAAATATCTGTGGGACATCCAGTTTATATGCTCGACTTTTGCTTCAACTCGACCTTTAGTATTTGGAGTGGCTCGAGGTTGTGTTCAAGTATGCTGCCATGTCAAAGCTGAAGAGTCATTTAAATTCTGCTCGAACTATGTCATGTCAAGATCTTAAATCAATGAAGTGGGTCTTGTGCCATTAGCAGGTGGAAGAATCAGTGTACCTGTTTGAACCGAAGACCATTCAGAGAATGGAGCTCTTGGTGCTCTCCACTCTTGGTTGGCGGATGAATCCTGTCACTCCTCTGGCATTTGTTGATCACATTATTAGGAAATTGCCTTTACGGTTGGAGGTCACTTCTAATTGGGAGTTCTTTTGGAGGTGTGAACAGCTGATTCTCTCAGTCCTTGCAGGTAATCACTCTTGAACGGCTCCCCTGTTGACCTGTTTGCTGCATTATCTCAAGGATATTGCTGATGAGTCAAGATTGAATTCTGTTGCAGATGTAAGTCTCCTCAGCTATCTTCCTTCCACCCTCGCATCTGCTGCCATGCTCTGCATTGTTGAAGAAGTCGAGCCATTTGACTCAGAGGCATTGAAGGACCTGCTTTCATGCTTCCTCGAGATTAACAAGGTGCCTATACACATAAATTGTCCTCAATTTCCCTTAAGATTGTTGTCCTCAGTTTCCCTTAAGAGTGTTCCTCTACCCATCTCAAGCTTCTGAAATCCAAATCACTTGTGGACAAAATAAATCATTATGCAATCTTTCCATCTAATGCCTTTCATCTTTAACATGGAGGAGGCATGTTTCAATTTGTATTGATCAGTTTGTCTTGGTGTTATTATTTGTGTAATTCACGTAACCATGAGAGATTTCAAGTGTTAAATCAGCAACAACTACTACATTATAGCTTTACCTTGAGATCGATCGGTTGGTTAATCATATTATAATTTGTCATTGGCAGGACAAACTAAATCAGTGCTATGAGCTCTTGGTGGAATCACCGGGCAGCCATATACGCAGCCTCAGGAATTGCCACAAGAGGAAGCTTAGCATCCCCAGCAGCCCGAGCGGGATGTTCAATACCTCTTTCAGCTGCGAGAGCTCCATTGAGTCATGGGCCGTGGATTCTTTAGTCTCATCGTCGCTGGGGCCGAACTTCAAGAGGAGCCGGATAGAAGATCATCATCAGCAAGCCAGTTTGCCTTTACCCAGTCTTAGACCATTCCTCCAAGGTTGTTCTCGATAGGACCACCTGAACCTAAATCTGCTAATCAATCTATTGGGTTTGTATCTAATTTTGTTCATCAACTTGTCATAGAACACTCTTGTCTTTCTTTCCTTTGGATGTTATCGAGATTAAACTGCTAGTTTCCGCACATGTTGTACTTGTACGCAAATGACATGGTGAGAGGATTCATGAGGACTATTAGTTCATCCTTGTGATTCGAAATGAATATATTGACAAGTGCACGGATTGCTCCTACTTACCTGTCGAACTATAGGGCTCCAATACTGGAATTAGTCTTTATTGTTTCTCTTATTGTGCGATTGTTGTTATGTATCATTAAGAAGCTGTCCTTGCCCAGATCAATTGATCCATAGCTTATTGGAATTCAAGGCTGAGTTATTGGCTGTAGAACTGGAGAGAGTTTGTATATTTGTCAGATATGTGGAACTGTTTTCGCTTGTGTTAAACACAGATTGAATTGAGACGTGTGTACCCATTTCATGTGAGACTTTCTGGGTAGGACTGAGAAGGAGCTGGGGAAGAAAGCATATTTCCTGCAAATGGGGAGCTTTGCTTTCTATCCCTTCGAACTCAGAAGATTGATGAAGACTCCTAACAGCATCCAGTCGAATTCTCAGCGCTATACTTCATACCGAGGACTTGGCCATAGATTTGATTTCATGGAACTGGCTCTCTTTTTCCGTGTTGTAACAAGTTTTCTTTTCCCGTTCCTTGTTTTAGCAATCGACCGACAGTGGCACGCACTGGAGGTTTTCCTCGGTTCTACTCTTGGAGAATACGTTTCGTTTTCATGACCTGAATAGGAGCTCGATCGACTTAAGCTTTGATCTCCCATTTATAAAAGCATTGGTCAAGGCAAAGATGCTACTCGATTACGTTGTCCTAGAGCAAACAATCTTGAATCTCTGGTGACATCAAATGGTATTTTGTTAAATAAAATGTTAAAATAATAACTGGCAATTTCATTAAACCAGTAAAAAAATTTTTAAAGAAATGCATGAAATAAATCAGCTAGGGCCAGCGTAGCTCTGGAGTCAAAGAGTCCCAACTGTCCGTGGACTAAAGCACGAACTCTAAACCTTTTGAATATTACTGTTACTATTATAAATATCAAATTGGAATTAAATAATTTCAGGGATTAGGTAATTATAACTTAGTGAGAGATGTGTGAACAACTCATGTGAAAATTCACGAGATCGAATGCTCAAATCTCTCAATAAGTGCGTAGACCTTGGTAAGGTCACTCACAAATATATTTATATATAAACTGATCTGGATCTTTGGGCTTGTGAGTATTCATGTGCCCAGGGAGAATAAACTACTGGGGGAATTCTTTAGAGTTGAATTGAAAGGTCAGACATGACGTATGTATTAACACGATAAATCGATCAAAATGGCCTGACACCTGTCTCTTATCAGTAAGATATTGAATTCGCAGCTTATAACTAGAAAAAATTTATACTCGAAAGGGTTCTATCTTTCAATACTTCATTCCAACTCCAATTTGAATTAATTGGAATTTAATAAATATTTTTAATACCAAATTGTGCACATTATAAATAAATGTGTGCGTGTGAGACAGCAAAAAGTCTCCGGCTTGGTTTTGCAGGGACAGCGGAGCTCCCGCTGCCAGACAGCCACTTCCCTGTCCTTCTGTCTCTACAACTGTTCCTAATTATGTGCTTATTATGATCATCATCATTATTATTACAACTACTACAATTATTATCATACCTGAAATTTTTGGAAAAAAAAATACTTTTGACTCTTAAGGTTTTGCTATTTTATTATTTTTATTATAAACTTTTATTTTTTTTTATTATTTCCATCTTTAACTTTTTTGAGTTTTTATCACTTTGATCTTACTGCTATTTAAAAAATTTTCATTCAAAAAATATTGCATCAAAAAATTATTTTTCAATAAAAAATATGTTTCAAAAAAGTATATTCCGTGTATGATTAATAAACTATTAGTTACTAGTAAGTGCCCCTTCAAAAATTAGAGTCCATTTTTCTCAGAATGAGTCACGATTTTATAATAATAATAACTATAAATTAATTTTGAATCGGAAATGCATCTGAATTTTGAAGGATATATAGCCACCAGTAATCCTACGATACTTTTCATTTTCATTTTTTTCCTTTTTTTTCTTTTTTCGAAAAGTTTTTTGTTAAAGAAATAATTTTTAAATAAAATATTCTTTTTTAGATAGAAAAAGTAACGGTATGACCAAAATAGTAAAAACTCATAAGGTTGAAGACGTGAATA
Source organism: Lagerstroemia speciosa (assembly GCA_037672795.1). Lineage (NCBI taxonomy): Eukaryota > Viridiplantae > Streptophyta > Magnoliopsida > Myrtales > Lythraceae > Lagerstroemia > Lagerstroemia speciosa. Next base: position 5,663,007 of record CM075297.1, on the reverse strand, counting down.
ATAAAAGATAAATATTTAGAAATAAAATGATTAAAATGTGAAAGATTTAGAATTAAAAGTATCATTTACCCAAAATTTTTCTACCTCAATTACTTGTATCTAAAAAATCAAATTAATCATAGCTCGCGTCCAGTTAACTGGGAAATGGGTAAAAAGGTAATAATATATTTTCACAATTTATAAAACTCAAATTTAAATACTGTGCAGTGTTCGAAATATTTCTTCTTTTCCGGCCATCTTTAATAATTTCAACAACGGCTATCCAACGCTTAAGCTTGAGAGCTCCGTTCCTCTCTCTCACGCGCTCCGTTCCTCTCCCTCACGCGCACGCGCCCCGTTGATTGAACTCTCTGTAAACTAACAACATAATTAGTTGAGATGGTTTGACACATTTTTTTAAATGAAATCTCTAGTTCGAGTATTGTAAATAGAGAAAATTCTTGTTGAGAGATATTTACCTCTTAGTGGACCGACCAGACTCGAACTTGAATTAATCAGGTTCATTGGACTTTTATACACCATCCGATCTCCGTCAGAACGGATCCACCATGAATTCACGAAGACCAAAGGCTTCCCTACAACTCATAATAGAGCGTATAACTATACATTAAATTGGTTCAGGAAGAAGGGTCGATTTGCTAGCCACGTATTTCAATCTATAAGATTCGAACCGAATAGAGAGAGAAAAGAGAAGTTGAATAAGAGCACGTGCCACTGTAAAGAGGGAGAGAGTATTGTGTGTAAAGGTACATCGCATTACAGAGCTGACACGGTATCGCGAACCAATAATATTAAAGTATTTTAAGATTTTTTTAAATAAAAAAGAGATTATTCTCTCTGAATCCATGAACATCCTCATAAGCCCACGGATTCTGGTACGTTCATGTGTAAAGCACATATGTGGATGGTCTCACCAAGGAATACGCACTCAAGGGAGCATTTGAATCTTCGACCTCGTAAATTTCCACAAGAGTCGTATCCACTAGAAATAACCCATGAGAGTTAATTTTTTAATAAAACTCTAAAAATAATAAAAAAATCCCTAAAATAATTTAATTATATCGATTTGTGAAATCATGTCAGTGCTATCACTTGATATATCAGTCACACAAAAGACTTTCTTAAAAAATACGGAGTTGTTGTCCATTTGTGTGTGCGCGCGCGCGCGTGTCGGGTTGGGCGCAACGAAAGGGGAAGTTTTAGTTTTACGGGTGGGGTGGACCTTTTGAGGATGGAGTGAATACTTTGAAGGGCAAAACGGACCTTTTGCTAATTTTATACGACAAAGCCAAGCGTATGAGACAATGCGCCTGTTATTGAATGTGTGTATTAGGTGATACTCGAAGAATAAACGTAATTTGTCTGTACAACGTTTCGTGACAACCATTTTGCAGCTTGTGTCGGTCGCGTGCACTTATTCGAGATCGATATTACATGCGACATCCGTTCCGATGCTTACATGTAATGTACCATTTTATTTATGATAAGAAAGGGACCTCACTAAGGAAGCATTAATACAAATACAAAAGCGGTTGCACCGCACAATAATACCATTCACATTGCGTTATCACAGCAGCACGTTAATTCGAGTATTGTGAATAGATGAAATTAATGATAGTGGGAACTTTACCTCTTAGCTAAGTCGATCGTACTCAAACCTGAAGCCGACATGTCAGTCTCGTGTCGAATAAATAAGAGATTGAAATATGATTTATAAGATAATTAGACACCGCCACATCATAGCGTAGGTTTCTAGGTGAAAAAGATCTCAACTCCTTATAGGTCCGATGAATATTTTACATGATATCATGGAGGTTTTTGTGTAGGCTCACAGAGTTAGAACTCGTGATCTATTAAGTATGAGATCAGAAGAAAAATATTCGACTTGTGATTAGTTTATCAAGTATTGAGAAAAAACTAACTCTTATGTTAGTCCAATGATGGGAGAGAATGTCTATCACGTGGTAGTTTATCCCTCATCTACTGAGATCGAAAGTAAATTCTCAGCTCATAGGACAGCTATTAGGAGTCAATCCCGCATCGAACAAATATGAGATTGAAATCTAATTTATAAGATAATTGGATACAACTATCTAATATTTTTTATTTTTAGGCAAAAAACATTCAACCCCTTATAGAATCGGAGATTATTTGAATTAGTTGGATTAACATATTGAATTGCTAGATATCGAACAAGAAATTGTTGGGGAACAGCTCAAGTGTACGGTATCATGACAGAGAGACAGAGCTGTCCGTTTTTGACTTGTTTTCTTCTACGTGCTCTTCCTGGGGAAATTGTCAAAGGACGAGCGGCTCTCTGGTTTTTCTTCTTTCCACATTGAAATTGAATAGTCTCTGCAAGCTGGGAGCTGTTAGGTGAAGATTTTTCAGACCATACGAGCCCACATGAATGCTAACAAAAAAAAAGTCTCTATGTCGTTCGACGCCACGAGCCTAAAGAAAGGACGGGTGGGGACGTTCTGCTCGAAGAATTGCCCGTGATGAGAAACCGTCATGTACAAGGCAGTGTTCTTACTCAAATCGAATGACATGCCACTGCACTGAATCCATTTCTCGGAATCATTCTCGTTCAACAGAAGGATGAGGGGGGGCAGGTTGAGTTGATGTTAATGTATAATTAATTTTTTTTTTAAACCTATAATCCGCAGGTCATGGCCGACGCTTCAGATTCCACAGGCGTTATTGGTTTCGACCGGATTGACTTTGAAGACCGAATGGGTCTTGTCAAAATCCAACCAAATTATGACTTTTCCCGACGTTGAGATGAAGTAGACACGTAAATATCCCATGCATACTACGGAACGAGTTCATCGTATGAATCTCTCTCGGATTCGAGCGCTTGTAAAATTTTATCAATTTTCGATGCATAAACTTTTACATATATCGAGATCTGAACAGTAATTTAAATATACAGTAAACTCGTTATGTATTGCACACCGAATATCTAAGTCAAACAAAACAACCCCGACAGCGCGACTGACTACCATTATGGATGAACAGTTCCTAAAACGGCTTCGAATGTGACGGATTTTGATGTCCTCATGCCGGGGTAAATCGGGTAAATTTAATAGGTTCGAGATATATAAAACTCTCATCCACGAGAAGTGCGCCTCTGAGAATTTGAACCCATGAGATCTCCAATCTCCCAAAGTCCCACTACCTAGGGTTGTTCTTCGTGGGCTCCTCATGCTCCTTTTTTAGTGAAGACTTCTATTTTTTTTTCCTATTATATTACAATAATTTTATTAATAATTTTTCATCACATCACTTTACAAGGATTTAAGATTTTCTCATGCATATTATATTTGACTAGTGTAAAACCTGCAATTCACAGTGATAATATAAATTATTAAGATTGTAAATATTTATGATTTATTAAAATAAAATAATTGTGAAAAGAATATATAAAGATGTGAAGAACATACGTACTTTTAGCATAGATCGTATAGTATGAAAGGACAAATTACTTTTTAGGTTTTTATAAAAAAAAAAAAAGAGTAAAAGATCCCATTCCAATTCCACGTGCATAAAATAAAAACGAAATGGAAAATAAAGAAAAAGGAAAGACGGATAAAAAGTGAAGGATGAGGAATCGAAAGTTGTGTGGGTCCCACCGCACAGAAAAATTTAAAAATTGAAAAACTTCACAGAAAGCAAAAGCAAAGGACAATGGGCTCGAGGGTTGTGTGAGCCCACCACATGGAAAACATTTTAAAAATGAAAAAATTTTAAATTTTAGGAAGTCGCTACTAGGAGACCTAAGAGGGATGTAACCCTCTTTTACTATATTAACTAGTGCAACACATTGCGCTTCGCTGCAAAGTTGATGAACATTCACTAACATGAACTAATTCTGAATTAAATTATTTTTAAATTATTCTTTTATGGTAAATTATGTTCAAATAGGAATTGCTTGTATATAAGAATAATAGTTAGACTTTGTATAAGAAAAGAGTAACAAATAGATAAATATTAATATTAACAAATGTTCATCCAGTCATAACCGGTCAAAATAGAAGAAAGATTGGAAAGGTGAAGAGTAAGCATGGTAAAGAGGAATAGAGAGTGAGTAAAAATAGAAAATAATTAAGCAGTCAAGGAAATTATGGAAATCGAATAAAGATAATAATGATAGATATAAGGAAAAGATTCTAATTAGATAGGAAAAATTGATTTTTCTTTAAATGAACAAATTTCTATGGAATTAAATCAAATCAATAGATAATTAAATAACAAATAATTACGATAAATATATATTAAGAGATTTTAGTTAAATAGGAAATGATTTAACTAAATAAAAAAATTTGTTTTAACTTACATAACTTAAACAATATACTGAAAATTGAAGAAGAAAAGAGAGATAAAAGAGAAATATTTAATATACAGATGATGCGGTAAATACATAGCAACTTTTGTATTTTATTATCTGTAATTAAAATTAAAAAGGAAATAAAAAGTTTAAGAACCTGCCACGTGGAGGCTATTGAGGCTGCCACGTGGCGGCTTTTGAGGACTATAACTCTATTTTAGATTATAGTATATAGATATAGATATATAGATATATATATACACACACTTTTTTTTAAAATTTTTTGGCTGGATTATGTATGAAATTCAGTTATTAATACGTGTTTTCTTCTTTTAAATGGGCCCGAAAGCCCAGCCCAATTCAAAGAGATATATTAAAGCCCAACAAGTTACGAGGTTGGCCCAAGAGAATTGGTCCTAACTGCTTCCCCGCTCGAGTTTATTCACTAGGATTCATTCATAAAGCATTTGGGAAATTCATGATGATGACAATTTCATCTCGAATCTGGATTCGTTACAATTCATTTAATTTTTACATCTATTAATACTTTACGTAAACACTCATTTTTTGGTGTCACTTTAACTTCCATATTTATCTTTGTGTATAACAATTAAATTTTTAATAACTTTTAGATTTAAAATTAAAGAAGGGTAATGTAGTAAATCTTACATATATAACTACTCAGTACTCACTCATCTTTTTTTTCTCCCACCACTTACCAGCCTCCACTCTCTCTCCTCACCTTTCTTTTCTTCTTTCCGCTTATTCTTTTTCTTTTCGATAGGTTTCATTTATTTTTTTGTAAGTATTAATTATATTCATTAACTCTCTTCGTTTATGTATGAACTTATAATTAATTAATTTTATTGATATAATACATATCGTATGTAGCATGGGTTTCGTATCTAATTACTACTTTAAGGGAAGATGTCACATTTTGGTATCACTTTTTTAGTTCCTAAAATGCCCTTGTGCATATAAATTGAGATCTCGATAGCCCTTATATTGGAAATAAATGAGGATAAGATTGTAAATTCAGTATATATAACTACCCACTTCCCTTTTTTTTCCATCTTGCACTTGAAACTTCATCTTTTTTCTTCACCTTCTTTTTTTCTTTCTAATATATTTATTTCTAATTATCACATTTTATTCTCTCTTTTATTAGCAAACCGTTCATGAAAATTATGAAACGCAATTTCATTTATACAATACAATTTTATAACTATCTAATTTAAATTTTTTAAGTATATATTATTTTTACTAAATATTACTATCTTCAATCATACATAAATAGATATTTCTAATAATTTTTATTAATATAACATATACCGTACCGCTCGTAGCGTGGGAAAGCCTCTGCTAAAAATTTATGTAAACCGAAAGAAAAATATTTGAATTTCAAGGGGAGAAAAAAACACGGTAGGGATGAAAATAAGAAGCTCCTCCGTAATCATGCTGGAAAATTGAGGAAAATGGAAGAGCAGCGGCACGGGAAAATCTTGTAGAACTCGAACCCACCCCTCGGTGTCTTAATAGCATCCCGATTTACTAACATTTCAAGCCGAAACAAGAGGGTTGAAAATCCGAACCCGGGAAATCGGATCGACGGAGTCATGTTATGCCAAAATGGCAAAGGGAACCCTGAGAAGTTCTCGCCGGAACTTGTCATTGTACAACCTGTGCTAATTGAATCGAACAATCTCGCCATGTTCCCGCCCTTTTTCAATCCGACCCGATTAAGATCCCTGAAAGAATGAATCGCTAATGTTAATGTTACAACAACAGCAGCTGCATTTCTACCTTCTCTTCAAGAAGGCAATGTCGATGCTGTCACTCTGAGCTGTCACGGAGAACTATACGCCTAATGTTCTGCCTTCAGAAGGCTAATCTCGATCATCTTTCCGGTTGCCTTTACCTTCGGAAGCTTTGGATTCCTCGTACGCCGAGAGGAAGAATGTACTCTGGTTCTTCTGCAGAAACCTGCATTATCCAAGTAAAATTGAATCGGTGCCAGTGGGCAGAAGATGAAGGAACATAATGCGATTCAAGGAATGAGATTCGTACTTGAGGAAATCAACCAGTTTCTGCTGCAACCGGGTCAATGTTTCTTCTTCAATGTTAACTTGTGCCAGCAACTCGGGCAACTTCACTGAAAACCAACAGCGTGACATTAGAGAACTTTCAGAGGAGGGCTCAGTATAGAGTTTAAAAATTCGGAGTAATGTTGTCTTACTTGAGCATCAATCCAAGTGCATGAAAATTCATATACGTATAGGGGGACGTACCAAAGAGTCGCAGTAAATGTTCAGCACCGTAGATGGTTGAAGGAGACTCAGTAGCTGCAACTGCTTCCTTGTACTGTTGTCTCTCCTTCTTGTATAAGAGCATGGCTGGCAATGCTTTGTCGAAGTAACATCTTAATCCTTTTAGGACCTCACCAATCGAATCAGTTATCCTTTATCACCAACATAACCAGAAACGATGTCTATTTTAGGGCAAACAAGAGTAATGCTTTGAGCTAGGTGCGGGAATAGCTTTAAACTCATATGCAATAGAGTAGAATGCTCCGAGAGTAAACAAAGATTGCAGGATCCAAACAAATATCGACTTTATTTTAAAATCACATACATGGCATCCTTCTTGGATTTGTAATCCAGATAGCTTGTTAAGATATCATCCACACTTGGTGAGCGTGGCAGTTTAATGAGCTGCAAAGGAAAAATGCAAATCCCAATTAAATCAGCTGGATTTATTAACAATTTTCCAAAGATTATAACAAAGCAATTCTTTGGAAATGACGGATATACCATCAATGCAATTACTACTATCATCTGGACATCATTAGCTTTTCACTACAAGAAGGTTTATATTCAAAATGTTGCTTTGTTAATTTAGCTTCTGAGGCCAGGAAGGCGCAAAGTGTGGTAGGCCTGCACCAATGGAGTTACTACAGGGAGGAAAGTTAAGATTCTAGAACGTTTGCGCGAAATTTTGACAAAAATGATTATGCTTGAGCAAAGTGCCTTTCGAATCGTCCGTTGACTGACTTGTGGCAATGCAAGGGATTCATGTGATGAAAACATTACATGAAATTGGGCTTACTAGATCTACAAAAGGTACATATATTTACAGGGTGAAAAGACAAAAGGTTGTGAAGTAGAACATTGCAGCTAACAGCAGACAATGAAGTGATGCGGTTTGCAAAATCCTGTAATACTGAAATGATGGCAATAGACTGACCAGCAAAACTAAATTCAACTGTTCATCAGTAACTAATAGCTCCATCTTTTTTGCATAAACTAAAAGTATCAGAAAGGCAAAAGAATCATTCCGACAATTAGTAATAAATCCATGTACAGACACAAACCTTATCCTGCTGAGTGATGAATTCCCAATCATCAACTAGTTGCTTCTTTAGTGTCGGTGGAATCTGGATCTTGACAAGCTTCTCCGCTATAGCATTGTCCGTCTAACAAAAACGAAATACTTAGTTCATTTAGCCTGGGGGAAGGGGGCTGAGAATAACAAGATAAGCCCACAGATGAGATTTTCAGAAATCAAGAGAGAGATTCTTGAAAGGAAGGTTATAATTACTAAGGAATCCCAAAATTAAGCAAATGTTAGGCACCATTAATACACAAATTTTTTAGCAGCAATTAACTGTGATATAAAATTACATCCCTCTGAATGATTTAAACTTCTCTTGGCTAATTGAATAAGCATTTCCTAGTGTTGTGAAGTCTACAGCGCAGAGTTGCTAGGCAAAAGATTAACTAGTAAAAGAAAAACACACACCCATCTTGCACATGTAATTAGACATATAAATGTAAACATCAATATGCACTAATCTTACATGCAAACAATACAAACATGGGAACACGAATCTATATGCACATCTATGGACTCAAAAATTAACGGAAGCCATTCAAGCGTGATCGATAAGCAAGAGAAATGCCAGTGGGATGTCAGAGTACAAAATAGACCTCAGCAAAAGCATCGTTCTTTCGCTTCTTCCCTCTCGTTGCTGCAGTAGACAGAAGACACTAACATCAATGCTATGGACACAACTTTTTATGGCAAAAGAATGATTAAAATATGAAAATAAATTCACGTGCGTCTTTCAATATATATAAAGCCATTGAGATACAGTGAAATCAATACAACTGGACTGTGTCAAAATAAAGTTATTATCTGTAATAAGCATTTTTTCTACTGATGGAGAATAAAAAATTCCCTGATTTTAGAAAATTTTAAAATAGAGAGCCACACAATGTTGCAATTGAAGGAACTCAATGCCATTCAAGTGATTTATTGCCTTACCAAAATACCTCAGACAACCAATCTAGCAGAACATAATATTTCACTTGCAAGTCAAGATTGAGCATAAGAACATTGAATTCAAGATTTAAATCCCTTTCTGGGTGATCCCAGAGAGATGAAACTGCAGGAAACACGTATACAGAGAGCTGCAAGCATGCAACACCAAGTGGAATTCACAGATATAACACTGAAATAACCAGAGCAGTCTAAACAAACTGTTGCCAGAATAAGCAAGGAGTAAAAGCCACATATTTGACAGTGCTGAACTATTTGCCACTTGATGAAAAAAAATCATATAATTACCAGAATACTTTTCACTGATACCAAATATAAAATGCAGTGACTCATAGCACAAGAATCGGTTATCCTATGAGATACTATATTTTACCGAGGAAGCTCCCTTAAAGAAGGATGTTGACCAAGTTACCCAAAGAACAATTACAAAAGACTAATGTTGACACATGCAAGTATTCTGGAAGAGAAGGATCAAGAGAAGAGAATGAGATAGAGAGAGATCAGCCCGGGGATGAGAATAAGAGAAACCCCACAGGTTGCTTGGTGCTCAAAGGAGCGAACTGCATTTTCTGGCATATGTTCAACTGCATTTTTTTAGGGTTTAGGCTCAACTGCTTTTTCCACATGGTGTGGTGACCATATGAACTTCACATAGAAATCTTGACTTTAATGTGGTGATTCAAGACACTCAAACTGCTAAACTTGACGGTGCCATTATAGCAATAGAAACAATTTATTGAAATTGTAACTAAATTGAGCTGTAAAGATGAGAAGTACCAATGCCCTTGAGATCCTCTTTATCCACTTTAGCATCTACAACATAAAAAAAGTGGAGTAGAGTAAGATTATAATATGTTAATAGAAACCAAATGAATACCCACTCGAGCATGTCTTCAGCCATTTTCCATTAACATAGTTTCCTGCTTAATTCTCAGCTTTGTTGCCCGGTCCAGTGAACCAGCACTATATTAAGGCTTTCATAAGTTCGAGAGCTTTGAAAGACAGGAAAATAGGCAGATTTAATGAAAGAATGAACATGAAAATCCACATCTTTGAATAAACTATAAAAGGTATTGGATGATCAAAGCATCTGATGAAAGATTTTGAGAGGACCTAACCCCTAACAATGCATGGACTGAAGGACCCCATATATTGCTTGCATAAAGGATGATAATAATCTAAACACTCAACCTTCAACGTGGAAAAGCACCAATAATTCTAGAATTACAAAAACATCAATATGGTGCAGAATGTCCTTGTCAACCCCTGCCTTAGGCATAGAAAATGAAGCAAGGGCACAACCTCATGCGAGGAGAAGCTTCAGTATTCAATGCGTGTGGGAAAGAATGTAAGGACCAATATTACGCACAGCAAATAGAAATTAGAATAATCCACCCTTTTCACCAACTGAAACAGGGCCCAAACAGAGGGGCATCAATGTGACTGCAAAATAACAAAACCAGCAGTACAAGTTAAGCTTTCATGGTAAAGAGATTCAGTTGGGGAAGAAAAACTGACCAGCAGACATCTTTAGCTTATGTTGAGTCAAACGTCCAGATTTTGGATTCTTATCTATTCCTTGTTTCTTCTCAAGAGCTTGCTGCTTCAAGATATTCTCTTCTGTGTGTTTCAACAAACGATCCACGGCTACCCATTCATCCCAACTGTGCATAATATGTCCAGCCAGAGTAATGATTTATTAGTCCCTTCAGGAAATACCTACTGTAAGTGAATTGAAAAACTTGTTCAGCACATACAGTGGAAACTGCCTGAACATTCTCAATGCATTACTTCCCTTAAACTGTGCACTAAAGTAATTTCTATGGAGGAGCTAAGGTCACTAACAGTGCTTCCTCAATACAAGTATGTACTAAAGCTATTAAGTACGTATTCATGAATCCACTGAGATATCTTTTCATCTATATGATACTGTGAAAGTACTAAAAACCATCAGGTTATTCAACTGACACCAGATACACATAATAGAAAGGAGAACAGGGCTGGACCACAGAATTGCAGGGTATCGTATAGGTAAGAGGTATCAGGTGCCTCAATTACTTATACGTCTGAAAGAAGAGAGAGGCTCATACTTTTTGTTCCATCCCTGAAAAATCATAATCAGAAAAATTAGTTACAATCTAAAGGGATGAATTCTATAATTCTTATCACAAATGTCAGAAAAGGCATTTCATAAGGACATTATAGCAATGTTCATTAATCAGGCAGAGGTGGAAAAAAGTATGGTGCAAGGCTAGATGGTCGAGAAGGAGGCTGGACTCACGAGGTAGTGAACGAAGTACCTCCATTCTTTCTTGCGAACCTCAGTCTTTTGAACCTGACTACAACATAAAAATCGCGTTACCAGCAGAAAGTTAAGAAAGACTACTATATAGGTAAGAGGTGAAGATGCCATATAATAAAGGAGTGTTTGTAAAAAATGCGGGAGCTAGTAAGTTGAAGAATTTTGAGATCAGGTCATAATATATCACCACTCCAACCACAAAGACCTGCACATTTGTTTCCTAAAACTAACCAACTTTGGGATAAAAACATGTCTGGAGAAAAGCTCAGTTAGTGTCGTCGTGAACATATTTTGTTTTTTTTTTTGGCACAAATCGGCATCAATTTGGTTGAATTACAAATCCAATATAACATAACCTTCAACATCGTAAATTTCAAACTCTTCAAAATGCTGATGTCGTGATTAGACATTAATGTCTGGAAGGACAAACTTTGCACATTAATTAGGAATATTCCTCCATCAGAATGGGAATGGCTCTCAGATCTCCCAATCTTTTCCCTATAAAATTTCACATATTGCCTAAACTGCTTGAACGATAAGGATAATTTAACATACTATAAAGGGATAGTTCAGTAAACATATAACTAGAGTAATGCCTCATACTGATCAAGTATCAAAAATCTTGGATAAAGACTGCATTTGACTATTAGAAGTGTATGCACCACGCATCAATAGCAAATGCAGAGAAGTTACCATAAACTGTCATTTCTTCCAGCAGCAAGTCTTATAAAAAGCTATGAAAAAGGCCAGAAAGAGGACATTAGCCATCACTATGTCATTTCTTTCCTTTTCTTTCCTTTCTTTTTCCTTTTTTTGGAACATGCAGTCTTATTTTATCTCCTTTGTTCTTCCAGTTTTATCATTTTTTTCCTGTCCATTTGATCTCCATGGGTTGCATCTGACAGATAATAGCTCAGCCTCAAACCTTGATGTGAATGGTTTTCACCCCACATTGTCAAGTATGGCCCGATAAAGATATATACGAGCATCAACTTCTCGTGTATAATGTACAGTAATGCCATGCTTGGATCTGACAAGGCCTGCTATTGGTGGACTATTGTCAGTGTGATTATCTAAATAAACATCTCAATGAAGGAGCATTATCTGATGAACAATTTTTTTTTTTTTTTGGATAACAGAGGTATCTGAGCGCCTTCCAGCCCGATTAGCAATGGTTGCGACACCTCCTCCTCAGGGCACACGCAATAACGCGCAAACAACGTGTGTCGGGTAAGTCAGGAAAAATCCTGACGGCTTGTGCCCCCAAAGGATCGAACCCTTCAGTTGGGAAGATTATCTGATGAACATCTTATTAGATGATCAATTCCTGGCACAGGTCTGCCACGCTGGCTGAGAAGTTCTGTTAAGTAAGCCAGATCACATTTTGGACTATAAATCCAACTTTGTATGTGTAACTCCCATTATAATAGTCTAAAAAGGAAATAAATAAGACTCGCCAAACGGTTAAAGTTATATCAACGATTATGGTCTCTAAAAAATTATATCATTTATGTTTACACCTCCAAGAGATTTTCCATCCCTAATCAAAGCATGCTACTTATTATTCCCAAAGCACTACCAGTAACATCAGCACAGCAAGGCTCCAACATTCAAATTGTTGAACACTTGGAACTTCTCCGTTCAAAATTGTTGGGGTACTTCATGTAAAAGTGGAATGTTAATCAAGGAAACAGATCTACATTCCATCTCTGACTTCTATTCACTCTAATGAACAACTGACAAGTACTTCCAAACTCATCATATCTTCAAGGTGCACCATAACAAAATTCTCACAGGGGAATAACTGCCAGTACATGCAAAATAAATGCATCAAGAGTGTTAGAGATATCTACCAATGTTATCCTAGATTAATTGAAATCAAAATTGATAAATTAGAATCCATAATTTACTCATTTTAATCAGCTAAAAATGATGATTACCCTAAAACATCCAGATCCATGTATACCCAAATACATGAGCATCAATGCCAGCATGTTTTCTTATTCTTAGCATTGCCTAGCTGCCAAATTTAAATCCCCAAATTTTACTTCGGTTTAACTGATAGACCAATTGAGATCAAAGTGATAAGCTAAACACGAGAAAATCAGACTGCACTGGATGTGACCGGACACTACCACATCATGCAGCTTACACTGAATGGATTTGAGAAGCCCGAAGAACTGAATCAAATCCTTTTTTTTTTTTTTTGCTGAATGAAATGAACCAAATCTATCTCACATGCACAATTCACATTCAGCTGAGCCTAGAAAAACGATGATTCCCTCATTGGCCAGAACTAAGAATCGATATTCACTAGTGTAAGAACATGACAACGGAGCCAACATTTCCTCACGGTGAACTAGAATGGCCCAGAACGAGAAGCCAAACTTAGCGAAGCACCAGGAACAGCACCAGAAAAATGATTTGGAATTGGCAGTGTATAAAGAGAAGAAATGCGGACTTGCCTTGGCCTCGTAGATGCGAGGGCCATGGTAAGCAAGGACCTTCTCACCCTCAGTGAAAACGCGGGTGGGAGGGTCTCCACTGCTCGTATTGCCATCGGAGGCGCCTCCAGAGTCGTCCTTGGAAGAGTTCCCCATGAATACTGATTCCACCCCTGGACTCGGCCGCGGCACCGCCGCCCACGGCCACTTGCTTACCGGAGAGGGGCCGAGAGAGGGAGAAGGAGAGTGGTCCCGGAGGCCCGAGCTGGATCGACCTTAAGCCCGCTCACTGACAGCGCATCACGTCGCTTGAGGAAGAAAACTTTATAGCTGATTATTATTTTAAATTTTTGTATATTCAATTTCTAATATTTTTCTTCATATATAAAGGAAAAATTATAACAATTATTTATTAATCATATCATCACCCACGGACAAGTATTTTCTCCTTCTTCACTTATACAAAATTACTCACTTACTTCACCTTAATTTGTTAATTAATTTTCATGCTTAAGATATTAAAAAAGTTACAAACTCAGAAATTAATTACAATTAAGAATCTATTGAATTATTTTTTAGCTGACTTTTTTTTGCTAGTTTTATTAAATGATAAAAAAGGATAGATGGCTTCTATAGGTTTGTATAAGTTTAGAATGAAAAAAAAAAAGAAGTTAATTTATATGCATATATAAACTAGAGTGAGCAGTCACTTTAGTCCCGAAATTTATACTCGACCAACACTTCAGTTCCGAACTTTTTTTATCAACAATTAAGCTCAAACATCCATATTTTCACCAACACGTTGATCCAACTGTCAATTTACCATTAAAAATACTGACATGGAGCTCAATGTATCGCTTACGTAATTAGATTTATATTTTTTTATTGGAAAAACGTTAAAACAACGTTGTTTTGCCAAATATAAGTGTGTGATTACTGTATTATTCTTAACTATCAATCATATTTCTAACGAATTACCATGAGTTTAAAAACAAAGTTTTTCTCTGTTCTATCATCCCAACCCTCTGCGCTTCAATTCCCTGCCCTCCTTCGATTGAGTTAAATCCCGAGTGGATATTAAAGTGTATTTGAAAAAGTGGAATCATTCAAACAGGAAGTATCTTCCTCATTCTGCTTTGAAGTAGATTTTGACAAGTAACTGCAGTATAAAATATCGTTTCTCTTCAAATAATTTCCATGTCTTCTCCATCCTCTCAACCAACATTGAGTTCATCATAATTCATATCATTGTATGGTTGTCAACTAACACGTAAGAAAATATGAAAAATTGAAGAAGAAGAAGAAGAGGAGGGTCGGAATGATAGAGTGGAGAAAAGCTTTGTTTTTAAACCAATAGCAATTTGTATGAAATAAGATCAATAATTAAGGATAGAACAGTCATCACACATTTCTATTCAGTAAAACTACGTCATTTTAATGTATTCTCGATAAAAAAGTACAAATATAATGTTGTAAATGACACATCGAACTCCATTTCAGTATTTTTAACAATAAGTTAATGGTTGGAACAACGTGCTAGCAAAAATATGGATATTTGAGCGTAATTATTGGCAAAAAAAGATTATGGACTGAAATGTTAGTTGACTACAAATTTCGGAGCCAAAATGATTGTTTGCTCTATAAATAATTAGTAGGATGAATCTCATAATATTTCCACTAAATTGTTTCTCTAAGAAATATAAATTCCATAGAATTTGAACAAATTTTTTACCTCAGAATTGGAAATTTTTTTGTCTGGTCAGATATCCAATTTCCGTGCCTATATAAAAATCTATTCTAAATAATCATTATTAAATAATTTTAGCAGCGAGAAAAATTCGATATCATTATGCATATTGCTCAGGTTTTCTTACATTTCACACGACTTTATCCATTTTTTGACTGAATTTTATAGAAATGAGAGTGGTGATTATATACAATATCTTTAAAACTGTTACTAGATTTAAAGAATATCATAAATACGATAATTAAAGGTGGCTATCACTCATGTTTCCATCGAAATATTATGAAATCCAAATTTTTCGACATCCACCACCTTATATCTTGCAATTTAACCGGGTCTTGATAAATTCTAATTTGGCCATGATCAGCCCATTGATAAGTAAAATTATTCAATTGTGAATTTTCTCTTTTCACAAAATCAGGCCCGAGATCTTATTTAAGCGACAGAAATATAAAACTGTCTCAACCAGCTCATATAGGTCATCCATCATGTGAGACTTATATGAGAAATTCTTAAACGATTATTCTACCTTACCATGTAACTTGAACACTGCGAGGTAGGATCATCTAAAATTTTTTTGTGATTTAGTATGTACGAATTGCCATGTATAATTCATGCTCCATCTATTTTCTGTGATATAAAAGTAAATACTGAAAAGGAAGCAGAATCCTAGTTGGCAAATCCTTTTCAGCGGCATATGCTTTTCATAAACTGCTATACATAAAGCGAGAGGAAGCAACCAACTCGTATCCACGGAGCCGGTCCGGCACTTCTTTTCCAAAAAGTAAGTTCTCCTATCAAATCTTGTAAATGAAAATGCATAGGTGGATGAGTTTTGTCTCCGGCGACCTGTCCTTGATTGAGTTCGAATCGGTAGGAGTTCTTATATTTTTAAATATTAGATAATGTATGTTAAAAAAGGTCTTGATTGGAAAAAAATGATAAGATTTGCTCAAGAAAATGAATTTTAATGCGGATCTTTTTCTCGGAAATTTAATTTTGCATCTACTAATTAAAGCAATTCCTTTATGGCAATAGTCCAAAAAAGGGGGGAAGGGCTTTTGATTCCGTGGACAGATTTGATTTTGTATAAAACCTCAAATTAACACACAAAATCTCACGCTATATGTTAGTCTTTCTCTCACCTCCGAGAGCACGTCTGTCAGTAAGCTGACAACATATAGTATGGCAGGTCCGAGGTTCAACTCTCCACGAATCGGTATCTAGGGATTAATTACGGGACTCAGGTCGTATAATATATCGTCCGGTGAATTTGTTATGGTACAGACACCATCGCTATTAAAAGAAATCTTAATCTTTCTCCCCGACGAGTGGAATTGGCTGCATTGAATTTGTTGAGCAAATCTCAATTGGTCCGAACTTATAATTTTATTATATCGATACCGTAGTCAACTTGAGCTAATAGTTGGGATTGACCCGTCGATTATAATACTATATCGAGGGAAAAACAACGAGGGACTTATCCCTCTAATTTAATATGCGTTATTTAGGGAACAAAATCGCGCAAATGGCATTTAAACTCAAAAATACCTCTTCAGCTAATATTTCTATGTGCGGACTCCAAATTTATCATGCAGTATTGGGTCGACCACGTTGATCTCGTCAATTTCCATCCTATTCATCATGCTTAACTAAACCTAACCTCGAAAAACATTTTCTTTTTGCAGGTCCCGTAGGGCGATGGAGCTGAGCAAAATGTCTTCGGTAGGAGTGTCCAGGGGTATAAGTAAATTCGAAACCGGTAGGAATCTACTGTATTGGGTAAATTTTAATGAAAATATGGTAGGTTCAGGGTGGAATGAAGGAAACGGTCGGTTTCGGTTCCAGTACACAGAGTACCCAGAAACCGGAACCTGTAATTTATTCACACGGTTAATTTTAATCGTTCGTAACTTTATTTTTTGAACTCCAATCCACGGACCGTTTAGACCCGTTATATTCTTAACTCGATGAACTTTCATTTGACATAATAATTATGCATATTTGATGAATTTTTCAAGCGTAAAAATATCGTTATAACTTAAACTTGGTAATAAATAGTACTTAAATATAATACAAATATAATTAAAATTACACATATTTTATCATGATAAAAAAATCATATGAAATAATAATAATCAAGAGAAATATTGAAGTAATTCATAATTTAGATATAAATAATAAATAATAAACATGTTCCAACAAAGAAACCGGAACCTGTAGTATCTTACAGGTTTCGGATACAGTCCAGTTCTAGAATTTAATAGGATAGAGTTCGGATCCAAAATTCAGGAACTGTTCTTATATAGAATAAGATTCAGGTATCATAAAAAAATGTAGAGTACACGCAACTAATAACTATATTTTCTGGTGATAGCAAGGTAGGAAATAGTCGGCCAGCCTTTGGGTACCGGACACCGGGTGGGAAACCCAAAAAAAAAGTAGGAAATATGTCGGATCGGGTGGTGGGGTCCGAACCGAATTGACGGGTTAAATCATCTCCATTGGTTCAGATGGAGGCTCCCCCAAGCGGCGATTTCATCTCTCTAAAACTCTCCCCTACTCTCTATCTCTCGCTCATGCACTTGTAACAATTCATTCATCTGCAAGCCCGCATCGGAGCCGAATTCAGCTTCTCCGCAGGCATGACCGCCATTACCTCCGTCCAGCTGAACTACCTCGTCTTCCGCTATCTCCAGGAGTCAGGTAACCCTTCCAGCGAGCTTCCTCTCGCGGCTTAGCTTGATTAGGATAGCCTTTGCAATCTCTTACAAGTTTCTGAATGCCCTAGGGGTTTCTCTAGATTAATTTGCGGCTAGTTTTTCGTCACTAGAATGCTTTTCCTGCTGAGTTCTCTCCATCAGGGTACGGAATTTGTATTTTGGAATTTGGAGCTGGTTCATGCACACCTGTTTCGTGCAGGCTTCTTTTCTTTGTCCTTCTCATGCTTTTCCCATTGGTTTTCCCTTTCTAGTTTTCATTTGTGGTAGAATGTTAGGTTTTTCAGCGTAGATAATTCGTTGTCTGTAGGGCATTTGAGTTGCGTGAAGGCGAACTTAAGCTATGCTTTAGGTGCGATACGTGCCTGTTCCTAGAAATTGGGGAAGCACAATGTAGGAGAACCTTTATAGCTTTTGTTGGAGGTGAAGCAGCATAAACATGTTATGTTGACACTCAGAAGAAAGAAAATTAAAAAGAAATTAGAGTTGAGAATATCACTTTCTGAAATAGGAAGATAATTGAGGCAGAGGAACTTTGCTCTTTCACAAGGAAATTCTAAATTCAGATTGAAAAAGGAAGCTGTTATGTGCGGTTTGCATGGTACTGTCGCTTCTTCAACAAAATAGCTGGTTGGAAGCAATGGTGGACCAGTGCAGGGAAGCTTGCTTATCAGTAACAGCACAGTCTCCGTATGCAAGGCCTTTGCAGTGATCCTATAGTTGTTATGTTGTCCCCTGTTATTTACCTGCAAACATAGAGCTGCAGAATAGCCCAGAGTTTATTCATGCTTGTGTTGTTTGAAGACTACTGTGAATGATTATCTTGCATCGGGAAGCTGTGCATATGATGTGCATATAGTTATCTCCTCAAATTCTCTAATTTCAGCTTCAATTTTTTACCTTATACCTCTAGGCATTGATATTATGGAAGGAAATTGAGAGCTGAATTTCCTTGTCTGGTCGCATACGATTTATGGTGGTGGGTTTTCGTATTTATATATATTCTCATCTCATATAACTGCAGGCTTCACCCATTCGGCATTTGTGTTGGGATATGAGGCTGGAATTAATAAATGCACGATTGATGGCAATATGGTTCCCCCGAGTGCTCTTATTACATTAATGCAAAAGGGACTTCAGTACTTGGAGATGGAAGCAAATTTGAGTAATGTTAGCATACTTATCTCTCTTGTTATTTCAATATCATCTGCTTGGATCTGATAGTGTATCAAGATACTGAGAGTACTCGAGAAGTCTTGTTAATTATTTTTCCTTTGAGCCTGTCAGGATGATACAGATGTAGATGAAGACTTCTCATTCCTGGAGCCGCTGGATCTTATTACTAAGGATGTGTATGAGCTGCGGAAAATTATAAGAGAAAAAAAGAAAAGCTTGCGGAAAGATAGAGATAAAGATAAAGATTTAGACAGGGAACGTGAAGCTGAGCGGAGTAGAACAAGAGAGAAGGATAGAATTGAAAGAGAGAAGGAGCATGAAAAGGAACGGGAAAGGAAAGAAAAAGATAAAGAGCAACAAAAGCATCGTGAAGAGCAGAAAGATAAAGAAATGACCACAGATGCAGATGGCCGAGATACCGTGAATCATGAAGAAAATGGAGCTTCCGCAGGTGAATGATCATTTTTCTGGGTGCTGTTGTGGAGTACACCTTGTGATTCTTGAATTTGGAGGAGATTTGTTTGACTAAAGGAGATATTGATGGGGATAAAACTGCGTGTAATGGCCAATGGGAGGAAATCTCCTGGTTTTTCATCAAACAATTGATATACCCATCTTATTACCGGCTGTAGTAATTCTTTAATCAATGATGGTACCCCCTCTTCCACATCTTGTATGTGATGATGACTAGTTTGCTTGTTTGTACAGGACCAGAACCAATGGATATCTCTACTGCCACATTGGCTATATCCTGCGAGTTTTCTAGTTCAGATGTGACAATTTTGGAAGGGCACACTTCTGAGGTTTGATTGATTTCCATTCATCTTCTTCATGTGATCTTGTTCCTTTAAAATAGAGATTGCTATCTGACAGATGGTCTTGTGTACTTACAGGTTTGTACCTGTGCTTGGAGTCCTACTGGATCATTTCTTGCTTCAGGGTGGGATTCTTTTCAGTTATGAGTTTACCAGTAGTTTATGTATAGCATTTTAGAATGTTGCCCACTCACTCCTTAGTGTATTCAGATCATAATTCTCTGTACTATGTACAGCTTTATAAGGGAAAAATATCTTTCTTGCTCAAAATGAATAGATCCTTGTAGCTAACACAAGTATGTGAAGTGAAAGTGATAAAGGGTGATGATTCATGTAATTTCTGTTTATGTGCAAAAGATGGTTGGTTAGATTTTTAGATGTCAGTGAATGTCAGCTACCTGTTTAGAATATGTTGCATTTGATCTATGGCAAGCTGAAAAAGAAAGGATAAAGAGAAAAAAGAATTAACCTCCGATTGTCTGATGTCTTCATAGATCTATTTAAGATGATCGGTCAATAGTAACCTTTTTAAATTTCTCTGTAAGAAACTGCTTATTAGGCTCTTCTGAAGTGCAATTCTATTTCACAGCTAGCATATATGCATCCACGATGAATTCAATTTTATGTGATCTTTTGTGTTTGGTTATGTTTTTAAATATGTTAGTAGATAAGGTGGTAAGCCTTTTAATATATTCTGATTATTGTCCCCTTTACAGGTCAGGAGACTCAACTGCTCGTATTTGGACTTTAGCTGATGGGGCCTCTAGGTCCAATTCTCAAAATGGTTCATCAAATGTGCTCGTTTTGAAACATCCTAAGGGAAAAATTAATGAGAAAAACAAGGACATCACAACACTTGACTGGAACGTAAGTTCCCTATGGCTTCTGTTGCAATATTCTGCTGTGTAGAATAGGATGTGGTACATGGCTTTTTTCTTTAAGTGGGTCGTGATGGTCAGCATAGCATGCATCATATCACGGTTAATTGGTGCAATATCTTGAAAGATCGTAGGAGTTAAGAGTTGGTGGGTTGGGACTGTTGAAAGATGTCACATGGGCATTTTTGTATATACATATATGCATATACAAGGAAAACTATTGGAAAGAGAAAAATAGTAAGTTTAAAGATTTTTTATTGTTAAAGTATACCAGAAAAGGTGAATATTATCTCTTTGTTCTGTCAAATTAGAGCTATGTTCTTGGCTTTTACACGTTGGCATTGGCCTGCTGTGGCTGTGGTTGTTAATATCTACACATTTAAATATCTGGGACTTCACGAGACTGATGATTACCCTTGCTGCTACATTTATTAATTTACTGAAAAGCTGTTCTTTTTAGTGTCATAGATTGCCAAAAAGTTCAATCTTCCTGACCTTGTTGATTGTTGATATATTGTTACCAATCAATCCCACATTGGTGGGCTAGGGGAAAATAATTAAGTATATACGGGTAATGAGCTCTCCCCCTAATAGACTAGTCTTTTAGGTTGAGTTCTCCCATTTAATCCATAACAATTGGTATAGAGTCAGCCCACCAATCCCACGCTTGAGCCGTAACTTGGAGTGGTGGCCCATGGAGTGGTGACCTTGGAAGTGGTGGCTATGGAGCTGGCAGCTGCGGGGTGGTGGCCTGGTTCAAGAAGAGAGGGCAAAAAAAATAAAAAGCCCAGAAATGGTAGGTGCCAGGCTGCCAGCCATAACCAATGTGGCCAGGACAAAAAATGCAGCTGTGACCAGCGACGACGTTGGTTGTCCAAGCGAGGGTATTGTTACGAATCAATCCCACATCGGTGGGCTTGAGGAAAGTAATTAAAGTATATATGGGATAAATCAGCTCTCCCTCTACATTCATTGTCTAGGGTAGAAAATTACTCTTTTATACTATTTTGGTTATTTCCTGATTAGATTATTCTACATTTAGTCCTAGGGTTATTTCCTACTTAGTTTATTGGGGTTTGAGTATTTATAGGGGATTAATAGGCTCCATTAGGGGTATGAGTGGAATCAGTAATTACTTTTCTATTAATTTTCCATTATATTTCATCGTTTTATTGGAGAGTCGTTGCCTCTTGAAAGCAACCAAAACATTTAATATCGATGTCCTGTCATATAATATGATCTTTCTCAAATAGTATTTTTTTAACCATCTTTTATAGGGGGAAGGGACATTGCTTGCAACTGGCTCTTGTGATGGACAAGCAAGAATATGGAGTACAAATGGTAATATTCTCAGGTTCTTACATGAGTTGACCTTGGCATGCTGACTGCATAATAGTAACATGGTACTTTTAGCTGATTAATATTTTTCTGCCTTTGGGATTTAAGACACCACATCCCAGGGATTTGTACTCTTTAAGGATTGTAGAGATGTGCAAATGTTTCTGAAAGTTGATCTGGAATTGTTGATTGATCTTTAGTGCCACTATATATTTTTTGGCCTTTGATATATTCTCTGAAGTCCTTAATATTTTTATATCAAATGTCTGTCAGGGGAACTAAAGACCACATTGAGTAAGCACAAAGTCCCAATATTCTCTCTAAAGTGGAACAAGAAGGGCGATTACATTCTTACAGGAAGCTGTGACAGAACTGCTATTGTCTGGGATGTGAAGGCAGAGGAATGGAAACAGCAGTTTGAATTTCATTCAGGTACCTTGTTGGGCCTCTTGAGGCAAGAAAACTGCCAATTACTATGTTTTGATTCTTCAAATACATATACCATCTGCACTTTCAGGTCCAGTGCTTGATGTTGATTGGCGTAACAATGTCTCATTTGCAACAAGCTCAACAGACAGAATGATATATGTTTGCAAAATCGGAGAAAGTCGCCCAATCAAAGACTTTGCAGGCCATCAGGTTCATTGAAATTTGAGCCTTTGCTTTGTTCTTCTCTCCTTCTGTTTAGACCTTAGACGAAAGTGACTGCACTTGCCAGATAAGATGATTTTGATTCAAGTAGTCAGTTATTTGGGCTAGAATCTGAAATTTGAAGAATCTATGCTTAAGTTTCCCTGTTCCTGTAATCCAGGGGCTCTTGGTAAGAAACAGACTTGCCTTCTGAAAACATGCACAAAATAGTTAAAGCTATTCTTATAATCATATGAACTTATGGATACTCAAACTTGCATGTCTTGTCCTCTGACGTCCGTAATGTCAGGCCCCAAAGTTAGCTTAAGAAGTAAAAGGGGAAAATTATTCTCCTCACAATCCAGTTTATTTGCATACAGTTTTCGTATCACTCTGTTTATGTGACGGCAATCTGCATGCTAATTTTTTTTAAAGAAATTTGCAGTTTGAGATTTGAAATCTCTCAACAGTTCAATTTTAACAAGAACCGAGGGATTTGTTTGATGCTTTTTCCTTCATCCCGGTGCTATTCGTTCACTTGAATTCATTTCTTCATATCTGGAATCTCTTAGCTTTAAAATGAAGCACAAGTTATGAATTTATGAGGTGCAGCAGAACTTATCGGTATCTTTTCTTGAACTTATCGCAGGGTGAAGTGAACTGTATCAAATGGGATCCAACAGGCACATTATTGGCATCTTGCTCAGATGATAAGACTGTAAAGGTTATACACATTCTTCTAAGTACAATTACTTGACTGTTCTGCCTTAAAAATCTTGGGACAGCATTTTGTCCTTTGATTTCAATTAATGTAACAGCAATATCAAACCAAGTCACCGCAGGAAAGGCAGCCAGTGTGAAAAATTCTTCAGTAGAAAGAAGAGCCCAATAAAGATCTACTTCTCTGGAGATTCTATTTATGTTGTTGGCTTCTCTTTTCTCCTGCATCCCTTCATTTTGGCTTGGGAGAGGCTGCAGTTTGTTATTCATTGTTCGATAACTAGCTCACATCTAATGGTGCAGATATGGAGTATAAGGAATGACTTGCACATTCATGATTTGAAGGAGCACTCCAAGGTATTTTTGCTTCATTAGTTTGTCCATTTTCTCCATCTATTGTTTTCCTAACAGTAGCCCCGGCCACGGTTCAGGAACCGGGCGGTTCCGGTTCCGTGGCCCTCTGGAACCGGCCCTGAACCTTCGTTTGGATGGTTCAGGGGCGGTTCGGACCCCTGCCAGCTGGGGGTTAGGCAAATTTTTTTTTTTTCTCTACGGTTCCGGGCCGGTTCAGGTTTCGGTTCGGAACCGGCGGTTCCGGTTTCTAAGGCAGCTGGAACCGGTCCTGAACCTTAGTCCTCACGGTTCGAGGGCGGTTCCGGGCCCAAACCGGCCCGTGGCCGGCACTACCTAACAGGGCTTATGTTGAAAAATTTTTATTGTAGGAAATATATACTCTTAGATGGAGTCCGACGGGACCTAGCACGAATAATCCTAATCAGCAATTAATTCTCGCAAGGTATGTGATCTTAAGCTCTGACGATGCAAAGTATCCTGAGAGCGAAGCTGGAAATTATTAAGTCAATTGTGCTGTGCATGATAATCTATGCAATGAAGTTTCTCTAAACTTTTTCATTGTGCTTTTTGCAGTGCATCATTTGATTCGACGGTAAAACTGTGGGATGTGGAAGTGGGAAAGCTTATCTGCAGCCTTAATGGACACAGGTTCAATTGAACTTACTCTTAAAATGAATAAATTTACAAAATTCCCAACTCTCTTGCATATCGAGGAAATTCTAATTACTTTGAAGGTTATTCTATAAGTGCTCTGAAACTAATCCCGGTCAAATATTATACCAGGGATCCGGTGTACTCGGTTGCATTCAGCCCCAACGGTGAGTACCTTGCGAGTGGCTCCCTTGACAAGTGCGTCCACATCTGGTCCCTCAAGGAGGGCAAGATGGTGAAGACATACACAGGCAGTGGAGGTATTTTTGAGGTCTGTTGGAACAAGGAAGGTGACAAGATCGCTGCATGCTTTGCCACCAACACGGTCTGTGTTTTGGATTTCAGAATGTAAATCCCGGCCGGTGAGCTCCCCCTGGAATTGCAGTCATGATTTTCAGGAGTGTAGCTTATGTTTAACCAATCACTGGGAAGTAGTCAGATTCTAGCTGCTGATCCTAACAAACAAATACTGCTATTGCCCTTGTCTGAGATCAGAAGTGAGAGCTTCATATTCGGCTGGAGGTGGGAGTGGTAGGAAACTGTGCATATGTAGTTGCAAAATTGCAATCAATCACTCCCAATTATTTCTTGAATTGCTTGCTTTGATCTCGATTTGTCGGTGTATTTCGGGTTTCTTGCCCTATGGATTGTTTTCTGCAGCATCAACTGTTTGGAAAGGTTCGGCCGGAGATTTGTGTAGACTGGATGCTACTCCTAACTCAGCTGCCAGCTGGTTCTGATTTCTTGATACGTAAGAATGTCCTTTTGAGTATCGACTTGGATAAAACTGATGAATCCGAACAGCTGAATGCTTATGGCACCTGCATGGTGGAGTTCACTTGCTGACACCAAGACTATCCTGGGGCATTATGCCATTGTACCGGCAGCCGTCATTCGAGACTCTGCAAATCCACCATCCCGTGAGGTGCTAAACCGATGTCTTGAAATGGATGAGTCACCTGGCTCTGTAATCAGGTGGGATGAGTTGCTCGGGTTTACGTAGATATATGAAAAAACTCCGACGTCTAAACCGGCAGCCTTTTGGAATAGCTAATACTATATGGAAGCCAATTACCATGTTTCCCAGATCGGGAACGGTGCAGCGTCACTCATTCCCGGCTTAGTGAAGCTTTTGTATGCACCTTTTAAGGCTTTCTCCTTTCCCTATCCTTTACTATTTCTGCCCGTAATCTAAGAAATTACGGTATCTTTTTGACGAGGATGTTCCCAAGTCCTCTGGTATTGAGTACCTACCCACCTAATGGTCAATGATGAATTTAGCAACCCGATTATTTCTGGCAATTGAACTTGCTCTGCATATGTTCCTGACGGACGGATGATTCAGATTCAAGTCCATTTGGGAATAAAATATCTCAATCATAATTTTGACCAGAGGGTCTACTTAAAGGAAGGGATATAAAATCAGTTCAGCTTACTCGAATTTTTTTATTTCCTTTTTTGTGCGTTCTTTTATCTCCAGGAAGAAGAGACTGAAGTCAAAAGGGGACTGCCCTGGCGCTGTCTTTCTTCGTAGAAAACCCAACAAACCTACCGTTCCAACCTCCCCAATTGTACCGACCAATTCCGTTAACACCAAAACGTCCCGTATAACCCAAACCTCTCCTGTCTTTCATTACTCCACCAGTTAGTTGCCATCACAAATCCGTACCGATCTTCAACTTCAACTGCCCTTCCAATCCATTGATCAGCACGTCCTTCTCCCAATATTTCAAGCCATTCCCAATCTCTGCACTTCCACCACAAGACAGAACCGACCTCTGAAATTCCAGCGAGTTTAGCATCCTCGGGATGTTCCGACGACATACTCTAGAGCAGTCCTCGAGAGTTCTCGGGAAAGTCTCCCCTGCAAATGTGCCTCAAAGGGTGTCTGAAAAGTCGGTTTCTCGGGACATCTGAATAGCATTCGGAGAGCTCGAATTCTTCCAAGGGAACGGTGGGAAGAGAAAAAGGTAGCATGTGTTCGATATTTGATCAACTGCCCCATCTCCACCAGTCGAATTTAACGACCAACCCCGAGGTAAGAACGTCGCCTGTGCCCCCAACAGTGCAAGCTCCATTACATTAGTCATTACACTGGAAATGTTCCGGTTTCTGTCGGTTTACTGGTCTCGATATATCAACTGTAACATCAGTAGAGGTTCCAACTAAATCCAGGTTTCTCGATCTTTACGTCCCATTGGTTAAATGTTCTAGCTAAAAGGGTACCTCTTTCGGATTAAATTCTTCGATGACGAGCTTATTTCCCTGTGATATCAGGACATGTCGGAGTGGTGCGCTGCATTTAGTTACATTGCCCGGATGGTCGCTTACATCGCGGTGTTAGGTGAGAGTAATCAGCTCTGATTTCTATCTCGACTCCTAAGGAAGGAATCTTCAACATTGATAGGACAGTTAGGATCCAATGCAAGATTTCTTAGAAGAAGAAGAAGAAGCCCTTTTGGAATCAGTTTCCAGCTTGACAGGACATCGTTTTCTAAGCCCGAAGTAGATCGGTCTAGGGGAAAAAAAACAGAATTACTTTAACCCGGTTTGATTAACCAGTTTTAATTTTACCTTTGAAATAGAGTACCAAATCAAGCTGTTTTTATCTGTAAAATTCTTCGAAAAATAGACGGTTCGGTATATCAAGTGTGAAGTAGAACCAGTTCAAGGGAAGAATCGGATTACTTTAAACTGTTTCAGTTAATAAGTTTTTGTTTTTCATCTTCAAATAATCAATTTGGTTGGTTCGTTTCTAACAGAACCGAATTGTCTGCACCTGTTAAATTCTTCGAAAAATAAATGGTTCGAACCTAACCAGACCGAACTTGCCTGAACTGACAACTTATATATTGTTTTATTATTATATTTAAGACTGGTTCGGTTCTTACTGGTTAAATGAATTAGCTACACTCAGAAAATTAAACATCCAACCGGAATTAGAATCGGTTCAATGAGAACCGTTTCTTCTCAATTCGGTTCTTTGCAAACGGGTTCACACCCACCCATTAACCAACTACTCATACATATTCCGACATTTTGCAGCATTGATCGTGTTAATCCTGCTCGTGATCCTGAATTATCTGGCTGAGTCGGGTGACGATCAGGCCGCCGAGGAGCACCTTCGGTTACCGCCTCCACTGGCGACCGAGACCACCCCGCTACGCCCGGGAAAGCGGGTGCCGGTCAGGTACCAAGCTTGCGAACAAGGAGAAGAAGACGACGATATAGAAGCAGGGAGCTGCAGCAGCAGTTCCTCGGAGGAGCTGTACGACGGGAAGATCTGCGTGATCTGCTACGACGAGGAGAGGAACTGCTTCTTCGTCCCCTGCGGCCACTGCGCCACCTGCTACTCCTGTGCTCAGAGGTAAATGTAATTTGAGAACAAACCGATCCCAACAACATATGCCAAGGATCCTGCTCGGGTTCGTTGTGTTATAGATTTGAATGGAGAAAGTTCATGATCGAGATCTGATGGGAAGTGGTCTTCCATTGCAGGATTTTGGAGGGGGAGAGCAGCAAGACATGTCCGGTCTGCAGAAGATTAGTTCGGAGAGTAAGAAAATGGTTCACTTCCTAGGTAGGTTCCCATACGCTTTTTTGTTTTTCTTTTCATTTTATTTTCTCCGTTAGAAGGGATGCTGATTCACAAGACAGGGAGAGGAAGGAAGCAATAAAGGAGACCGACGACAATTGAATCGGAGGCTAAATTCTCAATTTTTTTTTTTTTACTGTGACAATATTTTTGTTGCCTAGAGATTGGTTTAGGAAGCAATATGATATTCCCTTTCTGTTGCGAATGTTAGTGGTCGAGGAAATAATTGGCTCTCGTCTTATGACTTGTAAATTATAGATTGGATTTTACCGGTGGAACTTTCTTATCCATTTATTTCCTCTTGTTTTTTAACCCCTCCTAGGCGTATATATCTCCTTGGTGAGAAACTCTTAGGTGATCTTGCTTTGTGGCGTGGCGTGAGAAAATAGTAATTAAAATGTGACTGAGAAAATTAATATCAATCACCCGAATAATTACCATAATTATTACTAAATAAAGTAATTTCATTGATTCTTCATCGTCATTTTATGATGGGGTAGAATCATTTAAGATTACCAATTTGAGATTGGCTCAATGATTCCCTCATTAAATCTCAAATGGGTGATCTCAGGATCGACGGGAATTTTCCCAGGGATCCCGACCCTACAGTAGATTAGTTTCGAGGTGCACTTCGGCTGACTCGGATACCGCATTATGCAGACAAAAAAAGAATCATTTAAGATTTTTTTCCCTTTGCACACAAAAAAATAAAAGTTTTAGTAAATATCGGGTAGGTCTGACTCATCCACTTTGAATTAGTAATATCAAATCAAAATTGATTTATATAAGATTGCTTCAATAAAAAAAAAAAAAAGATTTATATAGGATTGGTTACATGCCCCGCTTTTGACGTCGTCTTTAATTTTCATTTTCGAGCTTCCGTGCTTCGGATCCGCAGTCCACCGGAAAAAAAAGGGGAAAAATGAAAATGGAAAAGATGACTCTTTGGAAGGAAGGCCCGTTATGAATTGAATCCGGAGCCCATTGAGAAGTTGGACTTATGGGCCCGGTCCGATTGAGAAATGGCTAAGGGCTCAAACCCATACAAAAAAAAAAAAACAAAAACCAGAGAAATTGTCAATAGAAATAGCAAAGTGGACGTTTCTCTTATCTTAAGTAAGTCTCGGATTCGAGTCTCATGGACGAAGAAAATTGACACTGACAGTCTTACCCCTTTAGCCGGTCCACCTGACTTGAACTGTATTTAGTCAGAACTCGTTAGGCTTCTGAATCAGTCGTGATTGGATAGGGTTCCTACGGGAGTAAATTTCGGAATCCGAATTCTAACTTCTTTTCAAATTTGAAAATGGGAAAGCTGAAAGGGACGGCGGAGGAACCGGACAGGTTCCATCCAGTCCAACTGCTAAGTGTTGGGAATCGAAATGAGCGGTAGCTTTGAGTGGAAGACAATTCCGAGCGTGGCGATCACTCAAAGCGCATCTTCCTTCCCGACCAGTGCCATGCCCTTTAAAATATCTTGTCATGGGCACAGCGCTTGACTTGCAAGATAAGGAAACCCCACTTCTTCGCGGACGTTTATTTCCCCAGTAAAACTTTTACGGTACAGTTATTCAACCGTTAAATATATGAAAAGTAAATAAACACGAGTTGTTGGATTCTTTCATTTATTTTAAATTATTATATGCAAACCCTCGATAGAGTTTTTAAACGACCTAATGACCGAACTGTGTATGCCTCGCCCATTAAATCACGTATGATTTCGCATCCACAATTGAAAGTTATGAAAATATAGACGATCTAAGAACGAATATCTATCAGTTTAAACTTTTAAGTTAACTATAACACAGTCTCATGTACAAATTTAACACTTACTTCGAATTTAAGAAAAAAAAGGCAGTGATATGGCAAGATTTCCTATATAATATTTTTACAATTGCAATCTATACAGAGAATATATATATATATATATATATATATTTGTATCAGGGGATGGAGAGGGTGATATGTAATGTTGGCAGAATATTCTCTGTCCATGGCTGCGAGACATTACTACGTACAAAAGCACATCGACAATCGCCCATTATATTCCAACATTTTTTTAATTATATAAACGGTAATTTTCAGATCTCATCCTTAGGTTTTTTTTTTAAAGATTAAATGTCACATCAATTGAGTTAAAAATAAAATTTGGATCTATAAGAAAAGTGAAGACGTCATTTAATAACTTGAATTCTTTTATGGAAACCGATCCGGTCTCTTGTATGTCTATGTGAAAATTTTATACGATATTAAATCAGATTTCCACATGGGCACACACTAATCCAAGTCAGAGTGTGGAACTCGTTCACATTCGTTTAAAAAAAGAGAGATGGTATAAGAATGTTACATTGTATAAATTAAGAAAAAAGTAGTTTACTATTTATTATTTAATAATAAATATTCAGATGGTTTGAAATTCGGTTTTTTAAGTAAAGAAGATCTCAGATCAACTCTCTGGTGTTTACATTAAAAATGAAAGTTACGATTTTTTTTTTCTTTTCGTCTAATTAAATTTAAACAAAACAATTTTTCTTTTCAATTTTCTAACACGTTGAAGAATCTTTGCACCTGACAGCAGGAAATTTCGAGGGGGCAAAGTGTGTCGTGTAAGGGGCACGGAAGCGCCCGTGCAACCACGAGACAGACACGTACGATTGGCGGCTTTGCTATCCCGACACGTCCACGTGGCAGCCTCGGACTCGTCCGTTGTGCTCTCCCTCCTCCGGCGGCTGTCGCCCGAAACTCCCAGTCAGCAAGCTCGCTGCTCACCCCTCTCCCTCCACAGTTGCAACTGTGCCGGCCCGTCCGCTTTTTGCCACGTGGGAGTCAAACGACGTCGCATCGAGTAGTTTACTGTATCCACAGTCTCCCACGTCGTTGGGCAATAATCGAGGGGAACTTTTTCATGGGAAGACCGAAGACCGGTGGCTCGACTCCCGACATCATCCATTCTTGCACTTTAATATGTAAAAATTCTTACCCAAAAAAAATGTAAAAATTAATCAAAGTTAATTTAAGCCATTTATTAAACTCGATTTTTAGTTAAATCGATTCTAATTAGACCTTATACCTTAGCAGTTGATAGGTAATAGACATTGGATATCTAAATAATCTCTCCTTGTGTAATCACAACTCCCAAGCATCTCTAATGTCTGGTCCCATCGAGGATTGAATTTTATACTGTACGGTTAATAAAAAGTGATTATGTTTTATAAGAAAAATTGGGCATTGTCACCTAAAAAGCTTAGATTATCAATGGAAATTATAGCATGTTATCGTATGAGCTTACACATTACTGGGCACGAGTATGGAGCTTGTAGCCAATAAGTGCAAGATGAAGAAAAAACGTCCCACCAGTGGCATGTTTATAGAGAAAAACAGAAAAAATCCAACTCAATACGTTGGTTCAGGAATGTAATAGAAAAACAAGCTCCTCGAGGTAGTTTGTACCTTCCTCACCTAGGTTTGGAAGAAAAATGCTTGACTCGATATCAGTTGTTGAAGACGCATGTTCGATAACTATAAGTCACGTTGTCACGTAAAGGTGAATGTTGAGAATTGAATTCCACATATACCAGACGATTAATAAAAAGCGATTTTGATTTATAATAAAAATTGGGTACTGCCACGATCGGTGGAAAGCACAGTGTCCGTGTTATTCATGTCGGAGAATTTGAAGATGGAAGCATAAAAAACTCTATATCTCAGCTGCGCCACACAGTGAAGCTTACCTGATGGCAGGGCACAATAAAACAAAGCAACGACAACGACGGTCGAGACAACGACAACGACAACGTTCGGGACCGTGCGCATCTGTAATGTCATCGGGGCAACCCACGAGCTCAATCTAAATCCACTAACTTTAAATCATTTTGCTCACATAATTTCTGCTGTAGTTATATTCGTACAATTGTCTTTAAAAGGACAAATTTTTTTAATATAATGAGGTAATACAATCGTCACGATTGCGATCCTTATTTTTCATAAAAAAATTTGTCTATCAAAGAATTCCTTCAAAAGGAAAATGCCTCTAGAAGGATTTATATATATATATATATATATATAGTTTATGTGTACCAAAACTCATCAAAAGTGGATTTCCGAAATGGCCACAGATTCTTAGTTGAATGGGACTTCTTCTCCTCGATAACAAACGGGTATATCACGTGACAATACGTACGCGATATCACAAATCATATAAAATTCAATTATCTCTAATTTTTTAATCATTTTTAGGAATTTACAAAAAAAATTCAAAATGATTAAATTTTATTAATTCACGATACCTCATAAACACTATCACATGATATACATGTTATACAGAAGACTCGTTCTTTCTTCCTCTATGGGTTTGATTTTTCTGAGTTTTTGACACGTTGATAAAAAGTGAATATAATCTTTTTTATATAATTAATGTTGAGCACCCCTTTTTTCCGAGACGATGAAGCAGTCTTTTATTGTCGTATAAGATGCTGGTTACTCGAGTCTAGGAAGATACGAGAATCTCAATTCGCCTAAAAATTTCCAGGTCGCGACACATATGTGTTGATCGAAGGGTGAGGAGAAGGAAGGTGACCCTTTTTGGCTCGTAATGGGCAGTAAAGTGGAAAATTACAAAAGAACGACTGATCTTGGCTCTGTCGTGTTGAATTGATTGAAGCTTCAGAAAATTGCATATATATATATATATATATATATACACACGCGCTCGCACACTAGTAGTCCACCTATGTTATGTACGAATTTTATTATCTAATGAAATTGATGGGAAAAGAGAATATGTAAATGATTAGATAATATTCTAGTTATAATTAGTGTTTAGATGGCGTGATTTTTTGATAAATTAAATATAAGTTATATAACTTTAATAATAGATTTAGAAAAAAAAAATTTCATATGCTTTGTTATAAAATGGCATGATATAATTATTGAATCCTAAAATTTTCTTTTTAAAAAAAGAAACTCTAATAAATAATGAATCACAATTGAACACGCGTATAAGTGGTAATTAGATAAATATACCATGTCAGTATCGTCAATATGATACAACTGTTTCACTGAAGACTTCCTCCTAATTACCATGTAGAAACCTTTTTCAATCGTTTTTCTTATTTTTCATCACTTACATATTGTAATTTTTAATGTTTACTCTTCCCTAAAGAGAAGAGGAAAATGGACAGCTTACTCGATATGGTGCCACGTGACACGTTGTAAACTCTCTATTTGGATAAGTGTGTGTGTGTGTGTGTGTGTGTGTGTGTATGTATATAGACTATTTACATTTGCTGGATTTTAATTTACGGTGCCACGTAAAGTTACGTATTTTATCCAAAGATTCATGAAATTCTATGTCGGGGTCTTGTCCAAGACATCTAATCTGTAAAAGCATAGTAACGTGTCTCGATTTTTGACTTTGGTCGGTCCAAGAGAGTTCTATTTTCGGGAGTGTTTGACGTTACAGTCTATTTTATTTATATTTAAATTAATTATAATTTATTAAATTTTCAGATATTCGATAGTATGTATTAAAAATGTTCAATTTAATTTGTAATGAAGAATTCACAGTCTGTATTATCGACTCGTATAATCTTGCTTAAATTAGAAAAATGAAATTATCACTGAATCAGTAGCTCGAGCTATCTATGTCATTTATACCCAGAAATTCAATGAATCTTCACTAATCTAGTTCGAGTCGGGTGGGTCCAAAGGTGAATTCTCTTCATTCACAGGACTTGGACTCGAGATATTACTTCAAGGAAAGGTGCATACCGTCATCTCAAACAATTTACTTTGGTTGACTTACAATAATCTGCATATTCGCTAGCATAATCAAGTAATTAAATCGATTCGATTTATGAAAAAAAAAAAAGAAGGTAAGTAATCGGTTGATGCAGGGAACTTAAACTACCATAATCAAGAAATTTATCAACTTAATTTACGGTCATAAATTCAGATTGCTTGTTCGCATTACACATTTATGTCACATTTAATGCCCGTGACCAAATCCTCTTGACTGACTCTTACAGTGATATGTCAGAAAGGAGACTCGATGCAGTTACATTGTTTTCGTCCGGAGAATAAAAGATTTCGGATTTAATTTTTATAAGTGGAATTTTCACATATCTGTATCCTCCTCGTCCTTCTATTTTCACGAGTCCCTTTCATAATCGTAAAAATTTTATATCGGTTTAAGACAAGAAATTCATAAGTGATCCTACCTCACCACGTAACGTGAAAAAATACTAATTAAAATATGACAAACGAGTAAATTGATGTTAATCACTTGAGCAATTATCATAATTAATATAAATTAAAGTAATTTAATTAATTATTTCTTATTATATTATTATAAAGTATGACCATCTAAAATTTTCTTCCTTTTACGATATATGAAATAATTACTAATAAAATTTACCAATAATATGGTAATCTCAAATTTTTTGGAAAAAGAAAGATTCTGAAATACATGCAGATTTTTTTTTCGGTTATAGAATTACATGCAAAATTAACGTCCCGTGGCAATTTTGGCATCAACAAGTGCGGGGGTACCGATCGAGATGCCTTTCTCCGTTTCCAATGTCTGTTCGGTGTCTGAATGGAATTAATGAAAGTGAAAGGGATGACGATGTTTTTGGCCCTGTATTTTTAATATTTTTATCATAAATTTTTATTTTACTTTTTATCATTCGTGCACCTTTTATATTTTTACTACTTTATTCATTCTGTTACCCTTTCCATTCAAAAAAAGTATTGCATTAAAAAATTAATGTTTCAACAAAATATTTAAAAAAATATATTTCGTTCATGATTAATGAAATATTAATTATTAGCAAGTGTCCCTTAGAAAATTAGAACTCATTTTTTTCAAAGTGAGTTACAATTTTATAATAATAATAATCGTAAATCAATTTTGAATAGGGAATGTATCTTAATTTTAAACGAGATATAACTATACGTAAAACCCTAATGATACTTTTCTTTTTCGTTTGTTTTTTTTTCCTTTTTTCCTTTAATTTTTGAAAAACAATTTTTGGATGAAATAATTTTTGGATGGAATATTTTTAATGAAAAAAGTAATAATAGGACCAAAATCATAAAAACTTAAAAAATTTTAGTGCATGAATGATTAAAAAAATAAAGGTTTAATTTTTGAAAAACAATTTTTGGATGAAATAATTTTTGGATGGAATATTTTTAATGAAAAAAGTAATAATAGGACCAAAATCATAAAAACTTAAAAAATTTTAGTGCATGAATGATTAAAAAAATAAAGGTTTAATTTTTGAAAAACAATTTTTGGATGAAATAATTTTTGGATGGAATATTTTTAATGAAAAAAGTAATAATTGGACCAAAATGATAAAAACTTAAAAAATTTTAGTGCATGAATGATTAAAAAAATAAAAGTTTAGGATAAAAATAATAAAAGTGTGAAAGATTGAGGACTAAAAGTGTTGTTTACCGAAAGTGAAAATAAAGAAAAGAACGTGCTATCCTTTTTTTTGCATATTTATTTTGGAAAAAATAGTAAAAAGCGAATCCTGTAGTAAAAACCAAAAAGCCATGCAGCATCCCGCTGCATGCGCTTGCTTTATGGAATTAATATAGATCAAATATGATGCACACCAACCAAGACATATATAAATAAATAAATGCTAAACCGAGTAAAATATGATGCAATATTTTTCATCTCGAAAAAAAATTATTTTTTGAAAAATTTTCAAATTAATCAATGAGTGGTATGTAACAAATTTTGCCACGTATGATGTACAACAACAGCATTTAAGGGTAAAATTAATGATTTTACTTATCTCAAAAATGAATTTAAATAACTCAAGTGGACAGAATGCGTGTACGACTCACGTGAGAATTCACGAGGACGGAGGTTTGAATCCTCCTTGAGTGCGTAACTCTTTGTGAAGTCACGTACTCACATATTTTATAATGATGACTGACGTAGATTCATAGTATTTATGAGCTCAGGAAGCATAAATTCCTCGTAAATAAATTTGAACAATCTTGCTCCATTTGAGACCATTTCCTTCCACCTAGGCATGTAAGATTTTTCCGCCCAAACCTACAAATCTAAGACCATTTTCAATAAAAAAAAAATTTATGCCGTTCG
Source organism: Lagerstroemia speciosa (assembly GCA_037672795.1). Lineage (NCBI taxonomy): Eukaryota > Viridiplantae > Streptophyta > Magnoliopsida > Myrtales > Lythraceae > Lagerstroemia > Lagerstroemia speciosa. The sequence continues at coordinate 5,626,847 of CM075297.1, read as the reverse complement.
ATAGTGATATCCATTTTTTAAATCAATAATTACTCTTTATTAACATAATCGATGTGGAATTTAATTTTCAATATGTGCCAGATTCCCGTTAACATGTACCGGACCCGTTATCACTGATTGGTTTTTTTTTTTTTTTTTCATTTAAGGTGAAATGATGTTACATTCTATGGATGGGAAAGAACATACGCAAATTATATTTCTATTTAAGGAATTGTTCGACAGGAAAATTCCCAGACCAGACGGACTTGCCTTTTGAAGGAGTTGCATCTGATGGTAAAAGGAAAAATTGGGTCATATGTGGTCCGAGAAATTATCTGATCTCGTCACATAATATGCGAGAACACTAACAGGCATGTAACAAACAAGAAATCGAGTGTTAATCGTTAACTTAATTTTTAATAAGAAAAATATGACCTTTAAATTATAATAGAAAAATTATTGGACTTTTGGGAAATTGCTAAAATAAAAAGTATATGCAATTTATTATAACAAGTGTAGTACCCGAAATCATAACTATCAAGATTGAAATAAAAAAAATTGAAGTTAATAGAAAAACTCAAAGGAATTGAAAAATTTTTGAAAATGGAATTCTGGGTAAAGACATTTTTAGAAAGCTTTCTCGATAGTTGGTATTACCTGCAAGATTGCAGTAAGTTTTAGCGAAAACATCCAACTCGAGATTAAATGTAAATAAAAAGGAACTGTGGTTGTAAATACGATATTTCCTGACCGGAACCATAGCACGAAAGAATGAAAGAATAGCATAAATATTTTAATATAAAAAATAAAAATGTATATTTGAGAAAAAAATTAAAAATCAAGTATCCCTCACGCATATTATAGATAATACCTCGCACCAAATCATTCGTCGCTATTAATTATCCTCTTATATATAGATATTAAAAGTCACAGATAAATAGACACGTTGATTAGAAGAAGAGTCACTACCAATATGTCACGTTCGTTTGTTTCAGGTTTTTTTCATCTTCCCTTCAAATGTTGTAACTTTCAATGAGTGTCAATTTAATTTAATTTTGTAAGAATTCCTTATTCCGGAATATTCTTTACTTATTTAATTTAATTTTATTTTCTATTATCATTTTGTTAATTACCAACTATTATTATAATTATTCATATATATCTAACACAAATTTTCTTCTTTTTTTTTTTCTTTTTTTATAATATCAAAGCAACCGCTGGCTTTTCTTTTTCTTTTTCATGTTACCGATAGTTCCTCGTACTTTTTTCCGACAGAAGCAAAGGTTGCATAGTTGACGCTTGATAGTTCTGTCCCGCCTAGTATTTTTCCGCCAATTTTTTAAGCTCATGATTGCTCACAAAGTAAATCAGAGAAAAAAAAATGCAATTAAAACCGGAAATCATAATAAATAAATTCAAGAAGTTAAAGGGATGCATTTTTTATAAATAAAAAGACACAAATTGTAAAAAAAAAAAACACACACACAATTTTTTACTTTTTTTTTCACCACCCATTTATATTCTTAACATATCTATTATTGTATTGGAGAAGTGATGTTAATTAGTTTCACTTTTGAAATCCCAAAATATCATTAATGGATATATTTTTAACCAAATTAAAAAAAAGACAAATGTAAATGAAGTGGTAAAATCACTCATATATAATATAACCACAATTATGAAATGATTTTATAGTTGCTCTCTAATTTTTCATTTCTAATTATATATTTTATTTATTTACTTATATATCATCTTAAAAAATTAATCACATGTGAAAAATTAATACTCAATTGTTAAAAGTAAAATTTTGTAATTGACTCACAACGAATAATTCTGTACATAGCACGAGTTGACTTCTAGTTAAAATAGAGTTACAACCCATTTAACTCTCAATGTGGCAATTCCTTAACCCTCAATGTAGCAGCTTTCTATGAGGTTTTATTTTTTCATTTTTTTGAATTTTTTTTGTGTTGTGGGGCCCACACAAACCTGTCATCCTTCACCTTTTATCTGTTTCATTTTTTTTATTTTCTACAATAGCAGATCGAATGAGATATTTTACTTTCTATAGAAATCTAAAAAATAATTTACCTTCTCATACTGTACGATATATGCTAAAAGTATTTCTAATATTCACATCATTATATATTCTCTTCATTTTATTTTAACTGATTATAAATATTTGTATTCTGGATAATCTATATTCCCCTATAAAGCCTGAGTTCTGCACTGGTATTTAAAAAAATTGAAATCCACTAAAAATTGAATTCTACATTGGTTAAATTTATTACTATTATTTTTAAAATGGTGAGTATATGTATACAGTGCGTAGGAGTTCCGGGACGCAGAGGAGAGAACTAGTGGTTAGTGGACTGGTAGTTTTGCCAACCTCCCTTCTCTCCTTCTTCCTAACGATAAAGTTGAAGAGCAGATAGACATAGAGAGAGAGAGAGAGAGAGAGCGAGAGGGACGAGAGAAGACGACAGTGATATTTACGAGAATGCCACCCCAGGACCCGGAGGAGCTTCAGAGCCCGCTCTTACCGGACGACCCGGAGCAGGAGACCGCTTTGGACCCGTCGGAGAAGGTCCACGTAGTCCGTGTCGGCTCCGACCCGTCCGACGGGGAGGCTGCGCCGCCGTTCTCATGGCGGAAGCTGTGGATGTTCACGGGGCCGGGGTTCCTGATGAGCATAGCTTTCCTGGACCCGGGCAACCTCGAGGGGGACCTCCAGGCGGGGGCTATCGCCGGGTACAGCCTCCTCTGGCTCCTCATGTGGGCCACCGCCATGGGCCTCCTCGTCCAGCTCCTTGCGGCCCGGCTGGGGGTGGCCACCGGCCGGCACCTGGCGGAGCTCTGCCGGGACGAGTACCCCAGGTGGGCCCGGAACGCTCTCTGGGTCATGGCCGAGCTGGCGCTCATCGGGGCCGACATTCAGGAGGTCATCGGAAGTGCGATCGCCATAAAGATTCTGAGCAATGGGGTGCTGCCCCTTTGGTTTGGTGTCGTCATAACAGCTGCTGATTGGTAATCTCCTCTGCTCTCACCATCTCATCTGAAATGCTCGGAGTTGCCGTAAAATCCTCTTGCTTTGCAGCTAATCGTTCTCCGATTTCGCTACTATTTTGTCCCCACAATGGAAAAAGGTATTTTTTTTCGAGTGGAAGAAGTATAAGAAAGATGATTAGATAAAAAATTGCCATTTTATTTAATTGTTTTCTGGCATGGTTTTCTAGTTCGTAAAGAATCTCTTTGCTTCACAATTTTATCGCAGTTCTGTCTCGCAGCAAACTGAAAAGCTTAACTCCAATCTAATGCAGTTGTTGGTTTATGTTGTGACTGTAGCCGTCAAAAACTTGTCCTAATTCGTCAGTTCTGATTTGATTCTGTCATGTGAAATCTTTTCTGGGTATTTGTGTTTTTTACAGAACTGTCTCTGTTCGCATGTTTAATTTCAGTCTGGTCCGACTGCTCCTGAGAATAATAATCTGACATTAGTCTGTAACAGACTCTGGAGATAATAGCTTTGTTGAGTCACAGAAAATATAAGCACCCAAATAAGGAAAAACAAACCGAAGCAGTAGCCAGCTGCAGAGTTCGGAAAAAAAAAAGGAAAAGAATGGGAGATCTTTTTTTTCTTTTCTTGATTACTATGGAGATCTTGTGACATCACTGTATTAAATTTCGTTTTACCTTGCTTGGTCGTTTCATCAATCTTAGATAACGGATAGAAATTTCTTGGTTTGGTCCCGCTTTCACTTTTTAGGATTTAGGATGGATTGCTTCTGACAAAGGAAAAGGGGAAAAAACCCCCTTGAATTTCACTCTTTATACCTGTGACTGTGACTTTACTTCTTTGCACTGTTGCAGCTTTATCTTTCTGTTGCTTGAGAACTATGGTGTGAGAAAGCTGGAAGCTCTGTTCGCTGTACTCATCGCCACGATGGCACTCTCCTTTGCCTGGATGTTCGGCGATGCAAAACCGGGCGGCAAGGAACTACTTCTAGGTACCAGTCAAGTGCCTTAGCCTTACCCATTTCATAAAATTACAGCAAAAACTTTCAAAAAAAAAGTTTCTCCCATGCATGTACGAATAATTTGAGGTTTCAGGAGACTCGGTTACTTAACATCATACGGGATTTTGGATTCTGGTTGCCGATTGTGTCCAGTGCTGTCCTCCATCTGCTCCATATGCATCTTTGTTGTGCATTTCCGGTTCTTTATACGTGTACCGTACTAGTTAAAACCTTAGGAGAACCACTACACTACAATGTACACCAGAAATACAATGTATCGTTATGCATATTTGTAAAGAAAAAGCTTCTCATTCTCGAACCATAGGTGAACTGTCTGGACATTGGACAAGTACTATGATATTACAGGCATAGCTTAGTCAAATCCTCGGAGATCATGTGTTTTGGGTTTCTTTTCAGGCATTTTGGTCCCGAAACTCAGCTCCAGGACGATACACCAGGCGGTCGGGCTCGTGGGCTGCGTCATAATGCCGCACAATGTGTTCCTGCACTCTGCCCTCGTGCAGTCGAGGGAGGTCGATCACCGCAAGAAAGGCCGAGTCCAGGAAGCCCTCAGGTGCGTTTCACGACTTCCATACCTGTAAGTTTGTTAAGTCAAGTCAGGACGGTAACTTATCTCGTAAAACTTAACAGGTACTACTCCATTGAATCGACGGCAGCCCTCATCATCTCCTTCGTCATCAACCTCTTTGTCACGACCGTTTTCGCAAAGGGCTTCTACAACACCCCGATCGCCGGATCCATCGGCCTCGTGAACGCCGGACAGTATCTGCAGGAGAAGTATGGGGGCGGGTTCTTCCCAGTCCTGTACATATGGGGCATCGGGCTCCTGGCAGCAGGGCAGAGCAGCACCATAACCGGGACCTACGCGGGGCAGTTCATAATGGGAGGGTTTCTTGACTTGCCAGTCAAGAAATGGCTCCGGGCGCTGATCACCCGGAGCTGTGCCATCATCCCGACCATGATCGTCGCCCTCATTTTCGACACCTCAGAGGAGACACTGGATGTTCTGAACGAGTGGCTGAATGTGCTGCAGTCAGTACAGATCCCGTTCGCTTTGATCCCGCTGCTCTACCTCGTTTCCCAGGAGAGGATCATGGGGTCTTTCAAAATCGGTCCCGTTATGAAGGTATGCTTTGGATCTAGGAGGGTGCAAAAAAACCGGTCAATAAGAATCAAACTGAAAAGAACCAGTTTGAGCAGAACTGCTGAACCGGTTCTATTTTGGTTTAATTTTTAGGATGAAAAACAGTTCGATTAATTTTTAAGTGTAACTAATTCAGTTAACTAATTTAAATTAAACTATTTTTTTTTTGTTTTTTCCAAATAAAATAATTAGGTTATGTTCAGTACAAATAGGACCAAACGGTTTTATTTCTTAAAAAATTAAAATGAAACCAGTTAGTCAGTTAATTGAACTGGTTTAAAGTAATCTGATCTTTTGTTAAACCGATTCTAGTTTTGGCTCAGCGCACCAAATTAAACCGGTTATTTTTCATTCGGTTTGATTCAAAATCGGTTCAACCTCCAAATCGGTTTCTACACACCCTAGTTGAATCTGATCTTATGGTTTTCAATTCCAATTCCTTCCTTTTCCATATTGATCCGTCCGTCCTTCCGAACTCTGTTACCACAGACGATCTCCTGGTTCGTGGCGGCCCTGTGATCGTGATCAACGGCTACCTTCTTCTCGACTTCTTCTCCAACGAGGTCAACGGGGCTGCCTTCGGGACTGCAGTCTGCGCTTTCACGGTCGCCTACGTCGCGTTCATCCTGTATCTCGTCTCCCACGTCGTTACCTTCTCCGCGCGGCGAAACCCGGAACTCTCCAAGGAAGCCGTGGTCGAAGACAACTGATCGACCGGGCAACAGAGAATATAAAGCATCGGCATAGATGCACTGTAAAAAAAGACCGACTTAGAATATTCCGATGAATTTTCATCGTTGGCCACATCGCCTTTGAGCTCGGGTGTCTCGGGGCAGCGCCTGCAGTTACCGGCTCGCTCGTGTTTATACGAACGAGTGAAGTGGATCGATCGTAGAACAGCTTCTTCATTTTGGGTGAACATCCGTGATGTTCTTCTGCTGTATACAGAGGCTTTCCAGATACCTCGAACCTGCAATGCCGTATGGAAATCATTAGATAGTGCAAGTTAATGGTATTTTATTTAATGTGATTTGATATTTGAGTACCGCTAGATTATGGTAAGAGTCAGCATCGTGTTAAAAAGCGTCAACCATAGTAAATTTTTTTAAATTATTATTACATGTAGAAATGTGTGATTATTGTTTTTGAAAAAAATATAAAATTCATTATACTATTTAATAAGTATATATGAAATTATTATATAGTCGGTTATAATTAACATTTTTATGCAGGTATGGATACAGGAGATGAAATTCAATAAAAAGGTAAGAGCATGAGTTAAGTGAAAAATATATATTATTTTATATAAAATTTTCGACTCCTAAATTTGTTCTTGTTTTTATGTATTTTGAATGTAAAGGTTTTTATCGGCTGCATTCTTAAATTTTAACTTATGCGATCACATATCATATTACATTTTACAACCAAATATTATAATTCAAAGTATACGTGATTACAACGCATTTGCTTACAAAAATCGACGTAAGCCTAGAAAGAATCATGAATAATTGGTGTAAGGAGTTCACTAATGAAAATCGAATTGAGAACTTCTTAGTTTTAGGTCGAGAGCGGTATCAATTGTACTGAGTTTTCTTTCTCGAATCGATGACATATTTTCAAAATGTAGATTGGAATTAAGGGTAATCCATGTTACTACCAAAGATTGACCTTCAGGGTGCGAATTGGAACAAGTGCAAACTCGAAGGGTATATTGTGGCATGGGTAAAGTTTGAGGATGTGAAATGGATTATGTGAAACTTTTGGGGTGTGAAACAAGAGAGGAGCCCCAAAAAACAATGAGTCAATTGGACCGAAGATGCTGTCTCCCACGAGGAGGAATCTAGCAATTCTCCGAGGAATAGCCACCGGAGCTCCGGCGCGGCCGTCACCGCGGGAAAGCTTCGATAGAGAACCGTCTTCTTCGAACCAGAAGGTCGCTTTGGTATTTTCTTTTGTGAAGCTCCCAATCACATCTTCTTTGTTCAGCGAGTTATCCTCTCCACGGTACGTTCCCGTTGAATCTATCACACATAGCATCCAGCTCCTCCTCCTGTTCTCTATGCTCCTGCTTTCAAATCTGTCTGCATTGCGCTCTTCTTAAGTAATTTGCTGATGAGGCCTCTGTTTGCTGAACCTTTGAGATGAACGGATGGGGATCAGCAGGGTTGATTGCTCGTGTTACTTCAACTAGGATCAACTTCAAGAATCTTAATGGCCAATTTCATCAAAATTATGCGTCCTATATATCACATTCGAGATGTCACCTGGCTAGTCAAGTGTCTGAAGGAGATGTTGTGTTCCTGCGAGTTCCCTCAAATGCAGTTGTTCATTTCATCTAGTATTAACTATCGAGAATCTTAATGGGAGGTTGTTTATCGAAATACTTGTTTTCCAATTTCGATGATTACTTATGCATTAGATATTGAGATGTCTCTTGCTTAATTGTCTGAAGGAGACATTGTGTTCCAGTGAGTTCCCTAAAATGCAGTTTTTCATAGCTGCAGTTGTATGTTTTCTCTCTACTGGGTTCTGTTTGGTAGGATTGACAGATGCTTGGAGTTGGATTTTGAGTCTAATACTATCCTACTTTGAATTAGAAGCTCAGTGTCTTTGTTGTTGTTTGAACCCCAATTAGTTATATCTTTCCATTTAGACATTGCATGTTTTTGTAATTAATTTCGATATTGAAGCACTAATAATATAGCTATTTCAATTTGGAGAGGTCCAATGGACTAATCAAAGAGATCAGTCTGCGGTTGGTCTCAATGTCAGGTGATGGTTGAGCCAAGAAGTGAAAATTCTGTTAAATTTAATATGCTTTTCTTCAACTGCTAAATAACTTACGACTGGAGGTTGTTTAGAGTTGATCAAGTATCTTTAGCTTCAGAAATGCAGTTTTGACTTTTTTAATTCTCTTATTTTGTTGTACAGATGGGTGATGTTTATTATTATTGTGTCAACATTATTTTGATTATAATTCTAGTTTAACTTCCATTAAGAAAATGAAATGCTGTGCAATGCCTTGATCAAATTTTTTTTTTTATCAATTATCATGTGGAGGAAAAACCATTCAAAAATAATTGCATGATGATCAAAATGAACTTGCATGCTTTGTAATGCCAAGACAATATGCAGTATTTTTTTTAAAATGGATCTGCAGAATCAAATCCAGGGGCCGATAGTAGAAAGACATGGCAGATAGTGATGCGTCACCATTGTTAGAGCAGCTCAGCAAGGCATTCCTTGAACTCCAATCCCGAAGGGATGCTTCTTCTGGAGACAAAGTCCACTGGAAGGAGATCGAGGAGCATTTCCACAGCCTCGATGCCGTGTTCAAAGAGAAATTCATAGAGCTTGAAGCCAAGGAGAAGGAGTTGGAGCAGAAGGAAGCCGAAACCACTTTGCTGATCACGGAGAGAAAGGCTGCTGTTGCTTCTAAAAAGCAGGAGATGTTGGATCGAGTGCAAGAGCTTAAAGATCTCGCTGTTGCTGCTATCTCAGCTGTTGCTTCTATTTCAGCCAGTCAGCAGCAAGCAAATTCTGAACTAGTCAATGATGACGAGAACAGGTATAAGGAGAATAAGGTAAGCAGCTCTCTTAGAGATGAGAATTCGGTGAATTACTCAGAGGATTTCCTGAATGGAACCACGGAAAATTCACAAGGTGTGGTGAACGTTGTTAAGCCACGTCCCGAGTTAGTGCAATTTTGCCAGAAGATGGATGCAGCGGGACTCCTGCACTTTACCCTGGAGAATGAGAAAACTGTAAATGACATTCGTGCGGAACTTTCTGTTGCCCTAGAAAGTGCCGTTGAGCCAGCCCGTTTGGTGCTGGAATTACTAGTGGGTTTTTACCTTCTAGATGAGACTGACCAACCAGAAAATGATGGGAGGGATGGTGCCCTTGAGGGCATGTGTAAGACCCGTAGTGTAATTCTTGACGCTTTCGCTGCCTTTCTGGTGAGAGCTGATGCATCTCACATTCTGAATACTGTGACGAAGAGGGAAGCTAAGGAAATCGCCTGCGAGTGGATACTTAGTTTAAAAGGTGCTGAAGAAGCTGCCAATGGGAATAACGCTCTCGGAGCTGAGGTTCTGTTGCAGCTCCTTGCAACCTTTAGGGTTGCTTCAGAGTTTGATGAAGATGAGCTCTGCAAGCTTGTTCTTGCAGCTGCTCACCACAGGCAGACTCCTGAGCTCTGCTGTTCCCTTGGGTTAACAGAGAAAATGCCAGGTTCGTTTTCTCGTGACTGACTGGCCCAATGGCATTATAGGAATTAACTCTGGCCTCTTGTTTCCACGAGCTTCTTCCTCTCTTGCTTCGGTAAGAATTCACTAGAAGCAGCTAAATATTTTAGGTTTTATCGGATGGATTGGTACTCTCTATTTTCTGCAGATATTATTAAGCAACTCATAAGCAATGCGAAGCAAGTGGAAGCTGTTCGTTTTATTCACTCATTCCAACTTACTGAAAGCTTTCCTCCTGTGCCTCTCCTGAAGACCTTCTTGAAGGACCTGAGGAGAAATTCTCAAGGTAAAGGTTCAACTGCAGAAGGCTCGTCCAGTCCACAGGTACAACTCCACTTTCTTATTTTATAACTGTGACCCTCCTGATCAAGAATTTCCCAAACAAAATAATTGGTATTCATGTTCATCAATAACTCAAAACAGTTATAAAGACAGACTCTTAAGATATAAATTCGTTGGCTTTGTCCTTGGAAGTCAAATCTAGAAGGAAGATGTATCCTATGAATCAGCTGTGTTTAGTTGAGCTCATGGTCATTGATCACTGAACTTTCCACTAACTTTTGCTCACCTCCCTGAACATGTAACGCCCAGCAACAAATTGTAGCTAAAACATTGGGTGGTTGGGCATGCCAAGCCATCTACATCAACTCATTAATGGATTCCTCAGCATATTGGTAACATTGCTGCTCACCGTAAATCTAGTGCATCAGTAATCTCAGTTTGCTGAGCGAGGGAAATTCTTGAGTCACCATCAATGCAATTTCTTTCAGTTTCAACTTAAAACTTGCTATTACTCTCTGAACAGATTGATGTAAATGCACTGGAACTGGCTGCCCTTAGGGCTGTGATCGATTGCGTGAGAGAGTTCAATCTCGAGGCTGACTACAAGCTTGATCCTCTTGAGAAGAGGCTTGAGCAACTGGAGAAAGTGAAACCTGACAAGAAAAGAGGCGGGGGTAGAGTAGATGGTGACCCAAGGAGGAACCATCACCATCCCTCCAAGAAATCAAAGTCCAAAGGAGGAGGTTGGTCCCACAAGTTCCGAGGTGCGCAGAGCGGTGGGTCTGGCCCCAGGAGGGGCCCTCCAGCTTTTCCCCAGAGGGCAGCTTACCCGGTAAGGCACCCTGACTCTGTCCACTATCAGACCCCGTTGCAGCCTCCCAGGCTCAACAACGGTATGATCCAAGAGCATACTATCATCCCCGTGGGACTACAGTTTCTTCCACCTCATACAATTCCGCTGGAGCATTCAATTATGGGAGTTATAATGCAAGTGGCCTGCAGAGTTCGTACCCATATATGTAATTCAGGAAGTACAATCTGGGTCATCTGTAACTTTAGCAGGAGTCTGTTCTGAGCAGCTGTCTCATTTAACCCCACTTCCCCTCTGGCACATAGGTTTATGTTCCAAACACAGGTGGTTGATATTCACTTGGGATTCTTCATGAGAAACTTCCAGCATGAAAGTCTACCGTTCGGAAGCCTCCTGAAATGGTCTTATTCCGGATGTTCTGCGAAAGGAAGAATCCCCCGGAAGAAGGGCTTCCATCTGATTAGCTAATGGGTGCGGCACAAGCTCATTCAGGGCCTGATGATCGCTAGCTGGTCCAAGAGGAGCATAAGCCGCACTGACAACTGAGATTTGGCTGTCTGCCCCTATGTATTACCCTTTTTGTTTTCAGTTACCTATAATGCAAATTTCCAGGAAATAGCCACTGTATAATCTTAACGTTTAATTTTCTTCTTCTCTCCTTTTTAAAAAATTTTTGGGTCAAACCACTCCAACCGCTCGAAAATTCTCTGTTTGAAAAGGGCAGGATCTTCTGTTTCTGGTCAAAAGGCGTTTAATATGACCCCTGCGCTGGTCAATAGCAAGCAGTTTCTATTATTTATCATCACTCATTTTGTTATTTCTTTTTTTTTTTTCCTTTTTCCCTCCTTAAAATACTCGAAATTATTCTCAGTCCAACATGTTCTCCCAGATAATGATGGTAAGGGCAGGGGAGCAGCTCCCTGTCCTGTTTCCATCCTTTTTACTGGCACTTAGAGTTTTACCCCTCTTGAATTTGATTCGTAGAAGCTCTACTATTTTAACCGTGTAGAGAACGCTACCGTGAGTGTCCATGAGCTGATCACGATTCGGTCGATTGCACCAGCTGATCCGTGTCACGGATGGGTTAAAAATATCAGAAATGATAACATTTATCACTTTTATAGTTGTTGTTTTGTACATGTCCTATTATACTTTGTCAATTAAATGGCATCAGGTCGATTCATGCACACTCCAATACAAGCGGTCCCTCCTTTTCTTCCCAATATAATATTGGTTTGCCCAACATTATCTAAAGTTGTACTAATGAGAATTAATTATTAATTTTTTTGATTTATATTGGAAATAATATTGAACAGACCGGACCCCTTTTACCTTTCATTTAGATTTAGTTAAATTCTTAACTTACACAAAATAGATACTTATACTTAGTAGTGAATAAAAGGAATATGAAATAAATGGGCATGGAGTAATTCCCGATCGAAAGTGACCTTTTTCTCTCCTTAATTTAAATTTATAGAAGATAAAGTACTTTTTTTTTTGCACAACACAGTACTGTCGGGTGAACTGAAACGCACATTGAGTCTAATTTACAGTCATATTAGGATCTCTTAAAAAAATTTTATCAACTCTCTCAAATCTCAATATAGGGATTCATCCTATGATTATTCATTTAGAAAAGGCAACCACTGACCTTAGATTAGTTTCTTACTTTATTGTTCTGTTGGGGAATTAAGCACTACCCCTTCTACCGTGGAAAGAGCAATTCCCGACACGGTCAGAATAAGAATTAAAAAGTTTATTTTTTATTTTCCTTCAGTTGAAAAGGAGCTTTAATTAATAATTCAATTAATAGAAATAAAACGCAAACAATCATTTGGTGCAGCCTGCAGGGATCTCCGTTCGAACCCTCTCCTTCTTGAGCGACATCCAGCCGGAAAATCCCCGCTGCGAGCCTCCGCCGGCGCCTGCCGCAGAACTTTACCGAAGCCTCCTCAGCGAAGCGGTGAGCCCCAGTTCACCCTCTCATCTTTCCAATTAACTTTGTCCCTCTCGGTTTCTCGTACCCTGTCCTTTCTTCAGCTCAAATTCCCATTCTGCTAGATCGGAAAACCTAGCCTCGTCACTTCTTTTGAAAATCCTCCAATCCGCGAAAAATTGGATCATGTTCGTGTTTTTGAGCAATTCTTTTGTCTGGTTGTCGATTAGCCTCTGCTCCCCTTGTTTTATTGATCTCGCATATTTCATCCTAAAACCGGCGTAGCAAGATTATCTTTCGACTGCCTTAGATAGGCTGCGAAATAGTCTTTAATTGAAACATAGTTCTCTGGCCTTGCTCTGTAGTTGATCCATGAAAGCTCGCCTTTTGGTTAGAATTAATCTGGAGATATGCTTCTCTGCAGTGTATTGGTAGTCGTGGATCATGATATAATGCGATTGGTGGATTAATTTGTTGATTTCCTGGACTATTATTTCTCCGCGTTATCAGAGGGCTTACTTTCGGATTAAAGCCAGAGCATCCAAAGGAAAAAAAAGGTAATTTTTTTTTTCTTGTTATACAATATTCGGTGTAGATTGGAATACTTCACATCAATGCTTGTCCTTTTTTTTTTCCCCTTGCTCTATGTAATAAACCTTCCTGATAACTTATGCCACTCTGGAGATTATTTGTTTACAGACATTTCCTCATGCTTCTTAACGCCCAGCAAAAGTGTCCTAGGATGTAGCATGTCATAGGTGAATTCTCTCTGTTGATCCATGTGTTTTGCTTGCTCCCCATGTCAAGTGTGCTGCTAATGAATGTTCCATCAAGACCTTACCAGACATAAGAGGCATGAGTAATAAATAACATGGAAGAAACTAATGATAAGTAAGACAGTTTCTTTTTTCTTTTGCTGAATATAAATAAGTTATAGTTAAGGAACATATTTTCAATCTCGTCTAAGTGGCCTAATTTCTTTTGATAATATGTTCTTTGTTTGGATGTCAAAATGATTATATGAGAGAAGTAAGAGGGATTGCCAATCACATAGATTCCATCTATAAGCGCAAAAATTTGTATAGTATCTGTTTGAATGTAGCCAAACCTTTAAGAAAGCATCCGAATAAAGCCAAGCTAATGGCTTCCTAACCTCGCCCCAAACCGAGACTAGATATATTTAAATTCATACCCTTGATCACAATCTCGTCAACTCTCTTACATTCCTTAAGCTTCTTAAAGAATTGTTGATGCACCTCTCAGTTCCTACATGAACTGCTTCGGGCATTTTGTTCTTGCAGATTGGCCACTCAAACAGTAATAAATGTTAAATGCCACCATCTCAAGACTGAGCTTTTGCATGAACACTTCACTGTGTCCATAAACTATGTGACAACCGGTCTCTGGTCTTTATGATTCTCCAAATTTTGTACACTTGCCAGTTTACATTGTGGACAGCTTTAAGATGTTTGCAGGTTCTGACCCCTTATCCTTGTTAAGAATCTTTAACATTATAGTGGATGGTATGGCTAATTGTTCTGTTGGTGGAGATCCTGGGATGTTATACAACATGTGATAGAGCATAAACGATGTTACCATACTTTGTATATTCCATTAAATGTGTATATTATAAACTTGGCGAGACTTAAAACGATTCCAATGGTGCCTACTAATTTGGTCCCCTAGGGGTGGTGTCAAGTGGAGACTTTCTCCCTCCTTATAAATTTCTTCATTTTAGTTGGAAAGAGGAAAAGAAATCGTTGTTAATTTTCTCAGCAATCGCAGGAGGGATGTTTCTCTAGTAGATTGGAATTATGGAATTAGTGGTTGGTATTTTCCATCTCTCAGCAATCGTATGGAAGTATTTTCCCAATCAAGAGGGAATAGTTCCATGAATATTTAGTTAAAAGGAGGCGATCACACCCTAACCTTGTTCTTCATGAGATATTATTGAGCTGGGATTTCATGAAGCTTGTGGATCTGCATCTCTGTTGATCCATTAGTTGCAATATTAATAACTGGTTTGCACTGGGTCATACTTAGAGCTATTCAGTTTCATATACATAATATAAGCTGACTGGAGATATAGGATATGCAAATTCTATGTACCAATCAATTGTTTTATCTTGATTCATTTATATAGATTACTTTTTTTTTTTATCTTTCGCTATGATTTTTCTTAATTAATTCATGGAATATTTTTAGTGGCTCAGGTGTCATGGAGATTTCATCGCTGAAGGCAGTAGTTGAGGGTATCTCTATATATTTCCAATTATCATCTCATGACAGCATAAAGTTAGAACCAGCATTGAAATATTACAAGCAAGGGGAGGAGTTACTGAAGTTGGTGAAGCCAGTCCTCGATGCTATTTTTAGCTCTGAAGTAGTTTGTGATGAAGTTCTTAACAAGGCTTTTGAAGAGCTTCATCAGTCTGTTGAGGATTTGAGGGATTCATTTGAGAGCTGGCAACCATTGTTGAGCAAAGTCTACTTTGTGAGTAAATTATTTTCATATTTGATTATCCCAAACACACTTTGTTTGTTTGATTGGACTATTGGTACTGTCCACTGTGTCCCTTTATTCATGTTCAAAGCCTTTCCAAGACAAAAATGGACTGCCTGCCTACTGACACCTTAGTTATTGCCATAGACACTGATACTCCAAATTCCAAACAATAGCTCATGTGCTGTTGATGAATCTCTCTCTCTCTCTCTCTCTCTCTGTCTCTCTCTCTTTTTTTCTTTGTTTCTCTTCTAGCTTAAGATTTATTTCGTGCTGCTTGAATAGGAGAGGAACCTAAAATTCTGGTTTTCTATCGTCTAAACTTTAGTCTGTACAACAATTCTGTACTTTTGGATGGAGATTCAGTTTTTCTTGGTCTGTCTCTCTAACTCTCTCTCTCACTATTTGTGTTTTGACATGGTATTCAGGTTAACCATAATGAACTGCTACTATCACAAATTCGGAGCTCTGGCCTTGATATATTCCAGCTTCTGATATCTTCAGATAAACCGCTCTCTGATGAACTGAGTTCAGCATCAGTTGAGGTAACTCATATTCCATGAGCTTCTTTGAACGAACTTTCTTCTTAAAAATTAACTTTCATCTTTTTCAGTTAGAATTACCATTTTGAAATTGCACCATCTTCAATTTTCATGATTTAATTTGAGTTAAATTTATTGGTGGCAGCACTGTGCGGAGAAGATTAAACATGTTGCACCTGAGCAAGCATCTTCTTTGATTAAAGAAGCGGTGCGGGATCAAGTTGATGGTGTGGGGCCGAGTTCTGAGATTCTTGCAAAAGTCGCAGCAAGCCTGAGCTTGAAATCAAACCAGGAAATTCTGATTGAGGCTGTAGCCCTCGAAAAGTTGAAGGAGAAAGCAGAGCAGGCCGAGAAGCCTGACGAGGTGGACTACATCGATCAACTGATAACCCTTGTTACCTGCATGCATGAGCGTCTTATACTGATAAAGCAGTCCCAATCATCGAGCCCTGTTCCAATACCAGCTGATTTTTGCTGTCCCCTGTCTCTTGAGCTGATGACTGATCCTGTTATCGTGGCATCAGGGCAAACCTATGAACGGGCTTTCATCAAGAGATGGCTGGAGCTGGGGCTCACTGTTTGTCCCAAGACTCGTCAGACTCTGGGGCATACAAACCTAATACCTAATTACACTGTAAAGGCACTGATTGCTAACTGGTGTGAATCAAACAATGTGAAGTTGCCTGACCCCCTCAAGTCAATGAGCTCAAACCAGCCTTTGCCCTTCCTTGCTCATTCTGATTCCAGTGGACTTCTGGGTAACCATATGATGTCCACAGAGTCGGTCCAGCTCATGGGCTCACCTTTGAAGATAGTTCCAAGAGAGAAAAGTTCTCCATTACATCCACGATCCCCTTCAGATGGTGACCTTCCTAGAGTGGTTGGGAATGGGCGGGAGCTAGATACAGGAAGGCTATCCTTAGACAGTTCCACTAACCTGGAAGATACTACAGATTTAGATGGTCAACCTTCTATTTCACCACCAAGAAGACACTTCTCAAATGCTGATGATCTTACTTTAAGGAGCCACAAGAGAGATGTTTCAGCCTCAAGTGCACTTCCTAATGGTTCTCTGTCTCAAGGAGCTGCTGGAGACACGAAGGGGAGTGGTAGCCCAGCCTCAAATCAGTTGACGGGCTACAGCAGCGATGTTTCTGGAGAGGTGAAATCTGAAGCTGCTTCTAATTTGTCCACCTCACGGAGAGAACCAGAGTTTCCTCCTCGATTGATGGAGACAAGATCTCGGAACCACACTATCTGGAGGCGTCCATCTGAGGGTTTCGTGCCAAGGATAATCCCTTCTGCTGCTGAAGCAAGAGCTGATCTATCTGGAATTGAGACACGGGTAAAAAAGCTCATTGAGGATTTGCAGGGTGAGTCATTAGAAGCTCAAAGGGAGGCTACTGCTGAGCTCAGACTTCTAGCAAAGCACAACATGGACAACCGAATAGTGATAGCAAACTGCAGGGCCATAAACCTGTTGGTTGGCCTGCTCCGCTCCACGGACTCAAAAATCCAGGAGAATGCAGTCACAGCCCTTCTCAATTTATCAATCAATGACAACAACAAGGTTGCGATTGCTAATGCTGAGGCCATCGAGCCTTTGATTTATGTCCTTGAGACTGGGAGCCCAGAGGCCAAGGAAAACTCTGCTGCTACCCTCTTTAGCCTCTCTGTGATTGAGGACAACAAGGTCAAGATAGGACGATCTGGAGCCATTCGACCTCTCGTTGATCTCCTCGGGAATGGTACACCGAGAGGAAAAAGGGATGCAGCCACGGCATTATTTAACTTATCTATATTCCACGAAAACAAGGCGAGGATTGTGAAGGAAGGGGCAGTAAAATACCTTGTAGACCTGATGGACCCTGCTGCCGGGATGGTCGATAAGGCAGTTGCTGTGCTGGCAAACCTCGCTACCATTCCCGAGGGTAGGTCTGCCATTGGCCAAGAGGGGGGTATTGCAGTTCTAGTCGAGGTTGTTGAGTTGGGTTCTGCAAGAGGAAAAGAGAATGCTGCTGCTGCCCTTTTGCACTTATGCACCAACAGTAGTAGGTATTGTAGTATGGTGCTCCAGGAAGGGGCAGTCCCGCCTCTTGTGGCCCTCTCTCAGTCCGGTACCCCAAGGGCAAAAGAAAAGGTAATGTTTTCTCTGCGTTTCTAGAAATTTCTCTGTTCTATGTTTCAATACTTTCTGACTTCTTTCCCTCCACTTCTATTTCTCTAAATGCATGCTTGGGTTTCTGTTTTCCTTTTTTATTCAAAAAATTTTCATTCACAAACGGAAGTATATACATGGGCCAAGATTTACATCATTTCTCTCAACCTAGGTGTGCTAGCTAGAGTACTATTATCTATCTTGTTCTATTCTAAGAAGTGAGGCTACTTTACTTCTACATTTTTAAAGTTTAAACAAAATTCACAGAGATGGTTTTGCATGTGGCACTATCCTGCTATTTTGTTTGTGGTGGGTAACTTTCAAGCATGGCCAGCGAGGCAATGATAAATATACTGGGAATATGGCCCTGAAACCTCTCCCACATGTTGCCATTATGCTGTTTGGTTTTTTCTATCTCAGATCATTCTAGAATTCTGCAAGTGTGAAAATTTTTTGCTCCTCCAACAAATTGTCTTCTGTTGCAAACCTCACTGTTGAGCTGAGTATGTTTCAGATGTCTTTGGCTTGAGGATGAATACTTCCTGGCCGTATCTACTCTAAATCTTTGAGCATGTGAGAGACCCTATCTTTTTTTTTCTTTTCCAAATGAAGAGAAACAACTCTCTCCCTCTGACAGGAGGTAGACAATGGCCTTAATCCTGTCCGGTCATCATGCCAAAATGATATGCTTGTGCCATTTCATACTTTCCACTTTTGAAGGGTCTTGTTAAGTCCCCCGAGTTTTACCCGCTTTCTCTATCTCGAGGAATAGTTCCTCTTTAAGTTTCCATATGCTTATCCAGCTCCCTTTAACAACCTTCCTTTTTGGGTTGAGAATCCTGGATATTTCTCTATTCTGTTCTTCATTTCTTGGAAAAATCTTTCTAGTTTTCCATCTATAAAGTTCACATGAAGTATTATATCTATTTGTGAGAAAGCTATCCAGGTTTTATTTCTTAAAGACAATATCCAAAAACTGGTATTGATGCTTGATTTTCATTTTTTCTGAAGATGGTGTTTTAAACTGTTTGCAATCTTCATATATTGTGAACTATTAATCTTTTTCGCATGTTATGTCAAATATGAAACTGATGAAGTGAAACACCAGGAAATGATGAAACTATGAATTCTCCGATTTTCTATGAACTCTCTTGCTTTCTGTCGATTAAAAATGAGATGGATGCCATGTTATTAGGTGAAATGAAAACGGGAAAACTGGTAACTGTCTTTCTTTTATCAAACCAAGTTCTCGTCTGCCCCTCTTTCTCTCTGTGCAAAACAAAGATCTAGCATTTTTCTAATATTTTATCCACAGTTTTCATGTCAAGTTTGTCATTCAGTGTGAACCTTTGAAGTGTGTTGCAACATAAACAGGTGAACTGTTCGAATACATCAGCTTCCCGACTAACCTAGTTCTGTTGTTGAATATCAGGCCCAAGCACTTCTCAGCTATTTCCGAAACCAAAGACATGGGAATACTGGGAGAGGCTGATTTTATACTCTTTTCTTCTGAATCACATCCTTCACCGTTCAGCTACTAATGCAAGTCTCTATGCAGCATGGTGTACATTTGAGGTTGCAATAATGCTTTCGTTAAGACCGGTGAGCATATATGATCTGTACAGAAATTATTGATCGAAGTTTTCACTCAATTTATCTGTGTGTGATTGTATGAAGAGGAGAAGATACATTACACATTTTCTTAGTCTAGGCTAGTCTTATCACTGGAATTGGAGTGAGCTTTGGCCCCGGACAACTGATCGATAAATCATCGGTTTCTGTATGTTTGATCGGATATTTCTCTGACTCATTTTTCTCCCAAACGCTCTCTAGTATACTGTTGTGATTCACGGTGGTACTGCTGCATCTGAGAAATGTAGTTGGTGGGTATCTTTTGCTGTACAACTGAGATGTCTTGAGTTTGTCTTATGGATGAATTTTCCGGGTGAAAATGGTTGTTGTGGATTCAGTTGTCTTACTATGCTAGTTATGTTCCCTTGTTCATTCATGTCACTGCTCATTTTCGAAACTCGTTCTCGTGTTGGGATAGATCTCTCTCTAATTACAGCGACCGGGTTATCCTCGGTGAGACTCCTAAATCCGTCGGGCTTCATGCGTACACGCCAGATTTTTGGTGAAGTGCTTTTTCCCATTTGTCCCCAAAAAACACAGTTCCGTAGGCAGTAGTGGTGGTGATTTAGCTACTCTATTCTACGTAATATTCGGATTTTCATATTCTGATGGCTTTATTAAGATAATACCATAAAAAATTTAGTATAATATAAGAAGTCGGTATTTGTCAAAATCCGAGTTCGAATCTCTCTCTTCTAGTAATATTATTTAGAGCGAGACCTGAACCTGGGATTTTAATCTCATCAAATCACATACGAATGGATTTTAAACCAATAGACCAAGGCCATTGGCTGCAAGCACGATTTCATTTTCAGTTTGGCCGCAATGAACTTGCCTTCTTGAGGTTCTTAGTTGGCTATCAACTACCACGTGACCATTCATGACTGTCAATTAGTATATTATGCTGGGAATCACTCAGTTGAGTTTGTTGAACCCCTTTTCCCCTTCAATAAACTCTCCTACTCAAATCTTATAAATGAATAAAATTAATATGATCTATACCCTTCTCAATGATACAATGAGAACGAGATAGTTTGGTAGATTTTTTTTTTTTTAAATTCACCTATAACACCATTTTTATCATTTTCAATTGTATTTGACAAGATTCATCGTGCATATAACGGGTTGTTCACTGGTAAGTCTTTATTGATCACTCTGCCCAATAACCCACTTTCGGCTAGTTTATTTTAAAAAAATTGAAGGAAGAGAAAAAGGAACTGGACTACATCGATCGAACATGTCCGACAGACAGACGGACCGACCACCCTGCATCCATACACTCATACATATAACGTATATGTGTGTGTGTGTCGATCCTGTATAAGAAAGCTCATCTTTTGCTTATAAAATTAGGTCATTGCTCAGTAATTCCTTTCCACATGCTAGAAATCGGGCATGAAATGAAATATACTTTGTTGTACATAATTGTGATCGATACCATTATACCAAATCCAATTTCTATTAAAATCAACATCATCGAAGTACATTGCTCTTATTCTTGGAAGAGAAACGCGTGAATATAATCAATTAGAGAAGCACTACAACTAAACCCCAAACACAAGATCGGATCTTAAAGCAAGCAAGAACAAGAAGTGAAATGAGAGATCGATCGAGTGAGAACATAATATAAATATATATATAGAGAGAGAGTACGAAAGAGAAGACAATTCAAAGATATGATTAAGATCTCATATATATATATATATATATATAAAAGATCTCTATCTCTAAGGGCACTTGGACCTGCCCTTGGAGTTCTTCATGTCCCGGTAGCAGGGGCACTCCGATTTGTTGCCGTACGTTCCTGAGGGCACGCACTTGCACTGGTTGCAGCATATCCCGCAGTACTTCAGGCACCGGTCCATCACTCCCGCGTTCGCGCACCTCACCCCACACTTCGAGTCGCAGAAACCTGCATGGCGTAGCAAAAGAATCGATAAACCCGAAAAACATTAAATCGTCAGGCCCTTTTGGACCGAACTGAAATGGACTGCACGTAGGCCGCTTTTAAAAGTTGACAAAACATATGATTTATATGTATATCAACATGAATGTGTTAGTGGGCACGTGGTACGGCGACATAAGAAGCAGCATATATATAGTTCAGTGGCGGCTTGAGTTTCTTACTCGGGGGGCTGGCAGGTGGCGTGAGGCCGGTGCCGGGGTAGCCGGCGGTGGAGAGGGAAGAGGAGATGAGTAGGAGGAAAGAAACAAAGAGCAGAGCTGCAGCGACAGGCTTCATTGTTTTCTCAAGACGACAATGGTGTCTCTGTCTTAGGTTTGAAGGAGGGGAGGTTCCGAGGCTGTGACGAGGTTGAGGAAGACTGCAACTGCGTTTTTATAGTCGGTTTTGGAAACTGCGTCGTAAAGGTCTCCAAAGGGAAGGTGACCCAACCAAGCCTTTAAAACCGTATCTTCGTCTGACAGTACTTATTTGTGATACAAACTAATAAAATTTAAATATTTTAAGGATTTTTTAATAAGATCTTATATTAAAAGAATCTTGAAATTAAACAATCGAATTTATTAGTTGATATCAGTCGGTAAGCATTCCACGGGTCACAACTTAACGTACAACGCCTTTTTTTCCTCGCTAGCTAGGAGATGATTACTTAAATATAATCTCGGTTGTTTAAGTTATAATACGCAGAGACCAAGGGTGGGCCAACTCCTCTTCAATATAAAATTAAGACATTCTTAATTTAATTTTGAATTCGATTCATGTCGATGGAATTTTTCATCTAATTATACATTTTTCTTTCTCAACTTTGATGCTTGAAGCAGTGGATTCTAAATCATGCAAGTTCAGTCCAGTAAGGAGAGAAAAATCTCCTTTTCATGAAATTATATCTATTTGGCCAGAGAGTATTACATGTAATACGTATGTCATATGACAGTATTGACTTGGTGTAACAGCCGTTTTAAAATTTTTAATAAAACCCTGAAAATAAAAAATATAATTCTAAAAATAATTTAATCTTGTTGATTTGTAATAGTATATGAGTGGTATATCGTTCATACAAGACCTTCTCCTGTTTGCCAAGGAAAAATGACTGTTGAGGGTACTTACCAACATACCAACATAGATTGATCGAGGTAGTTCGGATCTTCCTCCTCCTCTTAAATCAAATCTCATATTCGACTCACGTGAACATAGAATATTCATGATTAAATAAGTTTTATCTTTTAATGAACTAATTCAACTCGAATTTACTTACCCGATTTTATTTAACTTTCGAATATAAGCTCTAAAAAAATTTGGGAGTTGGTGTTTATGTCTGTACAGCTATACAGTCTGTAAGGAGGGTTTTATAATCAAGGACAACACAGCATGCATGCATGCATTCATGCAGGCTTTCAGTCTTCCGGTGTTTGACTCTCTTCAGTATAATATGTCTGCCATTATTGCCTATCATCTTCACCAAAACATCTTAAATAATCTAACATCCTAATGACGCGATGAAAAATAATTAATTAAATTATTTTTATTAGTATTAATTATGACAATTATTCAAATAATTAATATTAATTTACTTGTTCATCACATTTTAATTGGTATTTTCTCATGTCATGTGATGAAGTAGAATCAGCTCTGAATTTCTCGGCATTCCACCGGACTTTCAATATGAAAATGGGGCCATGGACCGGAAGCTTCGTCGAAGGTCGGTCAGAGACAATCAATTAATAAAATTTACTGCGACCAATATAAGCCACTGTTTTACCTTACCTTGTCAGTGCGTTCATTAGCAAGAGAGAACTTTTTACGCGTTTGTACCGTACAGTAATTCAATGAAATTGACAATACAGACACTACAGGAGTTTCTCTTTTTTTTTTGGAGCATAATACATATTTCCTTAAAATAAGAGTTCATATTTGAGTACTATGAATAGAAAGAATTAGTAATTAAAAGATTATTATCCTTCCGTAGACCGACTCAATTGAAATATGGAATAATTAGATTTATTAAGTTTTTAAGAAAAAAAAGGGGGCGTCGGGATTACATTACATGGTATGGGGACTGTCCTTTGGACCTGAGCATGCACAGTCTCATGTTGCCTTTATGTGTAATGGCTGCCCACCAAACCTTAAAGAAAAAGCCCTGTTCGACAAAAGTTTTGCCATGACCCAGATCTCAGCTGCATCTGTTTGGTACTATTCTTAAAAACGCATCTCTTACTAGTGCCACATAAATTTTCACCGCTAAAATAAACTCCAAGTTTCATTTACATAGGCCGAAGGGACAGACACCCGCCCAAATTATGTCAATTAAAAG
Organism: Lagerstroemia speciosa; assembly: GCA_037672795.1. Classification (NCBI taxonomy): domain Eukaryota; kingdom Viridiplantae; phylum Streptophyta; class Magnoliopsida; order Myrtales; family Lythraceae; genus Lagerstroemia; species Lagerstroemia speciosa. Next base: position 5,603,302 of record CM075297.1, on the reverse strand, counting down.
AAAATTGAGAGAGTTTTATCTCCTGCCTGTCCGACTCAAATATGAATTACTCGAAATTCATTGGGTTTCTAAATATTATAAGGTATATACCGAAAAAATTTTTTAAAAAATAAAGGCATATCCATGGAATTGGAATGGTCCTCTTTTATTTATTTATTTATTTATCTTCTTTTTATGGTTGAATGGAATGCTCCTCTCAGTATAAATAGTATGTGAAATAGATCTAAATAAGATCCAACGGTTGGAACACTCCATTGTTTTGTATAGCGGCAAACGATCCTGGCTCGAGAAGAAAGTGTGAAAGGCCGTGTACGGGCCGTAGTGATAGAAAAAGATGGGCCCATATTGTCATTTTTATTTTTATTTTTGTGTTTCTTGATTAGTCTAATTAATGTGGTTGTTTTCTAAAAATTCTGATAAAGTTTTTTAATTGAGCAGTCATATCATGTAGATAATGTTAAAGTGATATATCCGTCTAATCAAAATTTACAATTTATATATTTATCCAATTATGGTTCACCATGTGTTGGGAGCGGTAATATCATGTAGGCAACGCTGATGTGATATATTTATCCATTTAGAATCCACTATTTATATATTTATCCAATTAGAGTTTACCATTTATTAGGATTTTTTATTTTTAAGGAAATTTTGGACGTAATAATTATATATATATAATTATTGACTACATATCAAATTCTAATTAAACATATATCTAGTATCATCATTAGCATATGGTATCAATGTTTCACTGAAGACTTTCTCCACCCCTCCCGTCAAGTAGAGAAATCACTAGTTTCATATATATATATATATATATATATCCATGTCACGAGTATGACTCTCGATTAGAGATGGATTTAGGGGGGCGGGGAGGTGAAACGGGGAAAATCTTTAATATACTATACGTATTTCACTTGATTTTATTAAATTTTTTTTATTAAACTATCTATCATGTTTCGTCCCTTGAGTTTGTTGTGTTAGTATTCTATAGAATCTCGCCCCCGGAATTTTTTATGTTAGTGTCCTATGAAATTTCGTCCCGCGAAACAAATTTTTAGATCCGTCCCTGCTCTCAATCGTGTCCTGCCACGTTATCTGCAGGGGTAATGTATATGCGCGATCGAGATGGAGGCACGCACCGAGCACGAATGTTCTTTACGTGAAGAATCCTCCTAAGGCAGTGAAGCACTCAGCACCCGAATATTATTAGCTTTTGTTAGTACATATGCGGCGTTAATCGAAATTTAGGCAGAATCTTTGTGAACAGGGAAAGTGACAATTTTTTCGTGGCGGTCAGTTAAAGGATCCCAGCATAGTTGATTAAAGAAAGAAGACTAACAAAATAATATTATAACTGATATATGACGTATTTATATTATATCATAAATCAATAAATTTTAGTAATTTTAATACTTTTTTTCTATAAATCCCTAAAATAAAAAAAAAAGACAATTTTGGAGACAACTGAATTTTATTAGTTTGTGTTTGTGACACAATGTACATAAGCACTGTCACGTGATGTACACATTACGCATAAGACTTTCTCGGTTCGGATTCAAATAAGATACTTAATTTTAATTCTTGAATTTGGGATTGAACGTGTTTTAATTCTTATTAAATCAAACTGAATTATTTGGAATTTATTCGTCCTTGGAAAAACAGGTATACCGTGAAAAAGGAGGCGGGGGTTGGGAATGAGCGTAATGTTAAATAAATCTCAATATTTTCACTTTTCTTTTTCTTATATGCGGGGGGGCTTTTCTATGAATATATTCATGGGACACGGTGACGATGGACAAGGACAGATCTAAAAATCACCCTCAGTCGGAACAAATTGAAGAAATAGTTAAATGATATTTTTTAGAAGTGAAATAAGGTAATTTAATAAAAAATACAGATAAAATCAGTAAATTTTATATAAAGTTTAATGTATTTTATGGAGTTGAGGGTGTTGAATATTGTGATGTTGTGAGTAATCCGTTAGTGAAATTGGAGACTTGGACTAGGAGGAGACTGTCGGGGGTAGATCAGGGCTTATTTTAGTGTGGGGATTGCCAGAGACAAGTCCGAGATTACATTAACATTTGTCGCGACCAGACGCTCATATATTGTATTATTGTTTTTTTGGTCGCCAGCCACGGTATCCAAGCAGGCCCCACCAGCGGTGAGATAGCATCTTTCAGCCAATCATACTTGACTAATCCGTTGGTCGCCCCGGGTCGCACGCCTGGCAATGGCGGGTGAGGCTCCCAAGAGGGGTGTCTGCGTACGTGAGGTCTCGAACCTGAGACCTCCTTAAGCGGCACCGAGCTGCTTACCACTCGGCCCAACCCCTCTTGGTTATATTGTATTATTGTTGATGGATCCTACAGGAGACCGGGCCCGTTTTCATTAGAAAACCCAAGTTATTAGGTCGTAATCCTCTCGTATGACCGATGTAAGATTTAACATCCCCTCTCACGCACAGTGGGTCAGGAGCAGGACTAAGCCTCTTTATACGCTGCGCGTAGGAGAGGGTGTTAGATCTCACATCGATAATATAAGGTAATAATAATAAGTTTGTAAGATAATTCGATATTACCTTCTGATAATTTAGACTTTTAAGTGAAAACAAATTAAGACTCTTGTAGGCTCAGGTGCATATTTTCTCAAGGGACATCCTTGGTGACAGATATTTAGAAACTCAAGACTTGCTTCCATGAGGAGAAAAAGTATGAAACCACCTCCGCTAGTCTATCAGAGTTACGACGATTTGGTCATTTCATCACATGTAATAACCAAGGGAAGCAATTTAAGACGAAATTCAGGAACAGCAACAGGTATGGTACACATCTGCCTCTCTCAGACAACCAAGACAGTCGCGAGGGACAATGATACATAACATCGTTCAAGCTGGAAAGCAGAAATTAATGAGAATACAATCAATAAAATGTCTGAATGGACATCCTCGTCATAACGACAAACATCATCGTCATCAAATATTCAGAGATTCAAAAAAAAATAAATTAAACCCAACGGTAACATAGCATCTCTCTCTCCCCGTCGGCGCCGATCATCTCTCTCTATCTCCCTGCACTCTTACTTCATCCTCCTAGAGGGTCAACCCGAAGACAGCACATCCCATGGCCAATCCTGCCACCATCATCTTCCCCGCTCCTCTGATGCTCTCTGCTCCGCTCTGCAATTTTAAACCAAAAATCACATTGACAGATCAAAGGAAATCTCGGAGTCACATGATTAACAAAAGTTCATGCATGGGTCAATGTTTGGTCAAGATTTTTCCTTCGCGGAGTCAAACTCACATGACTAAATAAAAGTTGCTCACGGACAGGTTTGGCACATTCAACATGTGCATGCTGTGTCACCTTCCTCCAACAACCGACACCATTTTTCCAATTCCACAATGTAAATTACACATCGGTACAGAAATCATCATGCCCAACGTCCGTACCACAAGAATCCTTAGATCTTCTCAATGATTGAAGATGACTGACAGCGGTAAATGAGTTCCGTGATCTTCAGAGAACCATTGACCGTGTCGGGAAAGTTCCGTGGTCACTTAGATCGACTTATGCAGTATGTCCCGACTAGTAGGGTGGATCCGTTCCTAAATGCATAAGATCTAAGGCTCTGAGCTAGATAGAATTGAAACCTAGACAATTTCTTCTAAGTTCATGCCAGTAATTTATTTTATATTTTTCACGGTAGCGGCAATCAATTTTTTCCCGACAGGGCAGTGGACAGCTGTAATTTGTGTCACGTAGGTTGCGTGTACTGTACCAGTTCGTGAAACCTCTGACAGCGACCTCCCTCGTGCCTCGATCCTCTCCACCAACTAGGTTTTTCTAGCCTAGCCCTGTAGCTTCCTTTCAGTGAACCGCTGGCGCGTGAGGACAGCGGCCCTGCACGCGCGCGCGGAAGCAACTGGGTAAATGAGTAAACGACACATCCGATGGCCTGAGTGACCGTAAAAGGTTTAGAAGGATGCGTCAAAGTGATATTATGACCAGTGGTTCACCACCGACACCAGGGCGGCGCGTGTGGTCCCCTGCTATCACCGAAGTTGGACTCGCTAATCCCCGGATGAACGAACGAACCACTGGATCGGGCGGATCAGCGCCGACGCCGGTTTGGATGCGTAGGAAAGTTCTAGATCTGAGTTTGCATTGTAAAGTAAGAGGGTTCGGACAAGCTTACTCCATCGTTCAATTGCGCCGACGGTCCAGGGGAAATAGCTGAGCCGCTAGTTCCAGGAGCCTCCGCCGGGGGAGCAGGTGGACCGAGCAATGCCGGTGACGGAGCCGGACTGCTCTTTGACTTGCTCGGAGCAGGCGCCGGGACCTCGACAGGGGCCGGAGGCGAGCTCTCGGGAGCAGTGGTCGGCGCAGGAGTCGGAGGAGAGCTGACCGGAGCTTGCACTGGCGGGGAGCTCACCGGCCCGGGGACCGGAGGAGAGCTGGCCGGGGTTTCAGCTGTCGGTGGAGAAGCAGGAGTGGCAACGGGCGCTGGAGTGGCGGGCTTAGGGGTCGCGGCCGCTGGAGCCGGAGTGGAAGCCTTCGGAGCGGCGGCAGGAGATGTCGCTGGGGCCGAGGGAGTAGGTGTAGCGGGGGCCTTGGCTGGTGCGGCAACTGGAGTGGCCGTAGGGGTGGGAGTTGCGGGGGATTTCGTCGGTGCCGCCGACGGGGACTGGCCGCCGACGCCGGCGACGACAATGCAGAGAAGAGCGAGCGAGAGCACACTTTTCCGATCCATTTCTTCAAAGAGAGCGAGAAGGGCGACAGAGAGAGAGAGAGAGAGAGACGGAGAGAGAGGCGCACGGAAAGCTTATTAACCGGAGACAGTGCAGCGTGCGAGTGGCTATATAGGACCGTCCCACTGTTGCTGCGAGAGCTGTTCAGATCTGGCGTTTGCTGTAAGTGGGATCCACGGGTTGTGGCCCGGTTGGAGCCGTTGGATCATCAACACAAACAAATCAGGAACGTCTAAAAAGGTCGATATAATTGAGAAAAAAGATTTGATACAGATGATATCATCTCTAACTTAAAATTAAAAGGTTCCCATGTGAGGCTCTCAATACTTTTCGTTCGATCTGAACCACTAATATTCAGAAGTTCAATGAGTCCCAACTAATCTAATTCGAGTCTGGAGGTGAATTTTATCAGTTCACATGACTTGAATTTGACATGTTTGAGAGAAAGTGACGTCCTACCACTTCAATCAATTCATTTTGACCTTAGTACCTTTCTATTCCCTATTACTTGTGTCCCCCTTAACTTATCAACAAAGTCGATGCGGTGATGAGTACGTAAGAGATGATTCAATATTTTTCTTCTTAAATAATATTTTAAATTCGAGTAGTATACATTAAGAAATATGATCCAATAGTTTTGCTTTTTATAATACCAGTTTAACTTTTTTAGCCGAATCAAAATGGGAGCAGCAACAGTAGCGCACATCCAGCTAACTTTGCTGTACAATATTTTGGTTTTTAGTGTTCAATCGCATATATGTCAGACAAATCAAGCATGTATTGCTCAATACTAGTCCGTCAACGTAACATCACAGAAAGTTCTAATATAATTTAAGAAGTTTGTATTTTCTAACATTCACATTAAGCGAGTTCGATTTCACCAGTGGGAGACCGTTTTAGACATATATGCCTTGTTTGTGCCCAAAAAAAAAGAGTTAAATAACAAATTTCACAGATTTTCTCGAGTTTATGGGGAGCGATCGCCCCTGCATCCCTTAAATCCATGCCCGTAAACAGCTTGAACTCATTCGTTTCTAAATAAAATCACGATGAAGGACATGAGGACATGCAGATAGTATTGATGTTTTCCCATGTGAATATACCCAATTCTGGCAATTTCTTCAGTTTTTTTAGGTCCAGTTGGAACAGCACAGCAGTGTCGCTGCTGGGCTCGACAAAGAATGGAGCGGGCCCCCGTGACACGGTCGGTGCATGTGGCATCGGCTAATAAGTAATAATTCATATATTATAGAAACCAAAAATTATTTATTTTTTCCTCCAGATATGCTGCGGATAATGGGGAAGAAAAAAAAAGGACACATGAGTCACATTGGGTATAGGATGTGATAAAATGTAATAATATTAAGACAAAATTAATGATTTTTATTTTTGTCATGAAATACATCTAGTGAAATCAGCGGTCTCTAACTAACCTACACATTTTGCGTGATGTAATTTTAGTAGAGTGGCACAAGATTTTGACTCATAACCAAGAGTTTTTGAGTTCGATCATCACTGTCAGAGTTACATATCACTTTATTTCTATTTATTTCTTATTTTTATGTTACGCTCGTGAACCTCGTTTATGGCCGAAAAGAACTACGCATTCCATGCTGTTGAAAAAACATCTACGTTAATAGAATTCACATAGTAAATGTTGAGAGTTAAATCTCACATCAACTAAGTTGAATAATAAATTTGAGTTTATAATAGAATTGGATACCGCCATCTAATAATTTAGTCTTTTAGGTAGATATGGGCTCAAAATTTTTGTAGGCCTAGGAAAAATTTAATATGGTATAAGAGCGGGTCGATTCTGAACTCAAATCACACCGGGCCCGAGTATGGAAATCGTGGCTCGTTTAGCCCGAAACTAACGAGTCATGAAACTAGAAGAAAAATGCCCGGCTCGTGGTCAGTTCATTGAGCACAGAAAAAAAAAAAAGTTCGGCTCGCATGTTAGTTCGAGGAAGAAAGAATACTTGCATCGCGGTAGCTTGTCCCTGTTGCTCGAGACAATACCCTGCTTCGGATCGGTTGTTGAGAGCAGGAATTTGAGAGTGCATATCAAGAGTTAAATCCCACATCGATTAGGTTGAAGAAGGAATTTCTGTTTATCAGATAATTGGATATTACCACTTAATAATTTAGAATTTTAGATGAAAACGAGTTTAAGATTCTTTTAAGCTCGAGTGAAATTTAATAATAACTTTGACATTTACAAACAAGTAAATAATAAAATACTCAACTGATTTATATTTTATAAAATGATAGTATCGGACTATCTTATATTTCAAGAATATATTCATATTAAAGCTGCACTAGACATTTTTTAAAAAAATAAAAACTCGAACATGAAATTCGGAGGTGTACACCAACCATTTGAGTAAACACACGATAATGACTATTTAATAATTTTTTTATCAGACAATCAAATAATTTGATTAGGTTTTTTTTTAATAATTTTAATAATAAATTGATTACTGATGATAGAGTAGAGGTGGGGTCCACCGTTTTCGCGTTAGCATCAGATGATTCTCTCCGGCTCGCTCTATGCATTGCTGGCGCTGTTCCGTCCGTGGGCTCCATTCCATTCCCATACAGCTGTACAATCAGTGTGTGGGGCCCATTTGATCCCCGGTACCAATTATGACGGCCGGGGGGCCACGCATTCATCCCTTTGTTCTTCCGGTTTGAGGTTGGGATCTTCACATGAACTCCCCGGTTTCATCCCATCCCATGCAACATTATTTGATTAAGGTGATTCGACCGCTCTTCTCACGGGAGATAATGTTCGTTTCGAGCTTTGTCGCTTGAGCTTTGAGATTTAAAATACTAAATTGGTTAAATGTCGAGAGAATCTTAAGAATATAAGGGAAGGATGTCAAGTCCAATATGCATGAATTATACAAACAAATATGTTTGAAATTTATGGAAATTAGTACTGAGTAACATGTCTCTGTGTGTGTGTGTGTGAATATATACTACGGGATATCCCTATTTAGTAGCACTCATGAGTCATGTCTCAGTATTTGACTTAAATTCTGTGTGATATTTTATAATATTAGAGATGTCTTGAATTTTCTTTTTTTGTGATGTGATTTGATGTAAAATTCAAATCCAATATTGTGGATAATTTCACTAATCTGTAGCAGAATCTCCCATGGTATGGATGATTTATTTTCGGGATTTAAAAGCGGAATGACTCCTTATTGTATTTCGTCGCCACCTATACTCCGCCATTGTTTGTTGCTAATAGTAAAGATTGCCGCTCCTCCCTTGTCTGTGAATGTACGGACGGTACCCCACTGTCCTGAGTCACGTATCACTTCTCTTCTCCCTTCTCCTGTGTGCACTTCGTTTACTCACCCGATTCCCAACACATTGCCTTGTACTTGACTTAAATTCTAAGTGTGTGCGAATATATTGGGCTAAACTAAGTGTCTGGGGCTATTGGCGGGCTAGTTGTTGTAGCACTGGTTGTTTAATTTGTCCGATGTATTCACAAATAAACGCGAAATCTCAAACATTATATAAAAAATGGTTCAATTACGACTACTTCTTCTCTCTTTTTCTTATATAAAAAAAAGGGGATAGAATTGTGGCGATCACCAAGCGGAGACTTTTAGGCTTTCAATTATTACAAAGAACAAAAAGGCTATTCTGATGCTTTCATGGTGGATGTCACCCAATGCTTCATGTCCGATTCTCTCTTTAAAGGTCTCCGTGAAGTAAAGAATGTTTGATGGACCCACGAGGAAAGGAAGTGCTGGATCGACTCCACTCTAATATAGACAAAAAAAAAAAAAAAAAGAAACTGAGAAAGGGAGCTCGGTACAGCGGTACTGTCCTTAACTTGAGACAACAATGTTTTGGATTGAGTTCTTACCGGTTGGACTACACGTGCCCCTTTTATTATCTATTCCTTCTATCTTATTCTAAACCTATATGTCTCCTTTCCACATTAAAAATTAAAAAAAAAAAAAAAAACAAAGGACATTGTAAGTTGGCACGCTGTCCTCCCTAGTGTTCTGGTTGCCCTGTCCTCAGAAAGAATAGCCGGATCGTGTAAAACGGGCCCAATAGCTTAGGCCGAATTGATGGGCCCGGCTCAATAGGGTCTCATCACCTCGACGTGGCACTGGGCTTTGAGACATTCTATGGGCCGCGTTGTTCTTTCCATTTTCCTCCTTTTTTGCTCCTTTCTAAAATTGAATTTGCTCTGACCAGCGTTTGACATGTAGTAGGCATGAATTTTATTAGTTAATTAAATTGATGAAAGAAATAAACATATAATAAATAATTAGATAAAATTAATTGCTGTTAACTTCGGAGTATCTAATTTTTCGGTAATATGAAGAATAAGTGATAAATTTATGAAATTGAGTAATAACGAAAATGGTAGAAAGCAAGCAGAAAAAAATGAATTTAAAAGAAGGGAGGAGTGAGAGAGTGAAAGTTGAGAAATATTTGGTGGCTGCGTATTAATGAATTTAATATAATATCGTTAATTTTTCTTAATCTAATAGTTATTAAAAATTAAATTATATATATAAATAGATAATTTAGGAATGTGAGAAAAGACACCAATGAGAGGAGTTTTCTCCCATATATAATACTACAAACGGACCCATTTTACAAACAAATTTTTTCATTTAATAAATTTGAGTACAAATTACAAAAGAGAATGTGCAATTAAATAAAATTTTAATAATAGTTAATTTAGGAGTTTGGAATATTTTGATAAATTAAATATAAAAATTAAGTATAGGAAAAAATTGAAGTTATAAGGAAAGTGGTAGAGAGAAAGTGTGAGAAATAATGAGTTAATAAGTTTACCATCACACCCTTAATTTTTCTTAATATGATATATACGTGTAAATGGATAATTTATGAATGTGAAAAAATGTGAAAGGGGAGAGTTTCTCCTGTGTATAATATGGACGATATCGAATATGTGTATAAAATATAAATTAAAATAAAAAGCACAGCTGCACCTTCTATAATTTTAATTTAGCTGTCGCAGGACACAAGGCTATTTACGGTTTTACCCTTTGCTGGCTAACTCATCAGCCCTGTGCATGCACTAAGATACACAAGATGAACTCCTTTTTTTTCTCGAGCTTCCTTTTCATGGTCAATGCTGGAACAGCCTTAATATCACGTGCTCAAAAGCTATATCATCGGCACGCCGAGCGATTGGCGGGGGCCGGAAGAAAAACGAATATCGAGTCGACTTAACAACTATGCCAACAACTCGGAGTTTAATCATTAATCCCAGCAAAAGAGTGCCCAGCAAGTGTGCCACTTCATGGGCTGCAGCCTTTGCATTATTAATATATATAAGCAGAGGATGATCATTAATTAAAAAATATCAATATATTAATCTTTTGGGCATGTTATTAAATGGCAGCCTGCCGCATCGATCGCCTTGAGGCCAACCCCAGCCTGGTACGTTATCGACTCTGATCATTGCATTTGTTATGTACATTAATCCTTTTCTAGGGTTTCCTTTTTCTTTTCGACTTTTTTGAGGGTTGGAACTTGGGATTCATCATTTGGCGAGGCTCGAATTGGCAAAAGCAAAAGTTTGCTAACGCATTGAGACAAGTACGATTCGTAGTATATATTTTTTTTAACTATTGAATTTTGTAGTGCTGCTGCGAGTGGACCGATGACAGAATAGGCGATTAGGGCCTATAGGAAATTGCCGGGTTTGCAAGCTTATATCGTGAATGGAATACCAGAAACGGGTACGGATTTATGTCAGTAGTTGCCACATGATTAAGCGCTCATATATTATATTATTGATAATGAACTTTACAAGATATTGAGCCAGCTTCCACCCAAAAGCTTAAATTATTAGATAGTGATACCTAATTTTCTTATAAACTTATTATTATGGTTTTTATATTACCGATGTGGGACTTAATGCCTTCGCTCATACGCGGTGTATTAAGAGACTTAACCCAGCTCAAATACCATATTAAATTTTATAGTGCTGCTGTGAGTGGACTGATAGTAGAGCAGGCGATTAGGGTCTAGAGGGGACTGCCTGGTTTGCAGGCTTACGTCGTGAAGGGAATATTGCACAAGAGTTCGGGTTTATGTCAGTGGTTGCCTTGTGATCAGATGCACATATATTATATTATTAATAATAAGCTTTATAAGACATTGAGCTTATTTCTACCAAAAGTCTAAACTATCAGGTGATGGTACTCAATTATCTTATAAACACATTATTATGGTCTTATATTACCGATATGAAATCTAACATAAACAATCTTTCGATTATAAAAGAGACATTTCGACAAAATGTATGAGAAGATATACGGAAGAGGAAATAAGCGAACACGAAAAATTCAATTAATAAGAATTGAATTCGAAATATCACTTGATCTCGGAGCGTAAGCGATGCCACCGTATAAAATCTGATTACTTGAAAACCGACTCGACTGAAAATCGGGCACTGACCTTTTCTAATGGCGGGCCATATGCTTCCTTTGCACCTGCCCTCTGAAGTCATATATCGCAATGATGTGTGCGCGCGTACATGTCATAAGACAAATTTGCTGCAAAATATCCGTAAATGAGGAAAGAACTTAGAAGACTTTGAGAAAAGGTTGACAGTAGCCAACAATCGCATTGAGTGTATACATTATTTCAGGAAAATAATCTCTTTTTAGGAAAAAGAAAAGTGTATAATAGATGTAAAGAGGAAAAAGAGGAAAATTGAGCAAGAAATTAATTAAGCTACTCGTTAAAAGTTGAATGATAAGAATTTCGATCCCAGATGAAAGCATATGTTCTTCATGTTGTGTACATCAGGGACAAGGCATGCATAAATTCCTGTTGGTTTTTTTTTTTTTTTCCCTTTTCACTCACCTGTCTGTGAAAGACTTACCCAATTACTTTGGCTTCCCTCTCTTGCATTCACCCATCTCATTTAAATTCTGCATTTCCCTTAAAAAAAAAAAGGGATTGACATGTATTAACCACAATTATGTATCTCAATAGTACTCCTATTTCTCTTCGTGAACTGACATTACTTCGTATACTGTGAATGGATAGAATTCACATTGAAAGAGTTTTACTCTCCTGTGCACCCGCCTGACTGGAACCGAGTCAGTCATGGTCTGTTATACTTCTAGATGCCGGTACTACGTTCCGAAGAAAGAAACATCATATTTGTATTCAAAACTCCATATCTTTACAGCATATCAACATCCACTTTGGAAAGTTTGGAAGCCGCCGCAAGCACTTTGTCCTCAAAATCCAAACTTAAACGCAAGTGTATATTATATAATAGAATAAAAAACTCAATTATTTATGTCTTGGTGGCTATTATATTTAAATAACAATAATTCAGATTGAAAAATTAGGAAAGACGAGTTAGTTTAAACAGCTCATTTTTCTCTACAAATGATGCCACAACTGATCTCCTGTTCCGCAGATCAAAATGATGGAGCACTCAAGTCACTGCCGGATCTCCCACAACACGCCCGAAGACCAAACCCTACGATATTGCCACCGGAAGAGGAACGATGACCGGACTATCAAGGAGAAGATCAAGAGCAGTCCGTCCCCGGTATCGTCATCGTTTTCGATCCCCCCATCCTACCCATCGACGTGCTTCTTCTGCATCATGAACGAGCCCGACCCTTCCTTGCGAGCGGCCGGGCTTGCAAAGTGCTTCAAAGAGATCCCTCTCTCCGACGTCCCCGAGAACGTCCTCGTCCTCAGCTTCCTCTGGAACGCCGCCATGTCCCACCCCAATGGTAAGGCCGCCGGCGCTCCAACTGTTTCCTTACAATTCAGCTTCAGTTGTAAACAGGGATAATACCAGTAATTACAACCCTCCACTACGTAATATTTGAACTTTTGTATTCAATTGTGAATATGTCAGACGAACTAAAGAACCACTACTAATAATGTCCTTGTCAGTACAGCACCATCAAAGGGTGTTATTTAGTCTAAGAAGTTAGTTTTCTCCAAGATACAGACCCCTTCTAGTAGATTTAACCCGAACCATGGAGTCATGAAACCGTTTAAGAACGAATTTTGAATCATTGTACACTACCATCGATGGTATTCACCTTCAGTTGTCGAAAAACCTAAAATCGAGCCCTTTAGGGTTTAATTCTGTGGTAAAGCTTCTGCAGTTGTGTGTCTTAATTACTCTGTATGCTGTAAATTCCAGACACCAAGTTCCCATCACTTGGCCTCTTCGACTGCCTCGTGAAGCTGATCTGGCGAGGGCTGAGCGATGGCCGGTGGCTCCTGAGGGACCAGAACGTCTACATCCCCTACTACGCGGCGCACGTGATCGGCTCCTACGTGATGAACAAGGCCCAGCTGGCCGAGAAGGCTGTGAAGTCGGGGGTGGTTCAGCCGCTGGTGGAGCTGATGACGGGGCGCCTCAGCTGGGTCGAGCAGCGAGTCGCCGTCCGCGCGCTGGGTCACTTGGCGAGCCACGACTCTACCTTCCAAGCCATTACGTCTCTCGACCTACATGTGTATTGATATTTCTTCCAGCCCTCAGCCTTTTCTTTTTCATGAGATGGCCAAAAAAATTCCTCTTTGGACAGTCTTGACATCAAATAAATTAGACTATAAATAAATTAACATTTTCCTTCTTCACTATAATTTTCTTTTTACAAAAAAAAATACTATAAATACTGAAAGATATTTGTTTTTGCGTAAAAGGATATGAGCCCGACATGGAAAACCGTCCTCCATAATTCTTGAGAAATTTTCTGGTAGCATATAGTCTCATCACACTTAACTTAAAAAATATCAATTAAATTATAATAAAAATATAAAACATCGAAAAAAAATGAATAAATTAAAATTAGTCATGCAAATAACTATCATAATTATTCTAATTAAAACAATTTTATTAATGATATACCTCGCTACATTATTATAAAATAAGATTATTTGAAATTCTTTAATAATTTCACCGTAAATATAGCATCATAATATATTCAAGAAAATTTCTTTCCACATTTTTCTGATATATGGTCATGCTCATGGTGTAAATTTTAAAATTTTCAGCATTTTTTATTTGCTAGAAAATCTCTCTCCATCATTTTTTTTATTTTTCTTAAATTTGTTTCAAATTCTTACCTTCTTATTTTCAAAATTAATACAAAATTATTTATTAATCTCAATGCCGTTGATTTTACTCTATTAAACTCATTCGGTTACATTCTTCTTTACTTCATTGTGCTAAACATGACCTTCATTCTGACATTAATTCGCAAACTCGGTGCAGTGAAATCGTACAACTGGCAATCGAGATCGCCTCTACGTGCCTAGAAGCGATCTACGGTGAATTCATATCCATCAAGGAGTCAAAAAGACCGAAGTACCACCGCGACCTATTGACGAGAGGCCTCGGCGGGATCGAACTCGAGAGCAGGAAGGCAGAGGAATGGGCCGTACAGCTCCAGTCGTGGTCCCTCTACCTCCTCAACTGCTTTGCCAAGAAAGGGGTCTGCCTCGACCTGATGTGCACCGGCGACTTCCTGAAGGAGTTGTGCTCGATGTGGGGCGGTCTTGGCCATGATCACCGGTCATCATCTGGGATCAGGCTTGTCCGAACGCTCTGTCGGGCTGATCTCGGGAGGAAGATAGTGGTGGGCTCTAACGAGGTCGTTCGAGTCCTCTGCCAACTCTCGAGATCATCAGACAGCTCCCAGATCATCGCAGTGGATGCCCTTTTGCGTCTCCTTAGGGACCCGAATACGAGGTACTGTAAAATTTTCACGGTATCTAAAAGAGATTGGATCCATTTTCACTTGAAACCTCGTGCTTTGATTCCCATATATTCCAGATTACAACATATTAAATATCCGATATTAGATTTATTTTCAATAGTAGTTCTCACGTGATAATATGACGTATAGTTACCATGAACTTTTGAACACACTCTTAACAACTTCTTCGAGCAGAACAATTTTCTTGCAAACTTGCTGCGTGCCTTTAAATACATAACCTTACAAGTGCCCTAAATAGAATAATTTTCTTCCAAATTTGTGTGAAGTGGGACAACTAGGCACGGACGGGCAGACTTTCTATTGCATCCTCGGGCTAATACCTTCATTCGAGTTGAATTTTTTTTTTTTGTATTCGATTTATTGGTCGGGAGTCGATCATTTTTCTTTCAGTTCAAGGATAAATTTACAAATTATTTTACACTCGAGTTTAACAACTGATCGCGAATCAAGCTTTTTTTCCAGTGTCGGGCCAACTAGCCACGAGCTCCACTCTCGAGCATGACAATTTTGATATCATGTAAAATTCTTACAAGATGTTGAACTTATTTCCACTAAAATTTTTATCTCATATGTGGTGATATTTAGATTCCTTTGTTTTCAATTTGTTAATTGTTTGGTATGTGATTTATTATTCAATAGGTACGAGGTTATTGATATCGTGGTGGTCTTTCTCATCGATCTTGTCGAGATGGAAGGCATCGGGGACGATATCACGCAGGTGCTACTTCAGGATTACCACATGATCCGATATGGGAACCAGAAGCTTAAGACCGAGACAGCTCGGAGAGCGCTCAACGAGGCATGGGAGCTTAAGGTCCAGTCGAAGAAGAAGGAGAGGCTGATGACCGACGACGAGGTTGCCGAGAGGAGACACCTCGTAAGCTCGTTGAAGGACGAGGGAAATGACCGTTATCGGTCAGGGGAATTTGAAAAGGCTACGGTAAGTTACACGAAGGCGCTGGGACATTGCACGGTCAAGATGAGGAGGGAAAGGGTGGTGATCTACAGCAACAGGGCGCAGTGTCATCTGGTGACGAGAGATGCTGAGTCAGCGATCAGGGATGCCACGAGGGCGCTGGCATTATCGGGTGCAACGCGTCCGCACAGGAAGAGCCTGTGGAGGAGATCGCAGGCGTACGATATGTTGGGGCTCGCCAGGCAGAGCTTGATGGACTGCTTGATGTACATCAATCAGAGGGTGAGGAGCCTAGGCGGAGCGGAGAGGATCCCGTACTACGCGGCCAGGATGCTTAACAAACAGATGAACGCCACGTCGGCATTCGCCCGAGCGAGAGCCAATAAGATGGGAGAGAGGAGAAGTCGTGGTGACTTTGACGAGATGGGCGCAAATAAGGCCGCAGTTGGTAATGCATAAACCTTCCCCCATCATCAATTTCAAATTAGAATTCCATGGAGGAGGAGCTTAAAAACGCTCCTAGCTTATTTATAATATTATTTTAATTAGTAATAATTATAATAATTATTTATGTTATTATTTATCTTTTTTTTAACCGAGGTATCTGAGCACCTTTCAGGCCTGACTAGCCCCTTCCTAACACACGTTCGCAAATCACGTGAGCCATGTAAATTAAGTGAACTTGACGGGTTCGAGGGGTATAAATCCCCATGCTCGAGAAAGCACCATCAGTATTGCACCTACTAGGAACCCAACTTGAAAGGTCTGGGATCCCCAATGCCCTATGAATTTGGCTGTCCATTCGATGGTAATTATTTCATATTTACTGTATACTTGAGAAGAAGATTTAAATAATAAAATAAAAATGAATAAAATAAAAGGAATGAGGTGCAATTTCTTCTTCAGGTGGACCAAGCATTGTTGAAGAAGGGCTTGTCGTGGAAGATTGGAGGAGGAGGAAAGTGCAAGGTGGTCGAAGAAGAAGAGCATTACATGGAGTCAGCATCAATCTTTGACCGACTAAATCGGCAAATAATTATTCGAATAGTATCGAACAAGAAAGTCAAGGGGACCGTCGATAAAACTTTTGACCGTAGATGGGTCCTATACACAGTTCGGTCCGAGCAGTTAAATATGGCCCACATTACGAATGTTTGAGTTCATAGGTGTGATCGGGTCAAGACCTGCTATATTTTTTATAATATCAAGAACCTACCATATTTAAGACTTATTTCTAAAATTTAGAACCAAACCGTACCCTGTTGATTTTAAGAACTGGACCTTACCTGAAACATGTATTATACTATTGGTTCCGGTACCCGATTGGAATATATTCTTCCGTTAATAAATAAAAATAAAACTTTAAAATCGATTAATGAATAATTACCTATCAATTTTATTACTTCACATATCCAAAAAATGTTGAAAATATCCAATGGAATGCAATAAGAGAGAGGTTATGTGATCGACAAGACTCTTATCGTAAAAGAATAAAAATTGTTGGATGATAAAAGTTAAGGAAATGATGAGTTTTACGAGAAGCTGGGAATTTGAAGGAGATAAATGGATAGAATAAAATATTAAGATAAAAGGTTGTAATTTCATGTTTTATATTTAATGAAAATATAAATATATATTTGTTGGTTCCGGGTATCACCTTTAATGAAACCAGGATTGACATGTATTATAATCGATTTCTCTTTTTTTTTTTACTCGGAATCTACCCTATTCTCATAAGAATTTACCCGGAACCTATTATAGCGAATAGGTTCAAACTGATTCCAGGTCTACCCCGATATCTGTGCACATTCCTAGTTGTACATACGGTGTAGAGAACGGAATGTGTCAAAGAGGGGGATGTTTGTATTCTCGATCTAAGGTAGTGTTTGTTTGAGTGTAATCCTTCAACTTTCCATGATTACATCTAATTTTACATTATTTGATGGTAAAATTGGATGTAATTTGTATTTGCTGGGCCAAAATTTTTTTTTCCGGACCTTGGCATTTTAGGGGAAGTGATTACAATGTGAAGTGGTAGGACTCTCAAATTACATGTGGGTCCCACCTTTCAAATATTCAAAAACTCAAATCTACCCTTTTTTTTTTCCTCCAAGAGATGTTTGAAAGGAAGGTTATCTTTGGAAAATCACATTCACTTCACATTACATCAAATATTATAATATTATATTTTCACTCACTTTTCCAATTCTTACCAAATATAGTAATTTTATAATATACTTTCCATGTAATTCAACTTTCTTCCGTAATTCAATATTACCCAAACCAAATGCCCTCTAAGTGTAATTTCAGAGTAACGGTTGATTATTACACACACAGAAAAAGTATTCACTGTACAATTTATAACTAGAAACTGTACGAGTCTCTAACTAATTTAATTCGAATCCCGTTGACTTGTTTAGGACTCTTTCAGTTTCCATTCGTAAAAACTAGAACCTAAGGCATTTACTTAAATAGAACAAGTACGGAACCCCTCAATACCAGTAATGTTGGCTTCCCCGGAACCTCGACGAGTACGGTATTGGCACGCATAAGCACGAGCCTGGAGGTACCACAGTAGAGACCAGTTCGAGTGGGCAGGGGCCGCCAAAAGACATGAAACCTAACCAGAAAAAGTTAATTCCACAATTAGCCAAAATCGTCAATCATCCTTCCCACTTGGGACAGCGACATGCAAAGGCATTATCGAGAAATTCAATGAGGTAAGAACGTTGTCGGCCCATATCTCTAAATTGTAGATTTATTTCATTTATAGAATTTAAATTTTATATTTATATTTAAAAAAATTATTATGCATCAAATCACCGCAAATCACTCATCAATGTAATCCTACGTGGGGCTTCTGCGTTATGCTGTTTTCTGATGTTCTTTCATTTTGGTGCCAAATCAAACACCGACGAACCGGCAACTTTTTGAGATCTTCATAATGCAAAATCAAAGGTCTTCTCAAGATCTAACCAAATCAATAATTTTAATCCCCCACAAGTGTTAGATTTCATGAAATGGCCATTATACCTAACCCCGCACTTATTGCATGGTGATGTGAGAGGTGCACTGACACGAAAGTCATCGTGTTAAATTATAATTTCCATTCGAGATATTTATTCTAAAAAATATTCGCACTGCACCCTTTTATTCTTTCCCTATTTTCACATGTAATTATACTTGAATTCCAAATTCAAAAATTTAATGAAAAATTTTAAAATCACCATCTAAATTGCTTTACTGGCTTTCTCTGCTCCTGTTTCTCCTGGAATTTCACACATTTTAAATATAAAATAAAGACAAACGTCAGTCAATAGTAATATGTAACAAGTATATTTTTGTAATATTTTGGGATTTAATTAAGTCACTGTGTAAAAAGAGGAGGATGAAATAACAACCTAGAAAACTCAAAATGCGATACCAGCAGTTTCTCCTTATTTGGTCATTGGAAAAACATCTTTCATACGAAATCCTTACGTTCTCACAAATTATAGTAAACTGGAAAAGAGAAGAAAAAGGGAAGTCGATTGTCATAAGTTCATGGTACAACAACCTTGACCATTCCGGTTAGATGCCCGGTGCAGAAGCTGCTTCGAGTTCTCTACCGGGCGATTTACGTAGTGCCGAATAGCTCTGCCATCTCAGCTTCATTCTGTAACACATGGGAAGATCCGCGTTAAGGCATAGTAAACCTTTCAACCTGTCGAAGATTGTTAGCTACTAAGAATCGGGACATGTAAATTCCTTTTCCATCTATAGTTCCTTGAAATGAACAGTGACATCATAATTTGATGGCGGATATGTAGTGAAAAGGATCGATCATAAACGATGATTGATTTCCTTCAACTATTCATTCAGTGAGGGAACTTTTACCTGAGAAGAATTTTAAGCCGCTTTATCATCGTAATGGCTCAGAGCTGCAACAACTGACCCCGTAGTGGAGAAAGTTGATGGAACATCAGGATAGTCTTTCCAGGAAGTTGAGACGCTGAGAGAAGGGTATAACCAGCTCTTAACAGAGTCTGTGAACGAGTTTGGGTCGAAATTGAGAATAGCCTCCCAGTCCACCTGCAAGCCCTTCGGTATGCTACCAGTGAACTCCATGTTGGCAGCGAGAAGAATCCCCAGCAGGACCACGAAACCGACAGCAGCTGTGCCTCTTGAGAGTGGCATAAAGTTGTACCTGAAAAACCAATTCAAATCGCTTGTGTCTGAAGCTTCTGTAGGTGATTTATTGAGCATGCAGAAAAACTAGGGGATGATATTGTTACCAGTAATATGTCATCTTTAAGACAGCATCTCTCACATTCTCCAGCACATCAAAATCAGTAGAAGCATAGTTTTCACCGCAGAAGGTATTGCAGAGATTCTGTAAGAGAGGAATAAGGCCCATATAGCATTAATAATGCTCAACTTGGCATATGCTTAGAATTTCACTTCGTAATTGAAGTAGACAAATTCAAAATTCAGAATGACATGCTTCGCATAATGCAAAATGACCCTTTTGTTACAGAAATATGAAGTACAGGAGATTGTGACAACTATTACTTACTTCCCATGCTGTTTGCATTTCCAAGTCAAAGTCCTCCCACCTGGCAGGCGTGCAAGGGGTTCGGATTGCAAAGTCATATCCATGCTCCCTGGAAATGATCATGGAGATGAAAGATGTTAATCAAATTAAGTTTTGTCAGTATGGAACATGTGTAAACCAATCTTTTGATCAAGTAGACTTGCATTTTCACTACTGTGATCCTTGTGCCTTCGAGTTGTTTCCTGATGAAATCAATGAATCGGGTTAGTTTATTGATCATTAGGATGTCTTTAGAGAACAAACTTTGGTCTTCTTCTTTAAGAGGTCTACCCCTCAAGTGCAGTGCTGTTGCACCACGTAGCCAACCAGAAGTCCTCACCGACAGCTTTGTAAAGATCGGCACAGGAATTAGCATTCATTATCTGCATTTTTTTTATCATTTCACATCAGCGAATCAGTTGGTGCTCAAGACAAATTCAATGCTATATGTAACTGGTAACTCAGTAACCAGAATAAAGTTATTGTTTTTCCATTTTTTGACTTCCATGTCTAAAAGCTCCAATCAATTAGAAAAATGAAAATCTAATTATGGATGCTTTAAAAAAGGCCCAGTGGATCAACTATTAAGCTGCAACAGCAAGGTAATCCCTTGTAAGGTGCAGAATGCAGAGATTTGATGCGGAGTGAAAAGAACATTGGCTATGTAAAACTCACCTCCTCTAATTTGCCATCTTTGGATAAGTCGATAATGCCATCTGTTTTGTTGTGCACATAAGGCTTTTCCTTTATGACTCTCTTTGCTACACTTAATGATCTGCAGCAATAGTATTAATGAGCTAATTTTAAACTAAGAAATTCTGGGGGAAATGAGTCATTTAGGAGTTACTTTACCTCTCGTAGTTAGGGTAGTAGCGGATGACTTTTGCTTGTCCAAGGATCATTGGAGTGTGAGACCCAAAGCCAGCATTAAATTCCTCACTGCATTGCAGCGAAGCCATGTCTAAATAAACTAGAAGATGAGCAGAGTTGCTAAAAAGAGTTGTCATATGTTGTAATAAATGGAGAGGGTCGGAGGGGGGAATGCCTCATTGTCTAATTTTAGGGCTGGGATAGAAAACGCACCATTGGATCTCTAAATATAAATATTGGAACACATATCGAGCAGGGGAAAGAGACAGAAGCATATTCTAAGCTGATTAACCTTGTAACTAAGTACCAAGAACGAATTCCATTTGTAGATAATAAATCCTAATACCTTAGCTTGTTAACCCACACAACAGGGTCACAGGGCTCTGAAATCTGACGCCACTTGACAGCCACTGCATAAATATCTTGCCACGATATCAAACCACGACCTGATGATCTGTCTTCCAAGGATCCAGTTGAAGTAGAAGTTTCAGAGGAGCTGCTAGTGCTGCAGCAGGCACCGCCTCTATTCTGACTGGGTGGAATAGTTCTCTCTCTTCTCCTCCCTCTCTTGCCAGATTTCAGTGGACCCTTCTTAGCATTTCTCCATTCTGCTTGAAGAGAGCGCCAAACTTTTGAAACTTTTTGGGCGATTTCTATAGCAGCTAATCCTGCCATGCGATGCTGATCCATCGTAAAATTGCATTCAGTCAGTACAAGAGGGAGTATATCTGTTATATTCACCAATTACTATTAAAGTTGAATGTGTGTGCCATGTAAAGCTCATCAAATCCTTGTAGTGAATTAGCAAAACAAATTCAATTGTATGTTAGTTGAAGAGCTCCTTAGTTCCAGGCCATTGCTATCAAACTAAGATGACCTCCCATGGCAGCAGTAGCATCAGAGTAATAATTGGTAACAGCACAACTGAAGCAAAAATTTCAGACTACTTTGCATGATCCAGTGAAAACAATGACCAATATTCATATGGTTAACAGAAGTGGATTACTTCATAGCTAAAATGCCGATATAGCATCAATGAGGACAGTAATAGTAGCTCATCACTATAATTATCATGCAATCACCTGCCGCCTATTCGGTAAGAAGCCAGGGCAATCATACTGAATTTTCTTCCCAACTGAATCAGCTGCCAGTAGAAGAGCTGCCTTTTGCTTTGTCAACACAAAATCTTGCTTTTTTAGCTTCCCCTTTCTGGTGGAATCACGTAATGGAGGTTGACGATAAACCTTTTCACAAACATTCTTGGGGTGCAACCTCTTGCACCAGTACTCCTAAAATCCCAAGATTTACAGACAACATCAGAAAAGTGTCTCACAAATAAAATACAAAACAAAAGTTTACCTGACGAAAGATTCATACAGAGTTGAGGAGTTCTAGTGAAGTGAAATTCTTTAAATTTAGCACATATCAAGACATTATGAAATTAGCAATCTATCATCCTGTGGGAAACACATCCACACCTTCTCTCTTTTCTGCAGGCAAGGATGGATCATACAGAACAAGTACTAAAGTACGCTCAAAAAACTCTGGGGCAGCATGCTTCAGTCTTACTTTCTAGTAGAATGATGGTTGTGGGAAAAAAAAAGTGAACTATTATGCTCTGATTTGGCTCTACCAGAGGTAATTCACTCAATTCTTGCGATACAAACTCTTTCCAACACAGCTTCAGAAATTGCACATTCCATTGGCTCAAATAAATTAATATTACCCTGTCAAGGATCTGTTGCAAGCAAGCAACACTGAATCACTGGATCAGAGAAATAATTAATCACTAATATCAAACTTCACCTTGAAAAGAGGATCAATATCTCTATCAATATCAAACCAGCAGAATTCACTATTGACTTTTGAAGCCGTATATAAAGCTATCTCCTTCTGCAAAAGCAAAAGGTAAACATTATGAAGTCTGATATAAACAAAACATAGTAAAGACCAGCAGTAACATTTTGTCAGCAGATGGTGAACTATGAATTCCCTAATAAACTTGATTTGAGCATCCATCAAAAGTACCTGATAGAAGGCCAAACACTGGAGCACAAATTTTTCCATTGAATCTAGTTCTAGGTCAAGCACAGCATCATAGTCCTTGACCTATATAATCAAAAGAAGAACAGTTGGAAGAATAAAGAAATAAAAATCAAGGGGAGAAAACACCAATAAGCATCTGCTGCTTCCAGCATATATATGGGAAAATTTGCTATACCGCTGCTACATAATCACCAGTTGCATGGTAGCAGGAACCTCTTAAATACAGGCACTCAATGTTCGTGTTCTCAATGCTCAACCCTGTTGATAGTTCCTTAATAGCCCTCCTGCAAAGATAAGCAGATTCAAATGCAAAACATCTTAAAGTTATCCTTGATGGAAAAGATCAGCCAAAAGTAATAAAGTGATATAGAGGGAAAAAATCCTCAATCATATAGGATGGTTAACCAATAATCAGACAAGCAGCAGATTATTGGACCTCAATTTTATATTCCTATAACAGTAACTAAGCAATTTCCTTAGTATAACTAAGCACATGAACTCATATAGTAAGACATTGTTGCATCAAAACACAGCTCCTTTTCTTTCTTTAGCCAGTGATCACTGGACAGATTACAGCTCTAATGACTGTAACTCTCTCTTGTAACAAATCAAAATGCTTTAATCTCAAGCTTGCAGGACTTTTCCCCCTAAATGGTGAATAAGAAACTCTAACACCAGCAGGTTTTATCCACGTTGTTCAAAGCTTTGACCTGATTGATCTTCATCCACAGGACAATGCTCTATCTTCATCATGATTGAATCAAGTCTATGTGAATCATGCAAATTATTTGCTTGGCTATGCATAGAGCGACCACGGGATATGATGACCCTGTGCCTTAATCTATTAATCTCGTCCTCATTTTCATTGTAACATATCAGAGAGACAGCAAGTTAAAGAAGGTCACTGAAAGCAATAAAATCTCTGAAGTTAGAAACATTATATACCTGTGATCTCCCATTCCATGCAGCAGTAGGCCATATAAATGATACACTTTCGCATACCTAATATTTAAAGTGTAAATACACAATGCTGTGAGAGACAAAGTTTGATCCAAAAGAATAAAGGGCTAATAAATTGGAATTCATTGTAACCGATAACATAGCTGAATTGGGAGCACTTACATATTATCGATATGCAGAATTCGTTGAATGCACTCTGAAGACTTCACAGGCTTTGCTAACTCATGATAAAACTACAAAATGAAATTACTTTCAATTGCAATACTAATCTTAGCCATATGATGGTCCAAAATAGCACAGTTTCTAATAAGTACCTGTGCCAGATGAGCCCATGCCTCAAGGAAGCTTTGATCGAGTTGTATAGCTTTCATATGAGCTTCTTCAGCCCTCTTATGCTCCCCAGTAGAGGCCAAAGCCAAACCCTACACAAAAATGCTCCATCAATCAGAGAAAGAACTTTAAACATCCTAGCCAAAAAATTGGGAAAAAAAAAAAAAGAGAGAAGTATCCGAGGAAGAAAGCACAAGAACCCAAACACACTGAGAAATACAGCAACAGGACAAACCAAATATGTATAAGCAGATTTATTGTCCTTATCAATGTTTACACAGGTCGATAAATCTTCAACGGCAGCATCAAAATTCTTGAACTTGAAATTTATAATTCCTGCAGTGGCAAAACAAATCCAATGGAGAGCTATCCAAAAAGGAAATAACATTTCATTACATAATTGCATCATTGATCAACAAAAACTAAAATCAACCTCAACCATACACTTCTATTTAGCAGTCTGTATTCTGATAAGAATCATGGGAAATCAAGTACTTCAGTAATTAACAGGCAATTATATAAGGGCCTCGAAACAAGCCAATGGCCGAATGACGATTGCTGTTGCACAATAAGTAATGCCAGAATCAAATCACAAATAGTTTCAAATAAATAGTTGACGCGTATTACCTCTTTCATGCAAGATGTCTGCCGAGTGTGGCTCAAAATCTAGTGCTCTAGTCAAGTCAGCAATAGCCTGTCATCACAAATAACAAAGCAATTTAAGGACTAGTTTAACTAGTCTTTATGCAAGGAAAGGCACTACAATTTTCCCAATTTTCATCCTTCACACATCATCCACTGATTAAGTAATGAGATCTTCAGAGTTAATTCTCAGGGATAGAGAGAGAGAGAGAGATCTACAATGATACTGAATCATTGACAAATAAAAAACCAAGCATGTCTTCATTAAATTATTCAAAAGCAAATTACTCCTAGATGGAGAGAGATATAATTCTTCCAGTGGTCATAAAATGCTTATACTCAAGCCATAAGCTAATAATTCTCACCTCAGCAGATGATCCTAAAGCAGCTCTTGCTTGGCCTCTCCGCTTCCATGCCTCAACTGCCAATGGGTTTACTTGTATAGCCTAGCCATGGGAATGAAAAGATACCGACAGGTCACGAGGGATCAAATATTTTACCTTCTAAGCAATTGAAGAATACCTTTGAAAAATCTGTAATGGCTGAATCAAGCTCCCGTCGAAATGCATATGCAGTGCCCCTCCCTATTAATGCTTCAGGGTAAGTGGGATCTTCTCTCAATATCTGCAGGTAGCATTAGGAGGAGCACAGTGACTTTAGTAAATGTAAAAGCTTCAAGGATCTTATTAATAGCCTCATTACTTATATCAATAGGAGCCATGACAAAAGGGGAAAAATATCAGTGTGATTGCACAAAAATGTTTTATTACCTGATCAAAGATAGATATAGCATGAGCATATTTTCCCTCATTAACCTGCATAATTATCAGTTTGTATATCAAACAAATTTGCAAAATGCTAAATAAATGCTTTCCAGTAAGTATTTATGATTCTTTACATTAAAAAGGGCGTGAAATCTTACCTCTGCTATGCCTCTTGATAACCGGAAATCCACGCTTATTGATCTGTTATTAGATATCCTAGGGACAAAGAACTTCTTACTTTTCTTGCCTCTGTCACCTGTATCATTTAGGGTTATAGATTTCTCTGCCAACTTGCTACTAACATCAGTCACATCAGATGAGCTGCTTGATGTTTTACTGCAAGATAAAGACACCTCCTCCAATTCGAGGTCATAACTCACTGTATCAACACCAGCACGACTTCCATTTGTATTGGAGTTAAACTTTTTGCTTAGCCTATCTTTATCAGTAAATCCGTTGGGCATCTCAAGACTATGCTCAGGCTTCCTTTCATCCTCCAATGTACCATTTGACTTGCTGCAACTTTTCGACTCATTACTCCCATTATTCTTATTGGACTGAATATTACTTGATTCATCATCGACTTGAGATGTCAGCTCCACTGAAGAAAGAGAAATTGTAGATTCCACAACATTATTCTTATTGGACTGAACATTACTTGATTCATCATCAACTTGAGATGTCAGTTCTACAGGAGGAAGAGAAGGTGTAGATTCCACAACATGGTTCTCAGAATCGTTAGCCTGATCTTTCTTTTCCGAAATTAGAAGCTCTTCCAACTCCAGTAACTGCTTCAGATCAGCAGACTGACTAAAAGCATTCTCATATCCCTTCTCCCATACCAATAAAGCATCCTCCTTCCTCCCCAAAGCAAGAAATGCCCGACCTAGAGGAAAAGAAATATTTCATTAAGCTCATGTCATGCAAAATGAAACAATCCTTTTGAACCCTGGGTTTCACCCTTAACCAGTAACTGACATTTTGTGGCCATCATTGTTTTTTACACATTTAACACCTAAGTTGCATACCGAACAGATGACAAAAGCAATAGCACAGTGCGTGTTTCTTTCAAACAATAATTCATTCATGTGAAAGCAATCAATCAAACATGTTGCACATGAAAGCATCTAACAAGCAATAATAGTAAACTGTTCATAATAAATATGAACTTCATAAACGAGTTTTCGACCATTTTCTTGAGCCAGAAAAAACCAACCATTTCAATGCCATAGAAAAATAGTCCAAGCCAAGAAATAATTTCATATTCACATGTATATCCTCAAAAAACCCATGCCTTCTCCTAAAGTGACAGACGAAAAGCAAAATTTTCATTTATCTTAACACAAAGTTTAAGGTCCATAGCTACAGAGCTAAATTTATCTCTGGAATTGAATAGGACAATGACCAAAAACATGAAAATTATAGAAACGCGACACATTCATTTTAACTGAAAACGTGGAATTTTTCTGTTTCATTATCGGGTTTGACTTTGATCAAATTCTCTATCTCTTGTAGAGATATAATAGATAAACATCTATCAATTAACAACTCTCAACAAAATTATCCGCATTCAGATAAAACCAATCTTGCATCTAATTAACAACCACGCCAATCTATGAAGAAACAACAATTAGACCAAAAGAACATTAACTAGAATATGATTGACTGCAGAGCTCAACCTTTGAGGATGTAAGCCTGAAGAAGTGTAGGGTCGAGCTGCAGGGCCCTATCACAGTCCTTAACTACATGCTTGTGCAGCTCCAATTGACTAAAGCAGAAAGCTCTGTTGCTGAAAAGTTGAACAAAATCGAAGTTACAGCACCGAGTCAAATTGATCCATTTCAGCTCAAATCAATAGAGCCCGGAATTGAAGATCGTAGAAATGGAGATGAATCGCTCATGCGCATGAACATTTCCTAGTCAAGTACCAGATGTCTTGAATGGAGGAAGAGCGAGCAAGGATGGAATCGAGGACTCGGATGGCCTTTGACCAGTCGCGGGAGCGGCAGAACTTGGCGAGCTCCGCCCTTTCCGACTCGGCGGAGGATCCCATCACGGGTGGATGAGGTGACACAGAGAAAGCTCAGCTGGGAGCGATCGAGGGAAAGTGGACACGGAGTTCTTGTTCCTTTCTTCGTTTCAACGGCTTGGTCGTGGAGCGAGAAAACACAGAAGGCAATATAGGCCATGAGGTATTAAGGTGGATTGAAAATGGTAAATTATTTTCTGCACCTCCATTTCTCATGGTTTATTAATCTACACCCCATATTTTGCATGTCACCATTTAAACCCCTGAAAATTGAAATGCAACTTTCAATATCCCCAATTTAATATCCGGAAGTGCAATATGTCACAACCAATACAGATTCGAGCTTCTTTGGTCTATTGAGAATAAACCCTTCAATCTGTAGATTTTATTTACATTCAAATGTATTATTTTAGATAATAAAATGCCAAACCATCTGAGTTCATTCATACAGGTCATTGAAATATAATTTGAGTCCACAAGAGAGCAATCTCTAGATGTACGGAGCACTTGATTCTTGGTTACTGAATAAGACCAACTCGATTTTAACATGAATATGATTATTAGTTTCTTATTATATGATTCCAGAAGCAATTATGAAAATGATATCTTGACATGTACGGAGCATGTGATTCTTAAATTATCTTTCAGTAATAAAGGGATCGATTGTAGAAGTTCTCGGTCCATTGAAGAGATGTCATGTCACAAAGTTTTGGATGAATCTATATATTATATGCAAAATTATTTGATAAGATGGAAAGTAATATTGCAATATCATTCTCGATTTAAGATTAATAAATTATGTATTTAATTCTCGCATATGAAAATATTCGCATCCTTTTATTTGTATCCTTCTCCTGCTCCTGCCAGACCTACAAGCCATTCTTATAACCGGAAATAGAACAGGTGCAACCTGAAACAAAACCAAAAATCTGGTGAGGCAAACTGGTGATGACAGAAACGTTAGGGGGTGTAGATGATCATGTGAAGTTTCAGGACTAAAATTTGCAATTCGTAAACTTTAGGGTGCTAATTTAACAGATGAAAAATTCAGGGGGAAGTTTATTATTTGTGGGGTCAAAAACTAAATGTGCGATCTGGAATCGTTTAGGCAAATTGGTGAAGCAAGCTGGGCAAAAAATCAAGCTGCAGCACTAGTGTCAGTGTGGTGTTTGGAAAAAAAAAATCTTAGATAATGAAAAATACATTAAATTGATATTATTAGTGAAAATTATGGTAATTGCTTGGGTGATTAATAGTTAACACAAATTTGCAAGTCTGTTATAATCTAATTGGTATTTCCTCGCATCACGTGGCGATGCAGGATCACTTAAAGTTTTCTCGATGTTTTCACTTACATAGAAAATCGATATTTTCCCCTTAAATAAAGTCTTATATTCGAATATTGTAAATAAAAAAAATATTTATATAAGAAAATGTCACCATGTTTAAATATAAATTAATGGAAGGGCTCATTTGGACTCTTAAGTATCGAGTGGTTTCAAGCCGAAAAAGGAAAAAAAAAAGTTGAAAGTTAGAATAAAAAACTCTCAATTATTTATTTTTTATTTTTGATAAGTAATAATTTATATTTCATTATTAATACAGTCTATGTGTCCTCCATTGTACAGACAATCATGAATACTTTTTAATTATCTTACCCTAATACGACGAAGACTTAGACATGGACGCATTAATTCTCGTTTACCGTCAAACAAGGAGTTAAAGGATTTTGGATGGCTCCTGTTGGGGTCGTAAGTAAAAATCGGAAATCCGAAAAAATTGACCAAACTCGAATAGAAAAAGTTAGATGTATAGATCCCGAGATAAGTTTAATACGGTTTTTAAGGTGGAAAACACCTGAACGGAAAATTCGGGTCACAAATCGGAAAATTCGGTGGGATCCAAAACCAAATTGAAAGTTATGTTAAGTTTATATTATATGTAATAAATTATTTTATTATTAGATTTTGATCATAAAAATAACAAATTTGATAATTTTAAACTTGAATCTTGATTCATATTTATGTTTTTGATCTTTTTAATATATTAAAATCTTGATAATTATTATTTTTCATTTATTATAATGAATTTTATTTTATTACTTTTATATTTAATATATTATTATATTAAAAATCAGACCTGAAAAAATTGAACGAAGTGGGTGATTTTCATAATCCCTAAACGATTCTCAATATGGTTTTTAACTAAAAAAATTAAATCGAAATAAACCAGGATTCGATAATTTTCGAAAAAATCGGACCGAAGTGCTTGTTTCAGTCCTAACTCCGGTAAAGCTAATCATTGAGGGGGAATTGGTTCAAGTACGGTTAAATTACCGAAAATATTAAATTCAGGAGAGAAGTTTTGATTATATTAAAATTACAAAAAAAAATTTCGAAGATGAAGCTGAAATAAAAGTAATCCATGTGTAAAATAATGAACAAATATAATAATTTAATTAAAAAATATGAATATCATATTGCCGTAATTTATATAATATTTTATGTATTTTACAAATTGAAAGGAGTCACCGGCCCTAAATCCAACGAGGCTATGCACGAGAGAGGCAGACATGCTGAACATGGGCCTCGGTGGAAAGGACATTCCAGCCCATTCCTTCCCGTCAATAAATTAGTTTTTTCCTTGACAAGAAATATAATTACTTTTAAAAATTAATGAGTTGCCCATTGGAATTAGCATGCATAAATCTATGTATACCCACACGAATTCAATTAATAATATTGGTCTCAGAGTTTAAAAATATAGGGATTAAATTGTAATTCTAAGTGGGTCCCATTATTGGTCAATTGCATGAGAAATATACATGTTTTTTTTCCATTGGAGAATAAAAAAATAGCTATAATTTCTTTCACTTGGTATGATAATTCAGGTTTGAACAGGGTTGATTTGGAGATAAAATTCTCAAAATCATGATTTTTTTAAAAAATTTCACAGTACTCGAGCATGATACGTTATTTAAGGGAAAGACAACCAATTTACCTCAGTAAATCAGTTTCAAACCCTAGCAAAAGAAAGTGTAAGAAGACACAAATCGTTTGAAATTAAAATAAATTCTATAATAGCAAACGCCATTCGCAGAGTGTCTGCACTTATAATGTTATAAATTAATAAATTTAAGCTATTTTAAGGTCTTTTATAAAAATTTTAACAGGAATAACGTTATGAATAACCAAATCTTATTAATTCGTAACGTTACGTAAATAATGTCTCGTGATATACCCGTTATGTAGAACACTTTCTCCGGCATATGAGACATCGAAGAGGGCCGGGCTAAGAAACGTGTATTAGTTAGGTCCAATGAGAGTGCATTAGTTTAGGAATTAGCTTATCAGCAAAAGTATGAGTTTTGGGACTAGACAACTCTTTAAAAAAAGGTTTGGGACAGATTGTTTCCCTAAGTACCTCGGCAAGATCACATTTTGAAGGTTCGATTTTGGTATAATAGTATTTTGCTCGCAATTATTTTTTAAAATTTAATTTTTTTTAAAGGAATATCTTTACCCAAAAACCTGCAAGAGTACACATTGAGAAAGTAGAGAAGCTTTGCATTGTTTACAATTGAAGTCGCATTTTTACTCTTGCAACTTACCGAGCAACAAATGGACGAATGTGGAAAAAAAAAATCTACAACTAAGAGCACTGAAAATTTTTGTTTTTTTTAGAGAATAGGAGTCTGGTAAAATTGGTACCGTTATCGTCCTATAATTTAGATGTCCCGTGTTCGATTTCATCAAGGAAAAAAATTGATGGGATCTAGAAGTATTGCTATCGTCCTGTAATCTAGAGGGATTGTTATCGTCCTGTAACCTCCTGTGCCCATTTATTCCCTCTTTCTTTTACATCTTCTAGATTTATGTGTCTCGCTTACAACTCGAAATTATTTTACAAATTTCAGTTTGCAAAATTTCTAAACCACTCCCCCTAGAGGATCATCTATAAGATCCAAAGGAAGAAAAATCGATGAGATCTTGTGATGTTGTCAAGTTTATCGACTGAGATTAGCTGCGATTAACAGTTATTAACTCTGTCCCCATATACCAGAAGTCCATTAGATTCCTACTAATTTATCTTCTAATCAGGTCAATTCAGTAAACGGACAAAGATTTTCCATCCATGAAATATTTTCGTTTAAAATATTTGAGTATGAAATTCTTCTCGTAGAGAATAAGTGCCAAACTGTCAGCCAATTCACATTAACCTGCAGATTAGCTTTATAGCAATGATATACAATTCACACGTCATGCACATATCTATTATGTGCTATGCCCTACGGCCCCCCCTCTCGCGTGCTTCCTCTTTACATTTAGTGACAGTCACGTAATGTCCTGTCGTGACCCCAAAAATATGTTCGGCCCGACCATATCATACACACACAAAAAAAGAAAGAAAGAAGATATCGACAATCCTATATATATATCTATCGATTCTTATAAGTGATGTCTATACACATATTAGTTTAAAGTAATGGTAGGTGATAAAAATGATTTGATATTATAATACAGAAATATATAAGATCTAATTTATTATTTTAAAATATTTAAAACTCACTTATAAAATTAAATAAATATATAAAACTTTCTATTTTTTTTTCTATGGAAAAAAAAGCATATAAGTTTTCAGTTTTCGCACTTTAATCATTAATCACAGCGATCCTTCGTGTCAAAAAGCCTCCACGACAGACCGTCCCACTCCCTTATAAAGAGTCTTTCTCCAGTGTGTCTGTGCCTCACACTGCAACCCCCAATCATTAGCTTACACGTTGCTGACATTAATTAGGAAAAAAAATGGAAAAATCAAACAAGGTAATTATTAGCTTGGAGCCCTTAGATTCTGTTTGGTCTAATGGAGCTTTGTGGGTGGTAACCTCGTGCAATTCAAAAGCCGGAAC
The DNA here is from genome assembly GCA_037672795.1 of Lagerstroemia speciosa. Classification (NCBI taxonomy): domain Eukaryota; kingdom Viridiplantae; phylum Streptophyta; class Magnoliopsida; order Myrtales; family Lythraceae; genus Lagerstroemia; species Lagerstroemia speciosa. The sequence goes on along the minus strand of CM075297.1, from coordinate 5,570,728 downwards.
CGTCACCGGTCACCGGTTAATTTAACGGTTCATAATTAATAATCGAAATTAATAAGAGAATATAACATCTTATAATTGTTTTTTTCGCTTATTAATGGTCTAATAATTCGATTGTAAAAGAATTTCTTTTGGGGATAAAATAGACTCGTGTGATGTGAAAGGAAATATCAATAATTAGAAATAATTTGACAGCTTTCTAAGTGATTTAGACTCGTTCACTCATCTACTTCGATATTGACATAGCACCAGTGTTGTTCACCTCCTTTGGAGCAGGCAATCCCCCCTTTCTTGTTCCTGCGCATGGCAACGGAGACATTTCGACATGAGCAAATGTGGTCCTACTAAAGAAGCACACCGGAGCACTACGACATATGATGGTGTCAGGTGGAATCATAATCATTTGCACTTTTATCAGGGCTATGTCAATGAATTGTTAACTTCTCAAACCTATAAATTTAAGATAAGATACACGCATATATGTATATATGTATATGTTGTATTTATCGGGGCATCATCGTTTCAACCTAAACTTTTCATCCATATATCAGCTTTGAGGAGTTCGGTTCGAGTAATAAACCATGCATCACGCACATAATTGTTTTCAGCCCCGCAGTGCGCTGATGTACTTAAGAGATTATAGGTGTACGGGGTGTTTTGACATCCTGGACTGGTTGCCAGTCGATGTTGTGAGCTTTACTTTATAGGTCCGAGTAGATAAATATCGAAACCCACGAGGAAGTCGTGCCGGGTCCAAATCGATATCCAAGTCAGATGCTGTTGAAGTGAAAAGAGAGAGAGGAAGAGAATTTTGTCGAGAATGTAGAGGTAGTTGCGAGATGATCCAACGAATCTATTCATATTCAAACTAAAAATGAAATAAGTCGGATCAAAATTCAAGGCATTAGTCAATTGCAATTGACTAAATAATACTCAGACCCAGCATGTGAGGTTTTCAGGACTGATGAATGAGCTCAGTTTCATCCATTCATCCATTTTCATGGTCATCACCGATCAAAGTTGACACGGGCACATTGATTGGATCCGACATAGGCTCGAAGGGCTGAGGCACGGTCAATTGAGGGGTGGGGGGACCGAATCACATCTCGAAACGATGAAATGGCAGTTCTAGAGCCTCGAATTGTATCCAATACATATAAAATTCTCTCTAGCTGCCTTTAATTTGAACACTAGGAAAAAAGTTACAAGAGAAAAGAGAAAAGATAGCACGATAATTTAACTAAGGCACGCGAGGCGTCGTCGGGCACTGTGGGTGTGCTGAAGCATTCGCCAAGCTTAGGTTGCATGTGACAGCGATAGCTCCTTCAACCACTCACCCGTCCTACGCCGTGACATCACCTTCATCCTCTCCCTATTGTTCACCTTCGAATGGTTGCGTGGTTTGTCTTCCGCACCTCCTGTCCTGGCAGCGCTCTTCGTCCGAACCCTAACGTTACCTACCGGTGCCGGGCCCGTGTTCGTGATCGGGACGTTCAAGGCAACTGTCTCGACCGAGCACTTGCAGTCGACTCCTCCGAGCAACCCGGCCATGTTCCTGTGGAACAGAGATCCCGGTCGAGCCCGCTTGGATTTGGAGCTGCTCTCAGCGTTGCTGCTGCTGCTGTTGCTGCTGTTACGGCTGATCGCTGAATGCTTCCTGTTATTGCCTGAACTTCGGAACTTGTGGTGCTGCAGCTCGATCTTGGTGCCGGGCCCACGAACCAGGCCGGTCCTGAAGAAGTCCCAGAGGGAGAATCCGCCATGAGTTGAGTGGAGGCTCGACTGGCGGTACTCAGATGAACCAGCATTGAGACACTGCGGCTTAGGGCTCGGCTGCGTGTGGAACCGATGATTTATGAATGGTGGCTTGCGGTGATCTGCCCTAGCTGTGGTGGTGGCAGAGCTCGAATAGGTCGATGATGATGAGGAGGAGTGGTAGCTTCCAATGCTGCTGCTCCGGCTCCCAATGAACCTGCTAACCGAGCCGTGGTCCATCGACTCTGACCTCGACATCGACCTGAAATGCCGGACCAAAAAAATGAACACTCAAGTGAGGCCGGAAGGAACTACTATGGAAGAAGTCCACAATGAACAAGAACATCGAGTGTAATGAACCGAGTCAGGTTCCGGTCTGGAGAGTTTACCTGCAAACCAAGCCATTGTCCGAGCCGACCGAGAGGCGTAGGGGGAGGATTTGGCCCTTGAAGAAGAGCTCGTCGGCCGCACACATGTGCGACTCCGGCGGACCACACGGCCCATTACTCCCCCACCAACTGAAGTCGAATTCCGGCTCCTCTTTCCCGAGCTCCGGATCAAAACTCGAACTTTCCTCCCCTCCATCTGATTCTTTCCTTACCTGGGTCTCCTCTGGCATGGCCAGATTGATTGGTAAATCGGAGAGTGACAGTGCCTCCTCTTCTTCCTCCTCCTCTTGGTTACTCCCACTCCAATACTTTGCCATTTCTCGAAGCTTGACTTGTGAGAGGAGGTTGGGGAGATTCTTTGGATTCTGTTATGAGGTTGTCATTAAAAGAAAGGGGGGAGAGAGGGACAACACTTATAGGGAAGGGAAGGAGATACATGAACTTTGCCTTGGACATATGGAACATAAATAGACATCACTGTTGTAGGAGGAGGTTGACATTTTTTTCTTAAGTAAAATTTGTAATTTAAATATTATAAATCGAGAAAATTTATATTCATAAAGATTTTATCTCTTAATATACCAATTCAGTTCAATTCCAATCAATCGAATTCATAAATATCAGGCAATGGAATAAAGTTTGAGGAGTAAGAAAGGGTAAAGCAAAAGTGAAATAAAAGGAAATACGACATGGGGTGAGCCCGCTCGCAAGCTGACAATATATAGTAGGTCAGGTTAAGAATTCGACCCTCCTGAAAATTGGTATCTAGGATTTGATGGTGAAGCCCAGACATTATAATACACTGTTAAGTGATATAAAAAAAAAGTTGAGGTCGGGTAATAGAAAATGGGATAAGGATGTTAGTTGCAGAGGAGTTGCAGGCGGTCCAAACAAACAGTGCCTGTCAGAAAGAGCAATTTGTAGCTTCAGAGCCGGCAATGATAAGTGATAGTTTTTGGTACAAAAAACATTCTCCTAAGTCATCCAACTTCCAAATGTTTCTGCTTTGGGGGCGGGGGACCAAAGATCTCCTTGCAGAGGAAGGGAAATTACAATTAACCCTCTGCTTGATGTGATTCTTGAAAAATAATATCCTTGAAAAAAGGCACGCGATAAGTAATTTTAGTTTTACGAGTTTTACGTGATTATGCTAATCAATTGCATTCAGATACTTCTTTCTACGTTCAGACGGTAGTCTTCACTGGGATCTCTGCAGGATGTGGCACTGCTCTTCTGGGCCATTTGGGTCTGTAATACAAATAATTCAAACTTTTGTGGGCTGAAATTGGAAAAATTAGAAGGTCTGAGGACCAAAAAATGTTTTCAATATTAATTTTATTTGATGCTTAAGGATTTAAAATAACAAATCTAATGGCTATGGAGGAGTCAACTAATAACGGCACTCGCTTTTTTAAAGCATGCCGTTGCCCAGCAAAGCCTTCGATCTAAAATTAAGTTAATTTTGAGTTTTTAACAGGAGGATGAGTGAGTACAGAAAGTCTTATAGGAGACGATCAAACTCATAACCTCTTTAACGCGAGTCGACAATGATGCTAATATACAAAACCTCATTTTTTAATTGAGAATCCGTGTTAGTCATTCAGAATAATTATCATAAATGTTATCTATGAAACAAAATTTATTTATTTTTTCTCTTTGATACTGAACAAGAGAAAGATATCGGGAATCTTATATATTTGTCAATTCTTGCAAGTGGATCATAAATATTTCAAAGTAATAAATCAAGTCCAATATATTGTCCGCGTTACAATATCGAGTCCTTTCTATCCTCTATCGTTACTTTAAGCTGACGTGTGGTAATTGACACGCTTTAGCCTCAAGTAATCATACATAACAAAAAGAACTCGATGTTGTAACGCGGACAATATATAAAAGTTGATTTATTATTTTAAATTATTTAGAATTCACTTATAAAAAAAATATATATATATAGAACTTCTAATATTTTTGTCTCAATATTGAGCTTTGAATAATTTAAAGACATGTGAGAACATGTAGAGAGAACATAGATCTGACAAACAAAGGATAAAACCTTGCGGGTGGTTGTCAATTGACTTACAATTGGAAAGTGCTCGAGACCTGTTGAGTAACATTGAATTCTTTTTTCCCCTTTAAGTCCTCGGACGGCCTCTTTTAAGAGCGCGTGGAATGTGTGGCCGAAGTGCTGTCTCTCTTTTTTACTTTCTTCCAGAAGGAAAAATTAAATAAAAATTAAAATAATTATTAAAGGAAGAAACCAGATGGTATTTCTTTGCCCGTGAGACAGGTAAGGAATTAATGGCTATTCATAATTTTTGAGTTGATTGTGATGTTCAGTACATCTCCCATTTTAAATAAAATCACACGTTCGAAACTTATAAATAAAAAAAATTATTATCAAGACAGATTTATCCTTCAATAAAAGTTTGGTTGAACTAGTTAAAACCTATTAAACTTTTAAATATATATATATATGATTATATGCAACCGATAAAAAAAATGATGAATAGAGATCTGTTCCGGTGGAATACGGAGCGGAAGTTCAGGAGGAAAAAAAAAACTAAACAGTACAAGAACGGATAAAATGAACGTGAAAATGTCGCCTAGAATAAGCGGTCCGACACCAGGAGGTGGGCGATCAGAGTGGTGCATGCCATAAAGAAGAGGAAGAGCCAGACAAGCCAATCGACCCGCTGCGATCAGCACACATGTTGCCTTCTGTGTAAATGTGTTGTATCTCCACCAGCCACTTCATTGTAGCGAGTAGAGGCTTTGGTAGCTTTATATCCAGACATGTACAAGGAACGCAGCGGTTTTGTAACATATGTTGTTGTCGAATGATGCATGTTGCATGAGATCTTAATGCTGGGGAGAATGTAGAAAGGTGGAAATCTCACCGGCTCGGAAGCTTATCATTCGTCATGATCGGTAAGAGTTAGCAACATGGAAATAATTGAAAAGTTGCTTGGACTTCCTGCTCTTGATCTTAGTAGATGGTGCTCTATACTGTCGCATCGATGGAACATTACAACTAAGAGAATATTTATTTTTCGATGCATAAAAGGGACAAGTATTTAGAAGGAGAACGAAGGAGAAAGTCTTGTATATAACGACGTCACCACGTGACCGTGTTCTCATTGTGACACAAACCAATGGTACTCAACTATTCTTTGAGTTTTTTTTTTTCAGGTTTTCTAAAGTTTTATAAAAATATAAAAATAGTCAAATTGTATTGATTTGTATTACTATATCTATTACTACTACTTTAAAGGGCGGTGACATCATTTTAGTGTCACTTTTTCCTTTTCCGATATACCATTGGTTGAGATTTAGCTAACTCTTATATTAGAATGAAACGAGGTTATAATCACTATTTTTTATTTAAAAATTAATTATATATAATTACTTACATAAATAAATTTTTTAATAAATTTTATCTTGATAATATACGCTTGGATTCTAGTAAGTAGTACGTGGTGATCGTACATAAAACTTGCTCGGAATAAAGGGAAAGGGAAACGAGAATTCCTATTTCTAAGGATTGGATATAGGTATGGGGCTGATTTTTCCGTACAATATGTTTCGGTTCGGATAGAGATTCCAGAGTCGGGACCCGGTTCAGGACCCTAGTGTAAGCGGGTTGTCTGCGAAAGGACACGTGTGATGCAACCGAGAAGTTCTGACTGAAGGCACCCGCCAGTTGGCTGCCCTGCCGGCTCCAGCTCCCGCCCAAGTCTGACACCTCCGCGGCCGCTCGTGAGTGGCGCTGCCTGCCGGATTCTTCCGGAAAACCGTTCGGTAATGGCTTTTCTTGCTGCTCTTCTCGCCCGCCAATGGGCCCGGCCTCTCAATCACCAGTCGGGAATTATCCGTCACCAGTGCCTTCTCTCTCTTCAACCGAGCTGCTCTAAAGCTCGGTGGCAGGGCCTCAGCACCGACGCATCCCGGAGAGATTTCGGCGGAGGAAACGCCTACGAGCTCCTTGGAGTCTCCGAGGAGAGCTCGTTCGCGGAGATCAAGGCCTCGTTCCGAAAATTGGCCAAGGAGACCCACCCCGATCTCGCCGAACTCAAAGATTCCAGTGCATCTCAGCGGTTTGTTCAGATTCTTGCAGCTCACGAGGTATTGAATCTTCACTTTCTCCGGAACAAAACATGCTGTAAGCTGCCACGACCCTGATGGGCTGCGATTTCTTAGTATTATGAGTATCGTAACACATCCCAGTTGAACATTCCTCCCAATATCTTCGATTCTCACCCCTTTTTAGGGATAAAATAAGGTTTCGGTGGTGCTGAATTTTCGGTTTCTACTAAAGCTTCACAATGATTTTCCTGTCAAGTTCATCAGCTCTGGAACTGGGAGTCAGGAAATTTAGTGGAAAGGTTGAAAGCTGTCATTTGAATTTTGAAAGCCTATCTGCGATCGTTTAGTGATTAAGAGGTGTGACAAGTATCGTGTGAGTGAAGCGGAGCAGATATGTCGCAGCCTCTGGTAATTTTTGGTTATGTTGCATGCTATTGATTTATTCACATAGTAATGCCCCAAAAAATGACCATTGCAGATTCTCTCTGATGCGGACAGAAGGGCTCATTACGATAGGTATCTTCTATCTCAAAAGAAGATTGTGCAGAAAATTTCAAGAGATGGTTCATTTTCTTGTTCTTGTAGATCATTTACAACAGCCTACAGACATATGGAAGTTGTGGAGTGGTTAAGGTGGTATAGATGCGCTATAAATGATATTGTGTCAGAGAAGAAGGTGGCCACTGGAACCGGGTATTTTGATGTACTCGAGGGTGATTTCTATTCTGCAATACATGCAGCATACTATGGTCCTGAAATCGAGTCCTTGGACTTCCTTCCCGACTGCTTTGAAGCTGAGGAGAGATCTGTCTACGACAATCCAGAGGTGTTACACTTGGTTTCTGGCCGAGATCTTTTTGGGATGGTCTGTCTTGTCGATGATATTCCTCAACTGTCCTCCACATGCCCTGAAAAATTAACAGCTCCTCATTCGTATGGTCTCGAGATGTGTCAACCTAGGGAAAATGCTAGCATTTACATGTGCTGTGATGTATCAGCTAATGATACTGCTACAGTGCAGAGATTTAGTAATAAAGATTACACATCAGATGCATATAGAGGTTTGGAGTTGCATATATCTGAAGATTTGTGGCAGCAGCAACTAGAGTTCCTCCGCAAAGCAGTTGTAATGGGATAAGGAATGATGGCAGCGACGATCAGATCCATGTTTTTCTTAATTCATGTGATGGCTGCACACATATTGGTCAAGGGTGGCCTTCCTCCATTAGCAGCACAAACGGGTCAAGAACCACTGTGGGAATTATTAGTGGACTAGGGACCAGTGCAGAAGAAGGTTCCTGTTTTGTGTATGATACAACTGGGGCAAAAACTCATGTGATTATGAAGCACCGGACCTTTCTGGTTGGTACAAATTATTTTATTTCTCTAATTGCACACTTCGCTTCAATGCCTGCCTGGTGTTGCATACATTTTCCTGTTTGTGCTCTCTTCTCTATATAGAGGATCTCAGCATGTTATCTGACTGAACGGTCAAATTTCCATCACAATTCTGCACAATTTTTAAATGCACTGGTGAGTTGAAGACAATTGCCTGCAGAAAAGTCTCTTTTTGACTTTGTAAAATGAAAAACATGTCTTTGTTACAATCTTTCCATAAGATTCTAAGAATTTTCATAATTCAATCTGCAGATCGCCACTATGACTAAACTTGATGAATTGTCTTCAAATGTTAGTGTTTCTTCCCAAAATTCTGGACTATTTGCTGTAATAAGTAAGGAGTTACTGATTTCTGGCATCATATGACATCCATCATAGGTAATTGATTTGAATTTTGAGGGCCATGTCCCAAAACTCTTCGGAATATTCTTGAGAATTTACTGCAGAATAACTCGTCTTCTTCATATTCTGATATGCAGAACCAATTACCTATCTGGTTAATCATAGATGCACCAAGATATATATGTAGGATTAGTCTTGAATGTGGTAATCCTTCTTAAATTCTCAGGTAAAGCACCTGCACTGGTATCGCCTAGGGGGTGCTGTTTCCATTTGCGAGTGTAGAGGTACTAGAGCCCGGCTACCTCCTAGCAAGTAAGTATATTACCCTTGAATCATTATAATGAACAAATGTGCCAGGTTTCTTTACTTGGGCTTTGAGATTCACGTGACTTCACATCTATCAGGTTTTGGTTGTTTGAACCTCGATGTTCCATGCATGATATAGGCGGTTGGTATGTCGAAACATTTGGAAGAGATAAGAAGAATAAGACGGTGCTGTCACGGAGGTTTTGGGATGGCTTTGATGCAAGCGAGCAATTCGACCAGTAAGTGAGTGATATAGGTCCTGATATAAAAGGGCATTTACATATTCTTTTTGTTCCTTCCATACCTGGAAAATAAATAAAAAGCATCTGTGGTTTCAAACTCATTAGTGAATTTTTTTGGCATGTCTTTATGAGTTTCCTGGCAATTTTATCTAATTTAGGTAATAATATGTTTATTTTTCAAATGTCTTGCTTCCATAATCTATGCCTGTACATGTGACATTTCCAAACTCCATATATACTAGAATTTTTATAGTCAAGAACCTGAGGTTGTAGCTGTTATCACAAGCTAAGCATAATATGCTTCACTGACGAGAAGATTAGATTGTTCCTTTAATCTTAAACAAAGACTAGCTCTGACATGAGCTTTTTTCATTCATTAAGCTTATTAATGTAAAAATTGCTTTCCTTATCAGAATTGCTAGATTGCCAGTCTGTGAATTAGGAGCTCTTGATTGCAACTATTTAAGCTCTATCGTTGCATCATCTGCAGGAGGCTCCATCCAGCTATGTATTTGCTTGCTCTGGCTTATAGAACTCTTGATATTGAAGCTGCTAGGAGAAAGAAAGCAACATTGAGGGATGTTTTGGAAGGAACAATCCTGAGAGTCCTCAATTGGTGCAAAAAGGTTGTTTGAAAGGCACCTTGGACCTGTCTTCAGACTCAACTTCTTCGATGGGAGAAAGAGAATCTGCTAAATCTGTATCAAGTGCTGCCTCTGGCATTGCGAACTTGGCTCCTTATGCCGAGAAACCTCCTATACGAGAATCACCTTAGTGGATATCTTGAAATGCTGTCAGAACCTTAAACGCCCTGATAAGTGCCTTATCGTGAACAATCCATTGAGGGATTTTGTCTCCTGTGATGCCGATTGATCCATAAAGTTTTGCAGGCAAGTTTGACTTTTCTGGAGTAGCTCACATGTGGAGCGAACTTGGAGGAAGGAGAAAGAGTATGAAGCTTTGGTTGGAAGTGATGGCTGTGATTTCGTCAGGAGCCATAGTCCTTTTTCTCGGAAAACAGTGACTTGCTAGCTCCCCATTTCCCGTGTTGGTGCTGGTGGAGCTGCTGTACTCATCCCTGGTGCGCTTTTCTCTTGTCCACTTGCTTCACTCTGTACATAATTAAAGAATAACCTTTACCTTGTTTACTTCTTGAAAATTAATTGCATTTTTTATGGAATTTCATTCCTGTAGCCTTTTTCATTACTTATTCTGAAAAGGATTCAGATGTAGTCTTTTCTTCTTTGCGAATTACATGGTTTTCTCATCTCAAATGTCCTTTCGAAATTCCGAGTCATCAAAATTAGTGGCTCATTGCAACCTGTATCCTCTTTTCTTCTCATATTCCCACTACCTAAAAGGAGATACAGAAACGATTACCATGTCAAACAGCAGAATCAAGTTATTGGAAGGGAAAAATATAACTTCATGTGGTAAATTATGTGCAAGGATTATTAGTTCTAGATTTTTTTCATCTGAACTGAGCTTACTTCTAGACGCAAAAGCCACCTGTGATTATGCAAAAGATAGGTCATATTGGTATTAGAGGGACTGAAGCGACCTCCATTTTCCTGTCCTTGAAACGGGTTAGAAGATGGGTGCCCCGACAATGCCACGAACTTTTCTTCTTCTAGGATACCTTTCTATTTGTCGTCCTATGAAGCTACGCCATCATTTTCCCAAGCAGTTCCCTTCTTTTGCTTCGTCTTAAATGAGTGCTGATCAATCGCTTTCATTCGATGCAAGGCCCACGATAGTAGGCTGGTGAACATCAATTAGACGACCAGAATATGATGGCAATCCTTTACGAGAAAGCCATTGCTGTTGCTACTTTAATTCCGGGGCAGCGAGGATTTCTCGAATCTTGAACATGAGAAATGAGTGGAGTTGAGGGGACAGTGCCCGAGGGAATATTGTACTATCTAAGATTCGAGGACCCCTTGATGTTGAGTGCTGAGCAACAAAAGCCCGCAGTTTCTAGTGCACAGGCATTATTTGAAAGCTCATAAGGTAAGACCGGTAAAGGCTTCGTGGTTCAGATCCTTCATTAAAAAAAAAGGTAAGAATATTGCTATTGCTCTTTAACTTTTTTTTTTTTTTTGTGTGCACCACTGATATTGAAAAATCTTTTGGATTATTGACTAATTCAGTTCGAGTCAGATCGATCTATTAAGAGGAATAAAACTTTTGAGGTATGAATTTTTTTTTTGAATTCATAAGAACTCGAACACTAGATCTTTGCTTAAAAGGAACATGTGCCTCACCAATTGAAACAAGCTCGTGTTGGTATAGCTCTTTAACCGAGCTCTTTAACCTTTGAATAAGATTCACACGTGTCCTATCAGCTTGCTTGGATCGAAGGATTAGGAGGGGCGGGGAGGCTACCTCCGAATCCCTCCTTATTTGAATATTATTGTTAGAGACGGACTATGAACAAGTTAATTTGATGATTTTATACTTTTAAATAGAAACAAATGCTTTCATTGTAGGTGGTTTTTTAAGTCTTAAATGCTTCCCTTTTTTTTTTTTTAATGTTACTAGGTATTTGTGTTTCGTCCTACTAATTTCATGAACATGTATGCACGCTTACAAGCGCACATAGAAGGGTAAATCTAGATGTATCGGGGGAGTACTGGCTAGTAGCTTGTGTGTGTCGTGACGAACTTCTACTACTGCCCCAACTTGTGTTGGATCAGACACTTCTCTTTGTTTTCCTTTTTGATTTTTGGGAAATAGACGGTCGGATAAAAATCGAACAAATCGAAAAGGTTAGGGAAAATAATCAATCTTTTTTAAAAAAAATTAAGAGCAAATATCAACATCAAATTTTCCCTTAATGAAAAAAACAGGGTGCACCTCATATTCCACTTTCCCCTCCTTAATGATGACTTTTGTATGCATTTGTTTGAAAAAGGGGTTGCATGGATCATAATTTGAGACCCTCTACGTTGATTTTTTGGTCTCATTGTCTTTTTTTGGTCGCCAGTCACGGTATCCAAGCAGGCCCCACCAACGGTGAGATGGCATCTTTCAGCCAACCATACTTGACTAATCCGTTGGTCGCCCCGGGTCGCACGCCTGGCAATGGCGGGTGAGGCTCCCAAGAGGGGTGTCTGCGTACGTGAGGTCTCGAACCTGAGATTTTCGGTATCATTGTCTATCACACGGTTGCGTAAATAATACATCTACTGACCATCTGAGATTTTCTTCTCTGTATAATAAGTTTAACGGTGCCATCACATGTCAGGGCTCACGCAGTAATATTAACAAATAAAATTATATTATTTTTAAAATTTTTTGTTAAGAAATTATTTAATTTGATCGGTTAATGTCACTACATAAATGTGGCTACATGATAGGGAAAGAGGAAAGATTAGAAATAATGAGAGCAAATATAGTAAAATGGTGTGCTGGTATAAATTACTTAATTTTTTAAGTACATATTTTAAGTTCAAATTCTTATAAATGGAGAAGATTCAGAACTCGGAATTACTAGTGGTTGAAATGAAAAAAAAAAAGAAAAAGAAAAAGAAAAAGAAAAAGGCAACCGTTGAGTGCATTTATGCGTTCAAACATCCAAATCAGATGGTCTTTGCCTGCCTGTCAAAGAGAGTTTGTAAATGCAGCCACTAACAATGCTCAGTGGGTCCGGTGCACGAGTCCTGCTAGACCCATGCACCCGGAGCAGCTATATCGTTAATCTGTCCTCGCACGGGCAGCCCGTGGTGATAGCGTGGCTGAAATTTGCCGTGGTCCCTACGCTACGCTGGCCCGTGCTACTTTTATGATAAAATTGAATATCGTACGTGCTAAGAAGAAAGTGTTTTCAGTGCTGTCTGAGTAGCTATCTTTCCCACACAGGAATTGCATTACTGGTACAGAGAGAGAGAGAGAGAGAGAGAGAGAGAGAGTCAGTATCTTCCCCATTCAAATTTTCTTAAACTTAGTTTGCATCCGTGGATTTGTCCTGTCCTATACGTTTACAGGCGTACGCATGACAACGCGAGCGAGAATTAGTCGGAGAAAATTAGAATATCCCATGATATAAAAATGAAGTTTTATTTTGTTTTTCTCTTCCTCCATCTTGCATCTTAAATGAAATTGGTGAAGTAAAAATGTCCCTTTACAGCAAGTTTGTTCCGTTGAAATGGCTATTACTCGTACTATCTATGGTCAACATATCATCAATGCCTGTTCTAGATGCACTGGTGATGGATAGGAATGAGCATTCGTATCTGAATAGAAATAAAAGAATAAAATTATCTTAATTATTCCTTAAATTTTCAGCTTCTGTCTCTCCCCTTTTTATAAGAGAAATTGGTACAACCACTTAATAGCTTAGTATTTTGAGTAAAAACGAGTTCAATCTCTTATAAAGTGCACCGGTGCTAATAATAAAATAATATCCGGATTTCAGGTATGATTCAACACTTTATTCTTGATAAGTATCCATTTTGTTAAGTGACGCTTTGTTTTGCATGTCAAGTAATGATTGGTCAGGTAGATTGTATCATCTGCGCACTCAACTCACCGTAGAATTTTTCTTAGAGGAAGAGGAAGAGGAAGATGAAGAGAAAGCCTAACCTGTGATAATTGCGAGACTATGCTACTTGCTTTCTCTAATGAATCAAAGAAAAATTTTTACGGTCCAGTTGATACATTGAGGTTATTGCTTAGAAATGAATTCCACGTCGGACAAAGAAGACTGGTTTATAAAAGAGTTGGCACCACCATCTAAGCAGCTTGAACTTTTAGGATGTATATGGACCCAACATCTTATAGGTCGGGTGAAAATTTTCACATGGTATGAGAGTCAATCGTGTGGTCTCATATCACGCCAAACCTGAGTGTGGAACTCAGGCCTATTAATCTCAAGATCAGAAGAAAAATGCTTGATAAGAAACCTTATTTATAAAGTTATAATCAAGGACATAAATTTGGAACCAAACCCTATCCTATTAGTTTAAGAACCGGACCCTGCTCGGAACCTATATTATTTCACAGGTTCCGGATACCCGATTGGAATATATTCTTCCATTAATATGTAAAAATAAAAATTAAAAATCAATTGATGAATAATTATCTATTAATTTTATTACTTGACATACTCAAAAAATATTAAAAATATTCAATTGAATGCAATAGGAGAGAGGTTTTGCGATCAGCAAGACTCTTAATGTAAAATGATAAAGATTATTAGATAATAAAAACTATGACAATAATGAATTTCAAGAGATACTGAGAATTTGAATATAAAAATAAATTGATAGAATAAAATATTAAGATAAAATGAGGTAATTTATATTTTATATTTCGTAAAAATATAAAGATATATTTGTTAATTCTGGGTACCTGTTCCAGATATCACCTTTAATGGAAATGAAATTGGAATATATTCTAACCGATTTCTCATTTTTTATATCTGGAACATATCCTATTCTCATGAGAATTTATCTGGAATCTATCCCGGGTAGATTCAAACTGGTTTCATATCCGTGCACATCCAACATAAAATTTTTAAAAAAATCACAACTCATAATTATTTTGTCCAAAATCAACTGTTCTGTGGTCAGTAGTTGATTACTAAATCCAAGGACCAAGATGAGATGAGAGAGACTCCCGCCGGTTCGTGCAGTTAACAGCTCTGGGCTTCAGGTGCTCTTATATATAAGGCTCTCACTCCGCGTCCGGTTAATTTCTTTCTCCTTCTGCACTGACTCATCTTCATTTGACTCCGCGGCCTCGCACTCAGAAGAAGAGGAACGGAGTGGGAGACGACGGAGGCGGATGAAGCTCCGAGCGAGCAAGCACAGCTCCTCGCTCAATGCCAAGCTAGGGTTGCCGGCGATCCTCTGCACCTGCTCCTTCTTCTTCATCGCCGGCTTCTTCTTCTCTTCCTTCCTTTCTCAGGTTCCAACCTCTTCCTCCTCAACGATTTGACTTCTGCTCTGTCCGATTTTTGTTCTTCCTCTTGTATTGCCGGTTTCGTCGACTGAGATTGTCTTGTAATGATTCTGTTGCGGGTGATTTGTAGGATGCGTCTGTTCCACGGCATAGACTGCGGATGCTGGAGACGGTCAACGACGAGAGAGCGGTGATGCCCCATGGAGAGACCGGAGATGATTCCTTCACTTCGATCCCTTTTCAGGTTCGATCAGTTTGATTCTCATCTGGTTCGGCCTTCTGATGGTTTGCGTGAACCAAGCCGTACCTTTCAATTACGTATTTAAATGTCGCCATCTCTAGAGAATCTGAAGAATTGACTGAATTTTATAGAAAGAGTGACGCCATACATTTTCGAGTGATTTTACTTCTTTTGGTGAGATTAGCTTTTGTTTTGTACTTTTTGTCTGTAAACTTTGGCTTCTAATTGCTTGGCAGGAAAAAGAAAAAAAAAGATCGCTGATAATGTATTTCTGTGTTTATTTCTCAACTGGAAAAATTAGCTCCTCACATCTGAAGGACATAGCAGTATTTGAGATAAAAGTAGACATCGAGTAGTTCAGGAGGTTTTCTGGAGATTCGCTTGATTTATTTTTTAAATCGTTTGTGAAATTGTAGCTGCATGTTCCTCTGATACATTTACCTCGCACTATTTGAATTAGGTGGACATTCCTGAAGAAGATTGAATTTAACATAAACTTTGAAAAGATACATTACGAAGGGGACTTGCTTGGGAGTAAACTTACTGGAGATTTGATCCATAGTTTCTGTCATTTTATGTATTTTCAGTTTGTGGTTTGAGCTGTATTCATTCTTGCAGTAACTTAGATATAAGATATACTTACCAAACATACTAATTAGTGAACTTAGTCAAGACCTGCTTGATGATTTATTATTTGAAGCAATTTATTGGCACCTCCAATATCCTTGCCTATTAGGAAATTCTTTTCCCCTTTCCTTTTTCGTCATTTTCAAGTGATAGATTTATTTGTTACTATTTGGTTTCTGTTACATTGACGTAGCAACTTTTGTCCTTTGGCAGGTTTTGAGCTGGGCACCACGTGCTCTGTATTTTCCAAAATTTGCACCAGCAGAGCATTGCCAGAGCATAGTTGAAATGGCAAAGGCTGGTCTTAGGCCATCTACCCTTGCGCTGAGAAAAGGAGAGACAGCAGAGAACACAAAGGGTATCAGGACAAGGTACATTTTCCCCTATGTTCTTGGTGCAGCTATATTTGATGCTGTGGTTGTACAATCTAAATTTCTTATCATTTCTTAATAAATGTACTCCTGCTTGAGATGGAAAGATTGTCATTTCTGCTGTATATTATACTGTCACTTTTTAAGGAAGGAAAATTAATTTTAATTTGAGGGATGGCATTATTGTTTTTTTGCCTTAAAGGTCTCTTCTTCACTTCTTTGGGATGCTGTTGCTCAAGAACCTTGTGACACCATTTTGAATCTTTATCAATTTCAATATCAAATTTATTTTGACTGCGTTGAGGTGCCTTTTAAGATAGAACGTAACAACTAACAAGAACGCCCACCTAGTTTCTACAGATTTCGGAAATGTAGAAAACTGAAATCAATTCGCAGAAAATTTAAATTACTGCACTGTTCTATTTCTGCTGGTGATAAGTTGCTAAAGAGATTTGAATTATGTGAATGATATGCAAATTATCAAGTTGGTATCGGAAAGGTTTAATGGAGATTTTGCCCCTAAGCAGTTCTGGCATGTTTATAAGTGCTTCTGAAGACAAAACTGGGATCTTGGATATAGTTGAGGAAAAAATTGCAAGAGTTACAATGCTTCCAAGGACCCATGGGGAGGTATGGAATTTCTGCATTTGAAATTATTTTTACATTAACTTCATGAAACTAATTTGTGTAGATAAGCAACCCATTATTTGTATTATCAACTTCACCAGCACAGCTGCTTTAATCCACTTGCCTTGAATTTGTTCTTCCTCTGCTTGTTTTCTTTAATTGCTCAATCCATGCCTAGCCATATGGATAATTGGCTTTAATCCTAATAAAACACGGGTCATATTATTCCTTGGAGTGATACGAGTTTAGTTGAATTAGTGAACTTTTATTTTCAGGCAGTTTTAAATTTATTTGAAGATATCACCATGTTTCAGGCATTCAATGTGTTGCGCTATGAGATTGGGCAGAGGTATAATTCTCATTATGACGCCTTCAGTCCCGCTGAATATGGTCCACAAAAGAGCCAAAGGGTATGGTTTATGAGAAACATATGTTTTCATCTGTTCAGTTTTTATATCTGCTGCACATATAATGATATCACACTCAGCATGCATGTTACGTCTGAAGTGCCTCCTTAAATGCTGCATCATGTATTCAATGTAGCATAACATTTGGAAACCTCACTAGATGAGTCACCTGGTAACTTCCGGAGAATCAAATTCCATTCATGTCATGCAATAACTGGTCACTTGTAATTTTTTGAAGCATCCACCATCCTTGATATTCCTTTTGTTTCAATAGTATGCTTTTTTTTACCCCTTCTGCTTTAACAGCATAATCGCTGCAAACTTTGTTTTTGCATATAAGAGATTTCTTGATCAGGGCCCAATCGTGGTTTGCATTCATCCTGTGAATTCAAAGAAGCTTGACTCAGATTAGGAACTGTCAACTGAATAGTTGGAGTAACTAATTTCTTTTAATACACTTCTCAATTTCTTTCGCTTGCGCTGCATTATTGGGCTGTTATGCATTATGCATATAGAGAAGGCCCTTTACTCCATCAACTCAATGCCCAACTGTCACTAACATCTCAAAGTTCCTGTCCATTAAGTTATTAACTTTGATCGATCTTGATTTTCTTCCAGGTAGCCTCGTTCTTACTATATTTAACCGATGTAGAGGAAGGTGGAGAAACAATGTTCCCCTTCGAGGTAGGAAAGTCGAGATATTATCTCTCCTTTCAAGCCTTTCTTTTCCCTGAAAGAGGTGCTTTATTACCTTCCTCCCTCTCTGTTTTAATCTGCTTTTTTATGTCTTATACGGCAGAATGGGTCAAACATGGATGGGAGCTATGATTTCCGAAAGTGTATCGGGTTGAAAGTGAAACCACGCCAAGGGGATGGACTCCTCTTCTATTCATTGTTGCCAAATGGTACAATTGACCCTGTAAGTGACTTCTAATTCCTTTTCAATTACTATTCTGCTGCCTAAGAAACCTTTATATGCACAAGGTCACAAGCACGATGATGAATGGGGCGTGAATCAATTAAATGGATGGGAAACCGTTGATTATACCATAAACCATCCATTTCCGGTTTTACAGCTGGCCTTCTTTTTTCTTACTCAAAATTAGGTATTTTTGTGCCTTAGAAAGGATTTTTTGAGTTATTTTCAAAAGCTCCATCGTCTTGCATTGAACCTGACAGATGGTCAGGCGTGGTTTCTCCAGGCCTGCCCGTCTACTAAGGGCGACATAAGCCTGCACGAGATCATAAATGATCGATGTGACACAAATTTATTTATTTTAATGAAAATTACATCTTGTAATGGATACATGGACTGCCTTGACCGACCTTGGATGTTCGGGTAAGCCCTACCAAATAAGAGCTGTGCCACTACTGCCGGATACAAGCCGGCCTAGGACACAAAGGAAGAATGAATGAATAGTTTTTTTTCCCTCTCTATGGTATTCTTTTGACCCTTTACTTGGATAAATCGCGTGCAGACATCACTTCACGGGAGCTGCCCCGTTATCAGAGGAGAGAAGTGGGTGGCAACAAAGTGGATTAGGGATCAATGGCAAGACGATGAATGAGATTGTTGCTTTTAGAGTGATCGTCACAACGTTTTGTTTAATGGAGGTCCTAGGCACATCCAGGCACATCCACCTGCAACTCCGCCCGGAACTTTAGAAATTTCGGATTTGTTGTATCATTATTTTCCATTTTAAATAAATCCTCATCATCTGACTCCCTTTATAGCCGTTTCCCCCACCAATAAGCAGTCTAATGATCATAAAGCACTGTTGACTTTAATAGTTTAGTTCAATTTTTGTATAAATTATTTAATAGCTTGTCAGAATAAGAGGAGGGTGGTTTCGAAGGGGTGCCATAAGGAGGGATTTGGTATGGTCATGGAGGGATTAAATAGTTTTCTATAGAGCCTGAGATGAGGATGCGTAAAAAAAAAAGGCAATACATCTTTGCCATTAATTATATTTTGTAATATTATTTTACTAGCAGATACAACTAGGAACGGCAATGGGTCGCGGCAAGGCCAGGTGGGTCTCTGAAAACCCAGACCCGTCCCGCAACTATAACGGACGCCTATGAGGTAGAGCAGGTGTAAGCCAACACATAACAGTTGATCCGATTTATAAGAAAAGACTCAACATTACATAAAATATAATCTAAAATATAGTATAAATTTATATGTTTGTAATAATATTGTTAAATAAATGTAAAAATAATTAAAATTTATATAGTTTAACAAAAGCCAATAATTATTATCTAATTTATTAAGATAGAAATACTCAAATTAAATAAAATTTAAATTTAAAATATATAATAATATTATAGAATATATGGGGTCGAGGCAAGTCAGATGACAGGCCTGAGCTTGCCCAGCCCTGCGCACCGATCGAGTTTTTACCCACCCAATGTGGGTCGGGCTGGGTCAACCCGACGGGTTGCTCAATTTTCCCATCCAGACTTACACCCCCCTGTGATCCTAATTTGGAAGCAAAATGTACTTTGAAGAGTTATATGATAGCCCTCCATAGCCCACAACCCAAACGACCCTTAAAACGTTCTGCACTGAATCTCACTTGGCTTGATCCCCAAGTTAAAATTAATTAAATACCAACCAAAAGCATTTCTTCTTTCAAGTAAACTATAGAAACTCCCGACCGCTAATTACCGATTTGTGTAGATCAGTTAAAACTTGTGATACTGCATGGGGCAATTAACCTGACCGTGGAACGCCCAAATTCTCTGGAAGAAACGTTACTGCTCACCGGAAAGATCAAAATGCTCTCTACGTTCATGCTGAGTATTCCATCTGTTTTCTGAAATGCAGTGAGAAACCAGAACCAAGACCTCTAAGAATTCTAACAGTGTGATTGTACGTGAAATACACACTCAGAGAGTTGAAAAGAAAGCCAAGATCCTCTGTCACGAGGACCGCTTTACTCATTTCAGGGAAGAGAGAGATTTTCGAGGCTGTGCAGCTCGAGCTGTTTGGTGTATTAGAAACAACCAAGAGTTGAAGATGAATACCTGAAGAATTGATATCAGACTTCCACCATGCTTCTCAGCTTTTGCTTGCTGGTTTCAGCATGATGATTCATAGTTCCCAAATGCACCGATATCTACCCTTCTGCAATCTTCAAGTTTTCTCAATGTGGAATAGAACTTCCATTTCCTTTCTTTTTCCCAGTCAGATTTGCGACACTTCTGCATCCCACTGTTGATTCACTTTAAAAAGAGGGCAGTGGCATTTTTTTTTTCAGTAACTCTTTTTCCTCCCAAATGCCAATCCCAAAAGTGGATTTTGAAACTGCCAACTCTGCTGATGCTAGTTGCTTGAATTGTTAAATCAAGATTTGTGCCAGTTTGAGTATGGTTGCTTCCCCAACCTCTTCAAGAAATGCATGCAAGCAGCTGCCGAAAATAGACCTACAGCTGCAACTGCCATTATTGCTGAATTACCAACAGTCCTGTAGTAGCCGCCCTGCAGCATTTGTTACCATGTCAAATCTATCTGAGTCCGAAAGTTGCAGGTGAAAACCTTGTCCAGAACAAAGCCACGTAGCAAAATAAGACATGACATGTCACAAGCATACAGGATTCTGCTAAAGTTTCTGACCCAGCAAAAACAATACAGACCATGAATTCTTTAAAGCACCAGCGACCCAAACTAAATGTATAGATCTATATGCTACTGTGTGTGAATTAAAACAATCTAGACCAATAGATTCTGCAAAGCTTTCATTTGAAAGGACACCCAAGTTATATTCCTGGCAGCTATTCTAGCTGATGTAACATGTGGTGCAATCATTACGTCAGAAAATTAATATCATAGTTATGGTCCCAAGACTAGGCAAGAACTAGAAGGATCAATATCCTCACTTCATTAGATCAATCATTTACCATTTCTAATATCCCATGACTTCTTAGATCAGTTATGTTAAAAGCACCAGCACCTCCCAATTTCCACTTAACAGATGCTGTTAAATGGGACTTGTCATCTTAACAAACTATACCATTAAAATCCTTTTCTAACCTTTAAAGTCGAATGTAAAATTAAACTTAGATGCAAAATTCAGTTCTGAAATTGAACTTTTTAATTAATTTTTTTGGTCATGTCAACTGATTTAAAGTAGAAAATGATTCAGTAGAAAAACACAGACAGGTAATTCTCACTTGCAACAGAAATAGCAAAACTGCAGCATTTGCAGGGGCAAGGGAGAGGCTTATCATCCCTCCACGTAGCTCATTCGGCACATACCTAGCAAATATAAAACAGATGAGCACCGGATTTAGTTAAAGATATTGATGTCTCCTATAATATTCAAAGAAGACCAAATATCTGACTAACATGGTCCTCAATCTCGCAAGAGAAGGTAAGGTTATCCCAACACAGGCATGAAACAGGCAAAATAGTGACACTAGAACTCCGATTTCCTGCAAATGACAGGAAGAAATAGGTTTAAATATCGGACATTTTCATATCTGCAATTGCAATTAGAAACAAAAAGTAAGTTAAATACCTGATAATCATAAGCCATGATAAACACTGCAAGTCCCGATACTATGAAAGCATAAAGTAGACAATCCTCAGTTCTAAGAGATGATCCACTGATGACCCATGGAAACAAAGTGCTGCCCAGCATCCTTGCACCCAAAATGCAAGGATATATCAATCCAAGATGCACTTCCCGACCATCAGCCTATATCAAAAGATGCAATTATTGAATACGTTCTAGATTCATTTACATATACTGCTAGAAATTACTAATCAGCGTTTTAAGGAAAAAAGCATAGAAGTGCTGAAATTGTCATTTCAATTGGATGATGTGATTAATCTGGCAGGTGTACATGGCCAACTGTTCTACCCTAATTTCAGGACAAGATATTAGAAAGCTGTCTCAGACCTCAAGGTCAAGTGTACATCGGTTTCAAGTGAAGCATTTCCAAGAGCGGGGAGAAACTGAACAACAGAAGTGAACTATGAATCGATCAAGTTACTTTAGCGAAAATTAGATCGTACCACCAAAGTGGGAGCCCATAGAATCCAAAATATGGCTACAGAGAAGTGAACTGAAGAATGTGCATATGCCAACAGCCATATCCTCTTATCTGTCAGTAAAATATCATGTACCAATTGTTACGGACTAGAATAACATAATATTGATAATAATATCAAACAGTTATTTTGCAAAGAAAAGAACCACAGTCATGGCACTTAAGAAAAATAATGATAAAAGAACGCCTGTAAATAACCCCTAGTTCTAAAAGAAAATTTGAGTAAATACATCCTTCCAGATGTATAGACTCAAAACAATAGGGAAACTAAAATATTTACCAATAATAACAGTCCCATATCAAAATTGACATCAGATTTTTACCCTGACCACTGTTTCTTGTATGAAATGAGCTTATATTATACCAAAAATATTACTTATGAATAATATGAGCATGAAAAGCATACAATTCTTGTGACAAGTGTAAGCATATGTTTTTTCATCCGCGGCGTGATATTTGTTAATTATTAGGAAGCGTAATATTTTTTACATAAAATGTTTATTAATTATTAAACCATTTTGCGAGACACTTCCAACAGAGAACTGTTCAACATGAAAATATTTCTTCCCTTTTTTATTTTTACTGTTAATTTAACAGATAGACTAACATGGAATCTCACCGTGAAGAATAGATGCATATGACATCTTACGGTTGACAACTTCGACAGCTTGAGAAGATTCCTTACTTAACCATGAAATGCATAAATGCAAATCATTGCCAACCAGATGGTAGCACTGAAAGCAGATGCTAAGCGTGTTTTCCCTTCAAAATGAATCAACCAATTCGCAAGTGCCTGGCTTCCAATCAATGATGCAGACTCAAAAAATGTCATCAACCAAAATGTGTCACTCAGTAAATCCTGTCTGTGCCCTTGCTGCAAAAGAATAATAAAAAATGCAATATTTAACACAAGCATCAGCTCCTCCGTACAGCCAGTAGAACAAAAGATGACAGTGTCATTAGAACTTTCTAACCAGAGAACAAAAACAACAAATTTTAAGTATTAGATGCATCATGAACCCAATTACACATATGAAGACCAATATTTCTAAATAAGTTATCAAAAATAAAGAAGGAAATATGAGTAAAATGAACGAACCTTTTCATGTTCAAGAACCATCCACGTCTCAAAGCTAAATGAAAATATTGAAGAAGCCACGGACAGACAAATACTAGCTAACCGCAAACTTGGATGTGCTGACAACCTCTTCCAAGCACCAACAAAAAGGTGCAAAAGGCAAAAGATTAGTGTCATTTTCCTCTGACCTCTACAGAAAACAATGCCAAGTCAGGTTCATCAACTGTGATCTTGTGATCTTTATCAAGTTCACTCAGATAACAAGGCGGGCATCAGTTAAAGGAAATTATCCTAATGATAAAAAAATACTGCATGCACGCCATCTTTTGTCCTAAAGAAAACTAGAGAGGTCCCTATTGCATAACTGAACAATATGAAAAGATGAGTTTCAAGGATTTTTATATTACTGACATATGTGAAAAGTTTGAACGTGTAAATTCTGAAAGCCAGAGCACTTCAGTTTTAGATGCAGAGGATCCATTTTGTACCAAAATTCCATGTTAAAAAGCAAGGCAGCACCTAAGTTTGTCACTCTATACAACATACGCAAATATCCGTTATCAACAATTCTCCTTTTTCAATACCATGCTTAGACATGAAACAAAGAAAAATAAGCATTGAATGGAATGACGAGTGTAGATATTTCCAGCAAATAGAAATCGGAAGAGAATGAACTTACACAATATCGGAAAGTACCCTAAAGAAGTCCCCAAGAGAAGGGAGGCACCAAAGCCAACAGAAAGGATTAAAACCATTTGCTCTCTACTCACACCATAGTAGCTCCACTCAAACTCTCCAAACACAGACCAGATTCCTTCCAGTGCTGTCCGAGCAAAAGATAAGAGACAAATTAATCGAACATTCCAATATTTAATTACAGAAAACAATTTTCTTTCCAGAAACTGAAATTGCATGCCATATTGTTATCATTTCTGTATCAGAATCGCAGTTCAAACAAAATTTGGGAGTTGAAATCTCCTCAGAAACAAAGAGAAGCTTGACGATCTTCCAAACCTTTCCACCAGAAGTTTTCAAGAGAAAGGACGTGCAAATGATCGTCTTAACAAACTACTATACTAGCATTTGTAAAAGCCAGCAGATAATCTAACATTCAACAAAATCTTAAAACATAGCCAAATGCTAATTCATTCACATAATTGCCATCAAACAAAATACTATACTAGCCTTTATAAAAGCCAGCAGATAATCTAACATTCGAAAAAATCTTAAAACATAGACAAATGCTAATTCATTCACATAATTGCCATCATCGCAGAAGGAACTCAAATTTTGCTAGAGCTTCCCACAAATCACAACCAAAGAGTCATTGGACGTATTCAAGAACTGGCTGGCACAAAACAATGAAGTTAAGTACGTATAGATAGGTGTCTGTATGGAGCTTTCAGCAACACAAATGTAAGCGCTCACCTGAAGCGAGAATGTAGATCAGGAGGAAGTTGCGCTTGAAACGAAGAAAGGAAGGCGGAATTCCGAGCTGGAATGGAGAAGGAGATGCGCTTCTGGAGATGTAAGAGAGGAGATATGCCGAGAGCAGGCATGCGAAGAAGATGAAGATGAATAGCGAAGGATTCGGCTCCCAGACGGAGCTCTCGATCACCACTCCCATTGCTCTGAAGGTGGAGCTCACAGCGCGAAGAGAAGTCGAATGAAGGTTTCAATGGAGAAATGCCTGGGTTTTGATCGGAGAAATTTCTCTCAGATCTGAGATGTTGGACAACCAATCGATGGAGTTCATCGAGTTGCAGATTTTGCGGTTTATTCAACCGGAGGAGCACCGAGGTGGGGGAGAGCACAAAAGCGTGGGAGATGGCTCAACTGTCCTGCTCCCCCGAAGCCTCACCTTATAAGCAGTTTGATTTTGCACCTTGAACTTTATAATATTGTCAATTCATGGCCCTGAATTTCATGTTTCATCCAATATGCGCCCTAAAGTTTGTGTCCCTCCAGTTGAGTTCCACTCTCTGCCGTTAATGGTGCGCATTCGGTGGATCCCCTTGGACAATCACCGTGACATACTTCGTTAGCAATTTAAGATGCGGATCTTGTACAGTTACATGCCTGTGATCAAAATATTTTAGATTCGACTTTCGTTGATGGACTCGACACCTATGTCATTTCATTTCCATTTTTTATAATTATTTTAGACATTCGAGTATTTTTTTTATTATTAAATGTTAGCAACACCATAAAATAGGGTAAATAACATTTCTATACAAAATCTTTCGGAAGTTTTAAACGATACAAAAACTATCTTTTGTCATATACGGCCACCCAACTTTTTAAAAATCATTTTCCATTTTCCTCTCGTCTACATTTTCTTAAATTTTGACCAATTTGTAGATTTTCTAAAATGTTATGCTCCATTAATGCAATTTTCCCAACTGATAGCATGGATTTCATGCACCAGAATCGAAAATTACATTTTAAAATTATTTATATATAGACAAGTATAACAAAAAAATATTCACACGAAAGAGGGCTTCATTTAGTGGTATCCTCAACTTGATACCATGAGATTCCGGGTTCATCAATGAAATTTCTCGTGCCTTTTATTCCCTCTTTCTTCTTTCACTATGTGTTATCTTTGTATACCGAAAAACATTCATACCAAGTTAAACACCGTTAAAATATTGTGCAAAATGTAACTTGCCTGAAAAATGTAGTATTTAAATTTGAATCAAATGTCTAAATGAATCATTTCTTGTTATGGATCATGATAGTCCATAATGTAACTATATTTCCCTCTTCTGCCGTCAGAACCGTGGCGGGCAGGCTTGTATACCTATACACCAAGATTTTCTAATTCGGGAGGTCTCAATCCGACCCCCGTCGACTTCAGCCGATACCAAAAGAGGGGAAGAAAAGGATAAAAAGAGGTGAAAATGATAAGGAAGCTGACGACTGAAGAGGGGTTATACTTGACCTGCTACATTCAAGAACTAAAAAAACGGATGATGACGTCCTTTCCTTCACACGGCTTTAGGTTGTATTTGCTCGAAATCGAAAACCTCAAACATGAGCCGCCTCACATCGGGTTTCCCGTAGACCGTGTAGGCGAGGCCATGGATGGCCTGCTGAACGGCAGTGTTGGCCGGGTTCCTTAGCCTCCGGTTGGTCTCGTATTTGTCCTGGACCTGCTCAGAGTAGATGATGTCGTGCTGGAGGTACTTCTCCCTCAGGTACCGACCACAGAACTTGTTCATAAGGAGCCGCCGGTGCCTCTCCTGAAGCCACTTCCCGGGTGCATCGAGATGCTTCATTAGCAACCTCTCAGCCATCACCAAGTCCTGGACAAAAAGGTTGAAGAAGAGTAAACAACTCGGTTCTTATCATCCACGGAATTTCTTGGATTTAGGAAAATGGGGAAAGGACTGCGGTTCTCAATTCTCTTACCAACCAAACAAATGTGTTACACTCCGTTTTTACAGTCTATGCAAGGAAGCATTTTCTCAAGAAGAGCAGAAGAAGACGGTTTCTCCTTATTCCGTCATTATTTGGAAGTGGAAAATGGAGACCTACCAGCTCTCCAGAAGCAGAGAAGAAACATCTAAACTATACAATTAAAAAAGCAGAAATTTATGAAAGTAGAGGAAAACTGACAGGGACATTTTTTTAGAAGAAAAGAAAATGAATAGCTTCCTACACCAAGAAACACTCATACCTGGATCTTTTGGCCAACATATTCTAAACGCTCATAGCAGAATCGAGGATGATCAAACTTGTATTTTGATGGATGCAAGAAACATAGCTGCATCAAAGGAACATGGCAAACTGCAGGTCAGGTAATGATAAATAAACTCATCTCTGTACAGGAAAACTTAACAGCATTGTGCAAACTTCTAAATGGAGAGTGCAAGAATGCTCTTTAAAAGGTGTGCTGAAGGCCAAAAAATTAAGAAAACATTCAAATTTAACTAAAAAAAATGATATAATGGCAATAAATGTTCTATCTGTTGGTAAATATCTTACACTAGAATGTTCGAGAAGTCCAACAAATCTCAAGAAGAAAATTGATTTTGAGGGACCAAGATTGTAAACGCATGAGTCATTAATTGATGAAAAAAGCTGCATGAGAAGGGTACCTGCAGTCCAAGGCCAAGCTCGATGTTCCTAGCTTCAGTTATCTCAGGGATTTTATCAGGCATATGTAAGGGATACCCAAGAGCTTGCATGACTTTGGGTCTAGAATCATAGTCCCAAATATTTCCCCGGAATCTATGCATTCCAGGGGGAACACATGCCCTGAAAAGCCTTGGATGTGCAAACAATGCATCTTCTGGAGGCTGCCATGCATAACACTAATTCTCAAGCTCATGAAGGTATGACATGTCTTTCATCAGCAGCAAAATAAAAAAGTAAGGACATGGAAAACTGAAAGGCATCATTTCAAGCAACAAAGATGGAGAAATAACATAGTAGAGAAATTTGAGGCTGTGCATACAGAGATTTTGCAGATCAGAGAACAAATCCAGGGAATGTATACTTGCCTTATATGTAGCAACATCCTGCCAGCTTAACTTCCTGCTCTCAAATTCCACAGAAACATAATCCACATCCTCCAGTTGTCTCCTTAGTTTTGGCTGGCAATCCTCTGCATCAGGATCCATTCCGAACACTTCGAAAAGGACACGATATACTTCGGGCATGCCGAAGCACAAGTATATTGCCCCAAACAATGCCCAAAAAACAGCCCTGCCCATGCCAGTAGATTACAGACATTTCAGAAAAAGACGAAGACGCTTAGACGAAATTTAAGCATGTCAAATATTTATAGTGATTGCACCAATGTGGAGGCCCAAGATTTAGTTCGCCCCACACACCATAAGATGCTGCCTAGGACCATAGACGCCACAATATTGCAGAGAGGGTAAGTACTGGCTCAATCGACCTCAAAGGGCAAACACAAGAGAAATGAAAATTATGCCATGAAAGTGAAAACCCACAACGCCGACCAAATCTAAAACTGCTAACTCGGCTACAGTGAAATTTAAGCTGTGCCAGGGCAAAATAAATCAGCATGTCAACTCTTGAGTAGAAACATCTTAGCTCAATAAGCAAAAGACAGTATAGAATTCCTATTAACACTCTCACTCTAACATCAATCTGTTGTTTGAAATTTCACTGACTGCATAAGTTCAAACATCCCACATTCCCTAGACAGAAACCAAAGGCAATTCATAGGAACAAAATGAGAAACTTACTTAACAGGAGGTTCTCTATCCTTCCTGGTCAGCTTGTCCATGTCATCATTAGGAAACACCAAGTTTTGTAAGCTAGCAGCCTTAATCCACTTGGGTAAATTCCTCTTCCCGATCAACGCAAATACCCTCTCCCTCATTGGAGCTGGCAACTCCCTCGGGTACCTGTTAAGGTTATAAAGGGATAGGGAGACAAGAGAGTTTGACATGAATTGCATATGTGGAACAAAGAGAAACAAAACATGTCGGCTGATATTCTTCAGCACAGTCATCCTATCTGAGAGCTCAAGTTAGCAGATACGACAATCAGTATTGTACTATAATTGCATTGCAAGCCCTCTGAAATGCAGGCTCGATGTTGAAACGAAAGGAAGGTCAGCAGACTCGAAAATGTAACTACTCTCGCAACTTATCATAACAAATACCAATGGCATCAAATTTGCACCAAACGCAAACACACCTGGACGTTTTCAGATCAGTTGAACGGATCAAGACAATATGATACCTATATATACCACCAGTGAATCATATACAGCTGATGGAGCGAAATAAAGTATGCTATGCTGATGCCATTTCCGAGCCCTCTTCAGAAGTGGCAATGTTTTAGCATGCTGCTATATTCTAGTATCTATCACATATACATTCTAGACAGCAGTTACAAGAAATCAAACGACCACTTATCAAGCATCATCACTGACAGGACGAGGATCTTGACATTTCAATTATACCTCTGCAAGAAGAACTCCGCCAAAGCCAACTCGAGCACGTACTGCCCCAAGAACATGAGCCTCGAGTGCCCATTCCTCACGTGCCTCACTTTCGTCCTCTCACAGGACGGGTGTTGAAACGCCAAGTACAGCAGCGTATCGAACTGCTTTGCTGGGCTATCGTCCCCGTAGCTCTCGGAGGGCTCCAAAGGATACCCAAGAGCCTGCTTCGCCTCCAGTAGGTGCTCATCAATCCAAGCCCTGTCGGCCCCGTTCAGCTTCGACGAGGGCAGGCAGGAGCTCAACAGAGGGAATGATTTCAGGGACAGCTGGGGGCTGTTGAGGAACCTTTCGGCTAATCTCTTGTCATCTAGCGGGGGTTTGAGGATGAACCTCCTAGGGGGCAACTTCTTCTTCGGGGAGGTCGCCCTCTTGCGCTCCGCGAGTTCCTTTAGAAGCCTCTGAGGGCTATTCCTGGGGAGATCCTTCTGGGGCTCGACGGCGACGGCTGAGAGATTGAATTTCCGTGTGAACCGGGGCTTCAGTTTGAGGTTCTGAGAGCGGGTTTGGAGCGGGAATGGCGAGACTGAGGATGAGAAAGTCAAATCGGAAAGCGGGGATCTATGGTGCTTCAAGAAGGAAGAGGAGAGCTCCATGGTCGGTTTCGGAATGATACACTACAGAACGGGATTGAGCATCAAGAAGTGGGTTTTGCAGCCATCGATGAGCTGGAGGGGTTTTGGGAGCATTTCTGGTGGATAAGGTGTTGGGGCAGCTGAATAGAGATATTTCATGCTTCGCTGCTTACAAGTTACTTTACGCAATTTAGCCCAGACAGATGAAATCAAGGGAAATGGATCGTTCCGGCTTTAAATTATGGATAAATTAGGTTGATCGAATCTGGACATCTTATATTTTCACAGCACCCAATCTTACTTCTATGTGTCTATTCAAACATGTATTATATTACAAGTTTTATTAGATACCCGATTCCTTTCCAAAGAATAAAATTACTAAAAGAAAAATTATAAATTTATCTCGTCACGTAATACGAAGAAATACTAATTAAATAATGATATACAAATAAGTTAGCGCTAATAATTCGACTAGCTATCATAATTATTACTAACTATAATAATTTAACTGATATTTTCTCACCGTATTATTGTGAGGAGAAATTCTTAGATATTCTTACCCCACTACGTTATACGAGAAAATACTAATCAAACTTGACAAATGAGTAAATTACTATTAATCACTCGAGTAGTTACCTTAATTATCGTTAATCGGTGTAATTTAATTAATTTTTTATCATCATATTACCGTGAAATAGGAATGCATAAGAATTCTTAGGCTCTATTTGAGGAGAAAATCTTCAATGGAGCAGTCATACTATATAGGCGATATTGACATAGTATATCCGTCCAATCAAAACTTGATCCGTCATCAATAATTATATAATTACAATTATTAAATCATAAAAAATCTTAAATAAATAACGGATTTTAATTGAAAATAATATATAAATGGTAAAAAATATTTAAAAAATCAAATAAATAGTAAATCCTAATTGAAACAAATATGTAAAAGATGAATATCAATTAGACATATATACTACATCAATATACATATTATAACTGTTCCACTTAAAATTTTCTCATATTCCTATTCGAGGGATATTGTAGAACAGGCAATCTGATACAGTGAAGTAGAAAAGGAAATCGTATCCTACGAAAGTTCGTTCATGCGCTCGAGAAAACTGATTGGAGGATAAGAGATTCCTAACTAGGGGGTCGAGACTTTTTACTTCTTTTCTCCTTCTTCTTATATGGGCTGGGCTTATTGGCCCAATCAATATTGGCCCCTGCAAAACATTCCATATCCTAATCTTAACGGATTTCAATTCCAGGTATCGTATTTGCCGGAACTAGAATCCGGACCGGTTTTAATCCATTTTTTATTTTTTCAGTGTACATAGGAGATACATAAGTCTAGAAAGGGTAGAAGAAAAATGAGATAAATGAGGCACAAGAAGTCCTATGAATGAGAATTGACTGATGACCAATCGCAAAATAAGAACAATACCAACTGTATTAAGTCATCATTTTCTATTTTTTTCAATTTGACACTTGTACCTGTTTAAATTCAGGTCTAATATCTCTTAATTTCAGTTTGAGAATAATTTAGTGCACTGGATCGCCCTCGTCGTTGGTTTGCAGGCCTACCGATCTCTTTTCCACCTCTTCATTATCCATTCTCCTTTCGCTTTTCACATTTTTGTATTTCAATTGTTTCTGCTTCGAAGTTATTTTGTTTTCCTTCGAATCATTTTTGCTTTTCAGTTTCCGTTTCCTGATTTGAAATCCCTCGTCAAACTGAGAAACAAATTGTAATTCGATGTCAGAAGCTAATTTACTCTCTGAATCCCAGTTATGTTTCGTCGGTCTTTTTCTTTAAGCCATTATATCTTGCTCAGACATACAAGTAAATTTATCATGTACAACGACATGCTAGCGTGGCATACCTTCATTCCACATTGCACGATCCTCTCGAGTCACGATAGGCGATCCGTTTAGAATGACCCACGAGCCATACGCGCAATAATGTTCAACCCTAGCACGAATCCCACATCAGACACCTTGGAGATTCTTCGACAGAAACCCTAACCATGGTCGAGAATCGTTTTTGTTGGTGTCCGCCGACGGCAATTCCATTTGACAGGACAATCAGCTGGAACACGCCATTACATAGTATCTGCTGATTATGAGCATATGGCTTGTATGGATTGTGAGAATTTCGTGAAGCCGTACGTTGACGGGATTTGACTTCGAGGAACATAATACCGAGGACCCATCACCGGAATGAGTTGGTTGAAGTTATTATTGGGTACCTCTTTTTATTTATCTCGATTTTTAGTTTTACGAATAAAGAAAATTTATAAATAGGAGATTTTATATCAGTTCGCTCGAACTTGAAGTACTCATAATAATTGGATTTTCGAATGTTTAGTGGCATGTGAAAATTCAAAAATAGTGTGACCGACCCTAGATATTATATATAGATATTATATATATTGGGTGGGTGGACATAATGTGAACTTCCCTTTTTATCTGCTATGAACTAAAATCAGACATCTTCCGCAGTTGTTGCAACCACTGGAAAGTGATGTTGGCAGCCTTGTGTCCGGCCGATGAAATGGAAGTCGATTAGATCATTTCCCTGAAGTCAATATGCAAATACCAAATTAAAATTACCCAAAAAAGGAGAAAAAGAAAAGGATGAAAGGAGAAAAAGAAAAGGATGATTATCTTTACACAAGATTCCTCTTAACACACTAACAAAGCATAATAAGGCGCTAAAAAAAAGGAAAATTCACACGTTCCGAGATCCAGGTAAGTCGACACGAACAGGCCAGGCACAAAAATTCTCTTGTCGTTCGTAACAACTTTAAGCCGACAGGTCATCTTCAGGTGGAATTCAAGCTCAAGGCCTGGAAAATCCATGGTGGATGGTTTAGCCTCTCACTCTCCAGCAACTGTTCTTCCTTGACTATATCGCCGGCACCTAATAAGCTGCCCAGCTTGCTTCTACTCATGTTGTCGCCCGACCATGTGGAAGAGCAATTAGAGAAGCTGCTCGAGGTTAAATGCGTGTCGCCCTTCTTAGGTCTCGTTGCCCTTGTGCTATAACTCGAGGGACCCAGGGTGAGCTCGATTCGGCTCTCTTCTATGGTTTCCGAATCATCGGCGGTCCCCTCTGACTCGGCATTTGAGCCTCTGGCTGGCCTATCTAGACTGACTCCTTGCCGTGAACTGCGATTGGTTTTATCAATTTGGCCTGCTAAATCCAGGGGTCTTACTCCAATCGTTTTCATCAGTAACTTCTGGATCTGGTACACCCGGTGCAGCTCGTATACCTGGGAAACCAGAAGGCGAGATCATCATCAAGTCGATTTAGTATTGTGGGTGGCGGTCTTTGGCTTTCATTACAAAAACGAACGGAAAACTGCTGAAAGTTCTGATGCGTTTGGAGTGGGAATTCATATATAAGATGGAGAGAGTACCTGCAGTTTGAATGTTTCCTCATGCTTTAGCATTGCCATCCTCATGCATTCCTTGTCATATGGCCTTATAAGCTTAAGTTTCTCCATTCGAAGTCCTATCTCTTCCTTCCAGAATTGTACCTGGTGACAAGGCAGAAAATGTTAGGGTTTCATGTTATTTGCTGGCTGATCCTTGAGTTTGTTTGCCGACAGAGAAAGAAGGTGGATGAGAGTGATGAGAAAGGTAGAGCTTTTGCTGGAGCTTTGAATGCGCCATAAACGTATCGATCAAAGTTTGTTTTCCGTTATAAAGGAGGTCGCAAACCTAAAAGGATTCTACTTATCTGAATTTAACTCAGATCAGGATGATATAATTGCACAAAACATATTTTCTTGTATAAATTGATGTCAATGGTCTCAATTGTTTCCACAATATTTGTGCTTTGTCTTTATTTATTTCTATCTGTCATTTTGAACTGCGTATATATAAAAGATCAGTATTCTTTACAATTATCTTTCAGCATAAGAAGCTATCGATCAGATCAACCCAACAATACCTTACCCGGTATCATTTTGAACCTGTGTATCAACAATCTACACGTGTTCACATAGACATCTCAGGTAATTTTTAGAGAACCATTTTCGTTTCCATCAAGCTTTTCATTCCAGTGCTCTTGCTTACTTTCGTACTATTGTCAGCCCGCCCTCGAAAGCACTGAAAAGATTTTAAGATGTTGCTTACTTTCGTATGACTGACAAACATCGACGCTCTCGATATATCGTTGACAAATTAACCAGCAATTTCTAGAAGATAATGCTGTGCACAAATTAAGCAGAAGAGGAAGGAAGTGTGAGTTCAGTTTCCATCACTGAGATTCCCGAACCACTTTCTTCCGGCTCGTATCCTTTTCTAAACCGAATTATCACATCCATTATCATAAGCATGAAAAGAAGAGACCAAGCAAGGGAGAAGAGCAGTAAAGAGACCTGACTGTGTGGGATTCAGCTGACTGAGGGGAGAGATCTTCTTCTGTTCTGATACTTATGATGATGATGAAACTGATGCTGAGAATGAGATGAAGGGATCTCTTTAAGCTTTCAACGAGGCTTCTCTTCTTTATAAAGGGCGCTTGCGGCTTGCCCCTCTCTCTCACACAAACAGAACTGATGAGAGACAAAACACAATGATTTGAAAAGTGCAGAAGAATTTAAGATTCTCAAACACCCACAGAAACCGAAGCAGTTGTTCTGTCGCGCTGTTTGAGCAGTTCCATTTGTCAGAGCATGCCCGGCAAACATATGCCTCTTTTGAAAATTTCTTACAAAAGCAGGACTATGTGATAAGATTAATCCATAAATATTCGATATGTAAATAAATATTTTAAATTATGATTAAAAGTAAATATTATTAATGAATAAAAAATTTTGATGTGACATTTAATGAAGACATTATAAATATTTATTAGTAAAATTTACAGATGACGTGATAAACTAAATTCTATCATGCAAGAATCTGAATCTCTCACCTCGCCTCTACTCATTCCTCCAATCTCATTCAGGCTTCGTGAAAGAGAAGCGTCGGACAGCTCCATTAGTGCCGGACTTACTAATTGTTCATTGGTTCAGTCAATCATACTATAGTGCAGATCCTCAAAACTCTTAATATATGAAATAACTGAAAAAATTAGAACAAAATTAATTTTACAGAATAAATTACAATGACTTGTAAAGAAAATTATTAATTATTTAGTTCATTCAAAAATATAAAAGAATATAACTATTAGAAGTGGAAAAAAAAAACATCCCCTATCTTTTTTAAGGAAATATTAATCCACTAAAATTTGAGAAATATATATCAATAAATTGTTAAATTACTCATTCCATTCTATTTATTTTGATTTTAAGAGTTCCGAATAAAACCTTTATATTCTAGCAAAAATTCTAACATAATATTAGGGCCGGTTACAGTGCAGACTTGAGACTCGCATCTTATCGGGTCCGAACACGGAATTGGTGACTGGTAGCTCGAGTGCAGAATATAAAACCTGTTTTGTGGTCAACCGTCCCCTTTGCTCCAGTATAGAAGTAAAATGCTCGCTTTGAGCCAATTATTGAAGTCTAGTGTCCAGGCTTTGTGGTAGATATAAACTGTATTATATATACTACATTGGGGCGAGTCTTGAAAAATTAGAGAAATAGCCTTGGAAAAAAACAATGATAACTTTCCACTTATGCTTTAGGAAGTAGATGTGATCTCGATCCAACAAAAATTTAACGATTCTTACGTGGTGCTTGCTATGCTCGCAAGTGACGGCGGAAGATCGAGACGGGGCATGTACCAGAGGGAGATGAGCAAACCCTTTTACAAATTTAGAAAACACATAAGAAGCGTAAAGCTAACTGGATCTGATATCAATTCAGGGAAGTCATAACGACTTTGATTTGATTTTTTTTTTTCACGAAGAAAGCAATATTCAGTGCAAAAAAAAAGGAATATTCTCTCTGTCCTATTATTTTAAAAATAAAAATATCTCCCACCAGAAAAAAGAAATACATAAGTAGCTGTCGAGGATACAGAACAGTTCTTGCACGAGTAATTAAATATCTAAGCATATAATGCATAATAAACTTATTATATAAATTTTTCTCAAAATTTAATACATGTAATATTTTTATAATTTTTTATTTTCAATTTTACAGCATTAAAATCTGAATGCTAACTTATATAATAAAATTTATTATGTACTATGTACAAAATATATTTACATTCTTGCACTGCTCAAGAGACAACAATCATCAAATACACCAAGAGGGGTTGGGCCGAGTGGTAAGCAGCTCGGTGCCGCTTAAGGAGGTCTCAGGTTCGAGACCTCACGTACGCAGACACCCCTCTTGGGAGCCTCACCCGCCATTGCCAGGCGTGCGACCCGGGGCGACCAACGGATTAGTCAAGTATGGTTGGCTGAAAGATGCCATCTCACCGTTGGTGGGGCCTGCTTGGATACCGTGGCTGGCGACCAAAAAAAAAAAAAAAAAAAAACAATCATCAAATACAACAGAGTCTGACAGGATGAATCACACGCAAGGGAAATTATTATTTTTATACACCTATCCCGTGTGACAGTTGCCTTTATTCCCTATTTTATTCATCTGCTATATTCTATTTCTACATGTCTATCTATGTCTGCTAGAACAAGCTAATGACAGATCCTGAGAGCTGAAATTGAGTTACTTCTAATCCAAAATTTAAACCGGTACATTGTGGGAATCAAAGTTCTCGTGTTCTAGTAATTTTTTCATTAGCATCTAGATACGAGGCTATGATTTATAATGTCCATTTAGTTCTTAAATATCCGTAGTTATTGATAATTGAACTTCAACTGACATTTTTCTCTACGCTCAAGTGACGGGACAATTCACTGCAAGCTCTCTTTCATGTTCGGACTTATTGGACATGAGTTACAGAGCTAGGTCTAGCAATGTTTGAGTCTACTGCAATATGTTACAATGTCAAATTTTCATCAAACTTATATAAGAAATTACTAATTAGGGAGCTCAGATCAATATTGCTTTTGGTAATTAAGATTGATCGGTGGTAAATATTTTTAGAATTTTTTTATTAAAGTTAGGAGTTGCAATTCTAATTTAACTAGGGACAAAGAAAGTGGAAATCATAGTGGATGACTTTAGATAATAGCAAACAGAAAGGCGTGACGAACAGAATTTCGCCTCTCTCGGTACTTCCCCGGTCATCTGAACTTTCGGACCGCACAATTCCTGCCCTGGTGTTGTAGTACCGTGCCATGTTGTCTCGTGGCGAGGCGGGATCAGATCTAGGCTGTGAAAAGGGTGAATGTTCCAACAAGCTAGTCATTGCTTGCCTCAGCCTTGTCCTTGGTTATTGAGCCTGATTTACAAAAGGGAGCCGACAGATAGACCCTCGCCGGATACCGAGTGGGATGAGTGCCTCTTGGAACAGTTCAAGGGCTAGAACACAGGTGTTCTTTTCACTTTAAATAACATCTCTAATTCGAATTTTATAAATAAAGAAAATATGTAATTAGGAAATGTTCACTTGTCAATGAACTGAACCAGCTCACGCTTTGATTAATCATAACTTATTGGGTTCAAGATACCACACGGCACGCATTGGAAAACGAAATCTCCATATGTACATGTGTATTACGCCGGGAAGCGCAAGGAAGAAGAGAATCAGATACTATCTGTACAATGTAGTGCAAGATGGTTCATGAGTGGTGGATGGGTTATTATGACCCACTCGTAGGACAGACACAACCTCAATCATTGTAGCCTCCCACATTTGGACCATGTGAATGTGAGTTTCTCTTTTCCCACAATTGAAAATCTTAAGAAAAAAAATTAAAAATATAAATATTTCTACATAGTTGATTTCATTTTGCCTCTCTAATGTGCAATGCTTAATGAAGCTTATGTTGCCTCGATCTGGCCCCTAAGGTTGAATACATGTTTCAGTTCTATCCAGCATGTTAATTGGATAATTTGTTCTATGAATTAAACCGGTGTATAGGTGGGATCTGAAATTTTGCTCTACAACGACCCATTCTTTAAGTCGATGTTTATATGTAACTCATTGCATATATTTTCAATTCGGATTATACTGGAAAAATTTTCGGAAAACTAATGGACAATTAAGAAAAGAAGAACTATAAGGGAGCGATTTGAGAATAGTAAAAGCTAGAGGGACTAAATTGCAATTGAAATTCCTTTTCTATAAAATAACAATCCAGTGGAACTCCAACTAAGGGACATTGTACGAGGAACTGTACTTAGTCCAATCTCATTATGTGTACAAGCATACAGAGAGTAACAAATGAATATAACTAGGAATTACACCGACCCGTGTCGATTAAGGTGGCTCGATACCTCTTTCTATTAAGCAAATCTCATATTCGAGTCTCATACACGAAAAAAATTTATTACGGTGAGAATTTTATCTCTTATTAGATTTACCGTATTCGAACATGAATTAATTTGCGTCTATTGAATTTGTGGATGTGAAAGTGGTTAAGGAAATGAAGACCAAGGATTAATTTATTTTTGTGAATATGGAACTATCAATGATCGATTGTATCTTTGTTGAGATGGGAACTGTTGAGAGACAGATCGGAGGAAGGACCGAAACCAAAAGCCATATAAAAAAACAAATAATAATATTAATAAATTGACAGCCGAATTAATAATAACAATAATATCTTTTTTCCCTAATTTTCCATCCTATAATTATTAAATATATTGCTGAATTGAGCAAACAACGCAGGTTACAACAAAGTCTCAAGTCTTCAGCTCTTCAGTTCCCGTCTGCTCATTCTCATCCTTATCTTAATCTTCTTCTTCTTCTTCTTTATACAAAGAAAGAATATAGATAATAAGGAAGAGGGAAAAAGGGTAAGATAAATTTCACTGATGAGATCAAACCCAAGATTTCGACGTCACGGGACAAGGATGATATCAACTATATTAAACCATCTTTCTCTGTCTTAATCTTCTATTAATTATGCCATGCCAAGATATGATTAGGAACTCATCTAAGGAGAGTTCGGCCACTCACCTTGAGTTTAAAGAAAACATAGAATATCATAGGAATTTCACTAATTTTATTCCTTTTTCGAGATTTATTGTATTTTAGCTCTTGGTCTTATCCCTTTTTTCGTTACAAACAGATTTTAAAGAACCAGAGGCGGACCCTTATAATGCATGAATTTTAATATTTAATGGAATTGGTGAAAAATCAAGCATATAATTACTAAAAGATAAATTTCGACTTATTTGTATACGGTGAAAAAAGTAGAGAAGAAAATGAAGAAAAATAATAGCAAAATAAGAGAGAAGAAAGA
Organism: Lagerstroemia speciosa; assembly: GCA_037672795.1. Lineage (NCBI taxonomy): Eukaryota > Viridiplantae > Streptophyta > Magnoliopsida > Myrtales > Lythraceae > Lagerstroemia > Lagerstroemia speciosa. The sequence goes on along the minus strand of CM075297.1, from coordinate 5,532,059 downwards.
GGGTGAGATTGGAGAGTTCCAGCGAATGGAGTTGTTAGGAAGAGATTTTTGTCAACGGAATTGCTGAAATTGGTGATATTTAAGAGAAGAAAAAATTTTGAAGGGTGAGAAAAATCGCAATGGTTAAGAGGATTGTGGATGTGAAAAATTGATATATGGTGTTATCTAAGATTATTGTAAATATATGAGAAGTTTGATGTCTTTTTTGAATTTTCTATGTCTTCTTAATCTAATTTAAATATTATAATTTATAATAGTGTACATATTTTATAAAATTCTCCAGATGATTAGTAAAATAATAATTTCAATGATTTCCCTCTCACTCCATACCTACAATCTCAACAGTAAAAATCTTTCGTTAACTGATGAGATTCTTCATTCTAACTCCATATTACTCAATATTTATAATTTTAACTGTAAAAATTTATCACTTTTTGAATTATTTTTGCATTTTTTTAGCTATTTCATACGATTCTCTTAATTGTACAGTCCATATTCATGTTTTTAAAATCCTCCGACTTCTTGCCGCATTCACAATTTTTACAAAATATCTACTTTATTTATTAGAGGTTCTCATAATTACTCATTCTACTTCATTTTTATTTGATTTAAACTATTTATTTTTTGTCTACTTTAACATTAAATTTTATTACTTTGATCATTGTATTAATTCTCTGGTCATCTTAAATTTTTATATAACATATAATTGATAATTCCGTGCATAGTACAGGTCATCCTCTAGTATGAGTGATAAAATAATCAATTCAAATCTTCTATTATTTTATTAAAAGATAAATAATATTGAAGGCCATTTTAAAATAGTAAAAAAAATTAAATTTATCAACTAGAGTTATATAGTAATAGAAGGTATAAAATATAGGAAAAAAGGGACGAACCAATAGGCATGAGAGTTTTACAAATAAAAATTAAACTCAAAATCCTTAAATAATAAATTAAAAACGATAAACATTGCAATGAAATTTATTTACTGCATAAGCCGGAAATAGGGACATAACTCGACATAGATAATTGTGGACCAGAGAAGGAGCAGACAGGAGAAGCACGCGCTGCCGGAGAGGGGAGGGCAGCCGTCTGGGCCGGTGCGTCCGTCCTTTTCCGGTTTCGCCCTTTGTAGCTGAAAAGGCTGAGAGCCCTCCCCTGTGGTTTTGGGTCCCACCCCACATTTCGCTATTTTTTATTTTCATCATAAATATACTTTATTTTTTACCGTTTATATTACCAACCGTTTAAATTTTCATCACTTTAATCGTATCGCTATCTTTTTAATTCAAAGAAAGCATTTTTCATCCAATTTAGTTCAATATACATTTTTTATAAAAATTAAAAATGTAAGGAAAAGATCAAATGGAAAGGAAGGAGACCGGTGAGGTTGTTCACGATTAAGGAAGTTTTTGTCGTTTTGTTTTCATTGGATAACAAATACCAAATAGTGTAATAAAGTGAATTAGTTGAGGTGGTAGAACGTAATGTCTCGAATTCAAATCTTGCAAATGGAGAAAATTCATCTTACAATGACGTGGTGTGGACGTATTAATTAAATTACTTTAATTAGTGATAATTATGATAATATTCAAGTGATTAACATTAATTTACCAATTTATCACATTTTGATTGGTGTTTCTTCATTCCACGCGAAGAGTTAGGATCACCTAAGAACTTCTTGGAAAGGAGGATTAGATATTTCAAAAAAGTAAAAAAAAAATCACAAGATATAACACAATTGACAAGTTGTTACGTTAATGGAAAGATTTTGTCTATTGTATTGAGGTTTGAAATCCCATGAAAATGCTTCGTGATGAGGGCAAGTAAGGCTGACACGGATTAATTTAACTGAGGATATCTTGTATGCTCGACTAGAAATAAAAATATAAAATGGTTTATGACAGCCAATTTCCATTTATATTTTCACACAATTTAAGATGACCTTATTACCTATTCATAAGAAAAAGGTCGCTCGCTTAGGGCATAGCTTGAGGATAAAGTTTAGTGTCGTAAATCAATCAGGATTTGCTGGACTTGATTTGCGAGTAATGGCAGTATAAAGCAGATGCAGATTGAAACAGTTACCTCTGTGCAGGGGAACTAAGAAGCACAATGAGCAGTCGGGCCCTTTCATGATGAGAGACTTCTTAATCATAATCTAAATCCAAAACAAAACAAGGTCCATTGTTCTGGCCCTAGCTGGGAAGACTGCTTGGTTCCTTACAGCTCTGCCAGAAGCCAAACAGAAAACAGTATTTCTTGAACCAAGCAGAGGAGAAAGTCTTGTATGTAACGAGTATATCACATGGTAGTATTTACATAGTATTATAAACCAATCAAATCAAGTTATTTTTCAGATTTTTTCTCTGTTAGATTTTTTAAAAAAATCCTAAAAATAAATAAATTATATTGACCTGTGATATCACGTCAGCACTGCCACGTGACATACCCGTTATATACAAGGATACGCTAGAAGTAAGAGGGAAATTGAGAATTGAATTTAGAACCTCTCAATTCCCATGTCGTTTGATCGTCTCATTTCTTTCAAACTCTCTAGACCCATTGTCTTCTTTTAAAATGAACATATTTATGTTATTACTCGTTAGTCATTAAATCTAAAAGCATTGGATTTAACGGATAAAGGATCCGTCTGACATGTTTACAGTTAAATACGAAAGTTGGATAGTAGAGATAGCCAATTATACCACAGCTGCAAGCCTCCTTTTCATGATAAGAAATGTTCCTTCAAATAGGCACCCACCTGAACTCCTAATAACAATTAAAAGTGTACCGTTTGTAACATGGGTAACTCCGCATGTTTTAAGTTCGTTAATGGCAAATTAACACTTGATTTCTGGAAACACGAGTGCGCAAAGAGTGTAGCAAAGTATCGGATTCCATTGTTCCGTGTCAAGAGTTGGAAAAGGAAAGCAATGATCGGAGCTTCGACTGAAGTCGATGGGAATCTCTCGGTTTTAAAATTCAGAGGAAAGAGTCTATCCACTTGCTGGGTCATACTATGATCAGATCAGGATGCATCAGTGGATCCAAAATCATATCATTAAAGAAAAACCCATTCTTATCTGTACAGGCAAATAATGGACCAGTAGTTAAATGGAACACAACATGACGAAGACAAAACCAAAAATTACTGAAGAGGTCCACTCCCAAGCCTCTTCTGCAAACTACACTGACTAATCTTCATCATCTAATTGCAGGAATCGATCACTCCTCCCCGTAACCGATCATCGGCTTTGCCGGCGGCATCCGTTTTCACCACCCCTTTGTCACGGGAAAGTTGACTTCTCATCCCGAAGTCAACAGTCTTCGCGTCCCGGGAATGTTCCGGGGAAGCGGGCAAGTTCAAGTCGAAACCACGGTGGCCCAGCTGGCCAGATACAGCGTCTTCAGTTATTGTTGAGCTGCTGCTTCCGCTGGCCCCCTCGAAGTGGCTGCGCTTGTGGCCTCCCAGGGCCTGACCTGAAGCAAAAGTCTTGAGACAAACGGAACACCGGTGTGTCCTAGTAGTATGGCTCATCGAATTCACCGAAGGTGATTTCCTTGTCAGAGAGGATGCAGCAATGTAGCCGGTTGTGGCAGCGGCGGCAGCAGCCTGCTGATCATTGGTCCCCGGCTTACCCTTGTGGCTGCCCATGTGCCCCCCTAGAGCTTGGTAGGAAGGGAACCCTCGATGGCAGACAGTGCACAAGTAACTGTTACCAGTGGCCGGAGGTGGTGGAGGAGACGTGTGGTGAGTGGCGCTGCTGCCTCTTCCACCTCCTTGTGCGAGCATGAGGAGGCAGAGAGCCAAGTATTCTTCTTCAGACGAGGGAATATCGCCATCTAGACGGGTCCGCTTGGTCCGCCTCCGCTTCGTCCATGATCGATGATTATCATCCATGTCTTCTTCATGGTGTAGGAGCGGGACGGCTGAGGAGGGAGAGTTGAGAACTTCAACCTCAAGAGCCATTGGAGAGGGGGAGAGGAGTAAGGGAGTGAGTGATGATGTAAGTGAAAGGGAAGTTATATATTAGCTTGGTGGCAGTTGCTTGGTGGGAAGAAAGAAGTGGGAAGGAGTGAGGGGTAGACTGAGTCCATAAAGTACGAAATTTATGAAAGTTCCACACAATATGAAGACAATGAATTTAAGTGGGCAAGTTCACTAAAGCACAACTAACTCGGTATCAGAGAGAGAAAGATCCGGTATAGTGGCATCACTTTTCACAATACCGTTGGATGGCCTATGATCGGGTTGACAGGACTATGGATGATCGCATGGAATGGACCTCGGACCAAGGAAGGAGGATGGGTGACTTGAGTAGACCTCGTTGAAGACCTGCAATAAGTTAAATCCGATATGGCTCTCCGGAATAGCCCTTCGATACTTAAGCGAGAGAGTAATGAGGAAGAAGAATAGCATGGAGATGCTGAGAAGAGGGTATAAATGTGATATCTGGCCCTCCTAGGGGTGTATTTACAGTGCACGACTCGTTGGTCATGACTAGGACGTCCCATCGAGAGCCTCAACAACCCGACTCCAGAGAGAGATCGGACTTGAGCAGCTGTACGTCATTTATATCAATTCTTAACCTGTGAGCAGAGGTCATAGGTTCGATTTTTATAGCTGAGCTATCTCACCCCATTTGCTTCCCTCTTTCTCCGGCCCTTATAACTTCAAGAGCTCTTCCTTGCAAATGGCAACACATAGAGTCAAAAAATGGTTGGTTCGAGTGAGCGCACATCCGAATAACCAATCCGAAGACGGTGAAGGTGGAGGAGGAGGATGAATTGGTGGGTGCACGTCTATTGTTAGATCGTTGGGGGAGTGGGAGTGAAGTGTGGGCAAATGCAAAGAAATGGAAGAGAGAGAGAGAGAGAGGAATATTGATGGCGAGGTTCGGGCATGTGGTGTGGGGTGGGTGAGACTTAGAAGACTTCTTCCAAGTCAATACTGAGTTGAGAGACTTGTTCAGCTCTCTACGTAAAGGAAGACTTGATCCATCCCCCGACTTCACTCAGATTTGGATATTTTCCAACCGAGTTCCGCAGAATCGCTCTTTCCCCCTGCCGAAGTTCCAGGAGAAAATTCATAGAGGACCGTACCCTATCATGCGGCACGAGGAAACACCAATCAAATTGTGATGGGTGAGTAAGTTGGTGCTGACTGTTCCCTTAATTATTACTAATCGAAGCAGTTGAATTGATCCTTCCTTATCACTTCACCGTAAAGTATAATCATCTAAGATTTTTTTGAAATTTTTTTACGGTTGACCAACTAGACAATTCTATTCTTTTAATTTGAATAATTTATACTGGCTAAATTATATAATCTTCTCTCTCTACTCATATAAGCATCAACCCTGAGAGAGTCTTCAATATAACAGATATACCACGTGACAGTACTTATATGATATCACAAATAAATGAGATTCAATACTTACGTGGTGTGATAAACCAATAAAATTCTGACCACATCTTGTTGATTTGTCACACTATATAATATACACGATGCATACACGATTTTCTCCGTCGACCACCACTGTATAAGGAAGGTTTTTTTTTCCCTCTCCAATTAGGAACATGAACTTAGAAGGGTATGGAGAAAAAGTAATAAAAAAAGGTACGACCGGTATTATTACCCATTTTTCTTAAATAAGATTTTGGAACCTAAATTTACTGAAATGAGAAAGCCAAGTACAAAGAGAGTTCTACCTTTATTAGTGGCTACGGTACAAACCTAAATTAGACGAACATTAATGGATTTTCGAATGCCAAATGATGAACATCAAGAAAAGTTTCATGAATAAAAATCAAACACGAAGTTCGTTAATTTGAAGTCAAGAATAAGAATACTTCCCCAGTGCGAAGCAAAAGTCCTGAGACAGATGGTTGCATTCTTGTACATCACCGGCATGCAGGTCCGTGTGGATTCTGCAGTGGGATAACGCGTCCCGGTTGCTTACAAATTAATTTCCAATGTAATGTGATTCACGACCAGCTAATACTGCTTCTCCGCGTCTGTCACTTCGCTTCGTCTGTGGAAAATTCGTCTGACCTTCCAGGGTGTGGAAATTTCCAAGGAGACCCCTTCATTTTAGGCAGATCAGGAGACCCTTTCATGGAAGAAAAAACCTCCAATTTAAGAAGGGGACCAAGCAGTGGAGAAAGACGTCTCTATATAATAACGGATATACAACGTGACAGTACTGATATATGTTACAAACCAACAGAGTTCAGTTGTTTATGAAGTTATTTTTTTATTTTAAAATTTTATTTAAAAAATTTGAAATTGAATCTTATTTTTTGACAGTGCATCAGAATTGACACGTCTGTATCTGTCACACAATGTGCCCTCCAAGAAGTGAAGGCTGTTAACATGTTTGGTCTATTATTTGTTTTTCTTTGTCGATACATGGCGCCTAATATCTAGATATCCGAGAATTTTTAAAGTAATCCATGTTTTTGCTTTTTTTTAAGAAATAATAATGATATAGAAAATATGATTTATATTTCATACAAAATTAAATAAATGAATGGCTTTTGAAGCACGAAGCAAAGGGACGGACGAGCTTAAGGGTGGAAGAATTAATCATGTGGCCGACCACCATTTAATAGTAATGTGACACCCTTGACGACTCAGATCTTGATATTTGTAGCAGACCGTTAGCTTAATATTTTTTTATGTAATAATATTACTTAAAAAATCAGAGAAAGAAAAGGGAAAGAACTATCGAGGGCATGTTAAAATTGAATTTTTTAAAAAAATTTATAGAAAAATGTATTTGCATTTGTATACAATTTTTCTTTTTATTCTATTTATTATTATTGTCTATCTATTATTATTTAAGTAAAGAGAGTGGATGGTTGATATTATTTTTGTAACTACAAAATTATCCTTAATAAATATTAAAATTCCAGTTAAGAAAAATAGGTAATAAAAATTCAGTTGTAAAATTATTCTTAAACTATTACCACTTAAAATTCTCCCTCTTTATGTCTCTCTTTGGACTGGCAATGCGTAGTCAAAGGCAAGCCGCGTATGGATTGATCCCTGATTCTGTTCTTTTTTTCTTCGTCTGACTGAAGCTAGCCTAGCATACCCCCATCGCTTCTTTGCCTATTCTATTGATCCTGATCTTCTTTTTACTTAAGAGGCTTCCTAAGAATAAGAAAGCTTTTCGGCCCAGAGCTTAAGGAGTACTAGTCATGAGTTTGATTCTTTGGTAGCTTAAGCTTAAGTTGATAACTCAACTAGAAGCTTTGTTGCACCAAAATTCCTCCACTGTCAAAGTGAGGAGCCATTCCTAGCACTTTAATTTTCTTCTTTTTTCATTTTTTCTTACTGTTATTTTACTTTATAATAAACTACACAATTGATAATTCCGTGTGTAATACACAAATTTACATCCAGTATTTTTCAATTTATAACAATCTTATTTTTTTACCATATAATAGATGGGTTTTCTAAGTTGACATTTACTTCTACATTTTTACACAAGAAAATAAAAATTCAAACAAGAGAAGAACAGTGGAGATTAAAAATGAAAATAAATCTTCTACAATTAAACGGGTCCTAAAATTTTCATTAAATTTTTGTCATTTTGTTTAAAGTTCCATTTTTCCTTTCTCTCTTCAACTTTTAAGAAAACAATAATACATTTTCATGCATAATTTTGGATTAGAAATATTACATAAAATGAAAATTTTTTCCTCGTATTAATCCAAATAATCAATAATGCAAGAACAAACATAATCAGCTTGCGCTGAGTCTACGTGTTACAGCCATTTCCTGAAAATCCCTATAAGTTCCCCCACGAAAACCTCCAACTGATCTAGCTTCTACAGACCCTCGACACCACTCTTACCATGAAAACCGAACTCCTGACCCATCGAGAAACCGGTCGGTGTGCCACCCTTTGTTCTGAAGTTCCTCCAGAAACGGGGGGAATACACTGTTCACCTTCTCATAAGCTTCTTGCACAATTTTGGGTCTTAACCCAGGAGATGAATTCCGCATTCGAGCTGCGTAAGCAGCTACCAGCCAACCCTTCAAGGCATCTGCACCCGTTGCAGTTTGCTCGAGAACCATATCGATCCATTTCTCGTCCGGACTCAGGACAAACTTTTCATCTGGTAGAATCTCTTTCCATTCGTAAAGTTCCGAAGGTCTAACCACATCCCGCAAAGGTCTTCCGACTTTAACGTTCCCGGCATCAGCAATCAGTCGCCCTGGGAATAGAAGATTTTCGTGGTATCTTAGGTCAGCCGGGCTTGATATTTTTCCTGTCTACATTTATGGGCAATAGATAAGAAAGTTTTAAGACTTGGGGACTAAAAGAAAAACAAAAGTTTCTTTAGTTTGTGAAGCAAACCTTAAGAAAATCCTCTACGATCATTGCAGTTCTCTGAGGGTTTAACGTGTTGACAGGGACAGCCCTCATCTCTTGCACGACACAGCACACATGTATGACTGAGAGGAGAGGCCCTCCGACCAACTGTAAAAAAATATTAGACTCGGAAAATTTTTAGCTGTAGGCAATCTGGATTAGAAAAGCAGTTGAAGCTTTGGTATTTTGAAAGTGAAAACGCTTTATGCATCCCCACCTTCTATTTATCTACCAAATATAAATGAAAGTCAAACTAACGCATGGTGGACACAGAAGACGAGAAGTTCTGTAATACACATATCATTGTATTGTACCTTCCCTTGGGTTGTCGAACAGACTGTTGATGCCAGCTGAATCCCCACTCCAATACCGAGAACATTGAAGAGAGTGGAGATGGCTTCCCCTTTTGCGAAAAGGTCACTGAGATTGCCCTCTTTGGCAAAAGAAGAATATAATGGCAATCTAGTTGCTCTTGCTGCAACAACTGCCATTCCCTGTCAATTCCAAAGCAGAGAATTTGTTCTTGCTCAGTTGAAGATTACTTACTTTGTCTCTTCGTAGACATCCAACAAATTTGGAACAATATAGAAGATAGCTCACTTTTCTCCACTTTTCAGATTTTGGTGAACAGTGATATTGTTGAAGCTCACTGAGATAAGTGATACATGAATGCATGCACATATGAAGAGTAAGGATAGGACAAATACAGTTTGTACAAAGAAATATACCTTTGCAAAGTTGCCAAGTCCTGCCAATTCAAGAAAAAGCTGTGGACACAAGGGGGAGAGGACATCCAAGCCAGTTCCCAAATCGTAGAGTACATCAGCTGAATAAAAAGGGGGATTAAAGAAAAGCTCACACTTATTAGGCTATCAAGTGATTATGATTCAAAGAAAATTATACGGCAGCGTGAAGAAGCTTAATGTGTTGTGTTTCCTATGAAGTTGAAATATCACAATTCTAGATGGGAGAGATAGCATAAGAGGTGGGAAGAAGCAAGAATCGGAAATTATGCTATAGCTGAGATGCAAACCTAAATTCTCTCCATGTCTTAGGCTCTGAATCCATTCTTGCACCTAAATTGCTGCATAAGAGTTTCCCGACATGCTGCATTCCATCTTTCAGTATCTGCAAAGGAAAAGATGGGTTTTCTTGAACAAGAACTCAATGGGACAAAACAAGTGGATTGTGAACCCAATCATAACTTACCCAACTAACAACTGTTGCCTGTGCTGGGGTAGGTCGTAAGCCTGCAGCAAATAGTAGGGACTGCAAAGGAGTAAGCATGTAGGGAAAGTTCCACCATGCAAAGGCATCAGTTTTAAATGAACACGAGTCTGGGAGGATGGAACTAATGTTTGTACTCGAGGGAATTCATTTTTCAAGACAAGCACAGTATGTGAAACACCGAACAGCTACTACATCTGACTAATTATTTTAGTAAAAGATGCTTGTTGAATAGGAACCAGGAGCCGGAAATATCTAATAGTACATGTCTAAATAAAAGAAAGAGACCTGAGTTGATAGAACAGAGAGTGCAGCACTAGTGAAGTGTTGCATCGCCCGAAACTGTGTATATCTTAGATACCCCTCATGCACGCTGCATCAGTGACAAACCACATTAAAATCATGGCATAAGTTATTGGCTTATTGAAGAGGGAAAAATTAAATGTCACATTGAGCTTGAAAATGTCATCTTACCTGTAGGGATAGCCTGAGGGGAAAAACTTATTGAGGAAGGAATCGACCACCCTATGAACTACCGGTCTCGAGTCCTCAAGCACCTTCACCTGTAAATGCCAAAATGGTCAAATGAAAGAAACTGGCAAATTCACTAGGAAGCAATCATCAAGAATCTGTAAACCATTTGCCAGTTCCTCCAGATGTAGAAACTAGTTTTGCAATGCACTTATCATGTTCACAGTATCCCACTCCATCTATCACGACCACATTCAACTGAACAAGGAAAAACCAATCAACAATGGACATCTGAACTGGGACCTCTGCTCTAACACACCACGATCAAGCAAGAAGCCCCCCACTTTTCAAATATCTAATCTAACCCAATAGATAATCCAGTTAACATGAAAGATGACAAACTAATGATTAACACATTCCTTGTGCTCACTTATGCCCGACTCAATGGCACTACCGGCCCATATTCTCGCTCATTTTAAATATAACACGCATATCGCCTACTACGCGAATATTGTAGATGTTGTGTCTGAGCAGATTTGCATTTCCATCAAGCTCGATCTCAGACATTCCTCAAGTCCAAAGGCAACGGGAGCATTAGATAATATATCATACCGCTCATTCACGATACGAGCACAGCCAAGAGGAAGCAGAGAAAACAGAGAGGTGGGATGAAAGCAAACTCACCGAGAGGAGACCGCCGGAATCGAACTGGAACTGACGAGACACCGAATTGGCGGTCTCGACCCACTGAACCGGCCCCTCGTAGGGTTTGGGACCAAGCTCGGCAGTCTCCTCCTTCCGCTTCATCGTCATCATCCTCAGCCTCTCCTAGCCAATTTCCAAATCAAACATTAACAAAAATCAGAATTCAACCAAGCGTAGATTGAACAGAAATTGGAGTAGCAAGAACAGAGACTCGAAGCTCATACATGAAAATTCATCATTTCATCGACTGCCCATGCCCAAACTGTGGCTAATGGATCGGTGGGAATTGACTTGGAAGACGTAGGGCGGAAGAACAGAGGAGAAGGCTGTTGAAGGGGATGGCGTCCGTGAGTTGAAAAGTCTGACGAAGGATGAGAAACCCACAGCGGGCCGGGCCAGCAAGGTCCTGGTCGGCCCAAGATTCGGATGGTCGGGGATCGCAGTTAAGCACGAACGGCGGGCCTGCCCTCTCTCTCACGACCAGCGTTAAGGATGGTCGAACACCTCAGGAAAACAGAGACGAGAGTGACGGGATTGAGTATGGAAATCACATGGCCAAAGACCTGTTGATGGAAGCGATAATTACAGTAAAAGTCTTATATATTTATTATTTTTTATAGTTATATCTTATAAGTTTAAAAATGACTAATTCAATCTTATAAAATCAGTTCTGTTAAACAGTCGTTATCTTTTTGCTGACATGGACTTCAAGTTCATTAACATTTTCGTTAATAGAAAAGTGATTATTCAAACTGAAAGTGGACTGAATTAACCATTTTTTAACTCATAGAATTTAATTATAAAAAATGATAAATATATAAGACTTTCAGTATCGTTTTTCATTTCATCAACAGGAAAACGACACTAGAAGTCTTATATATTTATCATTTTTTATAACTAAATCCTATTAGTTAAAAAAAATGTTAATGAATGTGAAGTCCATGTTAGCGAAAAGGTAACGATTGTTTAACAGAACTGATTTTAAATAAATATATAAGACTTCCAGTGTCGTTTTCCTGTTGATGAAATGAAAAATACAAATCGTCTGTCAAGAATGGGATTCGAACCCATGCCCTTTCGGACCAGTACCTGAAACTGGCGCCTTAGACCAACTCGGCCATCTTGACTTGGTGTCATTCTGCGCCGATGAATTATACATAAAAAAAAACATCTCATCGTCTGGGAGATCTGAACATCCTGGCCGACTGCCGAGGAGTTCATTTTCCTGGACTATGCAGACACCATAAACTAACTCATCAATCCAGACAAGTTCATTTACAAGTCCAAAATATGAGTTCTCTAACTAAGGGTTACATGCATAAGAGAAAATCGAACCTATGATGTCGCGCATTACTCATGAAACATATGCATGTCCTATCAATTTGAAACGATGCATGAAGTTTTGCCTATTTCAACTTCCTTGCATGCCTACTGGTATTTTTCTGAATAGCAGAAGTGAAACGGAAGCAGATGAACCCAAAGCACCCTCTTGTCAAGATGAGGATTCCCATCGTCCTGTTCTGTTTCTTCATCTTCTCCTTGAAATTTCCAGCAATCTTGAGCAAATCAATCCACTGAGCACCTAAGGTACAGAAGCAGGTCCATCCTAGAAATCGTACAACTTTATGTCATCGAATACACTAGACAAGTAAAGAGAAAGGCCAACCACATGATGTATGCTGACTACGATGTATCGAGTGTTGGAATTTCCGCATTTGTTTTGATTTCGTTCTAACTCCTCATTCCGTGCTACTTGCCGTTTGTGTATATTGATATTGGACCATTTTACAAGCTTGACTGCTTTCTCCCCCCACCGAACGATAGCCAAATTCTTCTAAAATCCTTGCTTCAACAGTCAAAACCTGAACAAATGGCGAGTGAAAGTTAAGAACTTATCAGAAGCGATATGAGACCAACCTGCACGACAAACTTGAATCCATGCATAGGCGGAGCTGGAGATCGAGCGGCTGCCATGTTGGGCAGCAACGGAGGCAGCCACCAAGGACTCTCAGAGAACAAGTTAAGAACTTATCAAACGAAGTCCCAACAAAAATGCAGAAGCCTGGTCAGCAGATCAGTCTGCACCTGCATTACTTTCCTGGGAAACAATTATAACATAGAAAAAATATTAATCGAAATTTTGTAGTTTTACGATTTTATCTCTTCGAGTCACTGAAAAAGTTGGTTGCTGCTGCAGATCCCAGAAGGTAATAAAGAGTTATTCGCGAAGTATGTAAAAGGCACAAGTTCGCCTGGTGACCTTATTCATTGGACTGGCTGCTGACAACGCCATCCAAATGGAGCAGCATAAGTGGAGTAACCTCGGATATGTTCATTCCCAGATATACATCTTTGAGCTGCCATCTTCTTCTGCAGATGGATCTCAAAGGGCCATCATACTTTATGATGCCGATTGAGTAGCGTGCCAGGGGAAAGGCAAGTGATGGAGTTCAGTCGAAGGAAGGTTTGGTTTGAATAGAATCAATAGATGCGAATATGGACAGAATAGATCACTTGTTAAGAGACCAAACGAAATATTATTACTGCAAACGTATGTTTGCGCTTCATCCAAAGAACAAAAACGTGTGGCTGTTCCTGGATAAAAGAAAATGTTGTGCAGAATGATTCTCATTCCGAACTGGATAACAAAAAAGGAACATAAAACGAAGCATGAACATTTGTTTTTCGGTTCAATAGATGTGAATATGGACAGAATAGATCACTTGTTAAGAGACCAAACGAAATATTATTACTGCAAACATATGTTTGCGCTTCATCCAAAGAACAAAAACGTGTGGCTGCTCCTGGATAAAAGAAAATGTTGTGCAGAATGATTCTCATTCCGAACTGGATAACAAAAAAGGAACATAAAACAAAGCATGAACATCTGTTTTTCGGTTTTCCGGATCCTACGCTCAGTTCATCTCTGGCATCACCTGGAGATCACTGTGGTGCTGCACTATTTATGTAGCTTTGCAAAAGAAAATTCATGCTCCAAGTCAAAAATCTCCCCCAGCCTTGCATGGAAAATTCCCAAGATCGAACTGCTCTGGTCATTAGCTCTCCCAAAACTCCAAACCAACACATAGCCTTTCGATTGTTTCACTAGTGAAAGTCTGCAATCAGAAGTTCTTTCATTCCCCTTTCACACCGGGATCGTCTTGAGACCAGCAGAAACAGGCATTCCTAGGAACCCGAGGAATATGCTGAGGAACCACTGTGCGAAGGAGAGAGGTGTAGTGCTTGCAAAAGTTCCCAAGCACTCGACGATTATGATTTGGAAGAATACGGTGCAGCCAAGGACACCCACAAAGACGTAGTTGTCGAGTATGCCCCTGAAGACATCTATCTCCTCCATCTCACGAGAGCTTATCTCATTAAAGACCTGAAGAAACAAATCGAACCAATTCCTTGTTAGGCCCTCGTTCAGTGACTAACATCACATATGATTCAAGTTTTTGGGAACCAAATCAATTCATCTCTGTGGGAGAAATAATTAAATATTAGAAACTAAATACAATCTATAAAGATCAAGAGTGGGAAAAATCTCAACCCATCATCCCTTGGGCTTGATTCTCAAGAAGAAATTCACCTGGCAAAAGACAAACGAATTGAAGATGAGGGTGTTCAAGATAAGGTCCGAGCCAGCACCATCGAGCCCAAAAAGAGCTTTCCCTTTTGCCTGAAGAAACCATATCACCAGAAACTGATACAGGGACTGCCCCAGGATGTTCCTCCACATGACATTGCTTATAAAGTTGCCCCTCCTCCCAACAGGTGGTTGCTTCATCAGCTCATCATTCGGTGGCTCGGTTGCAAGGGCAAGTGCACCCAGTGTGTCCATTATCATGTTGACCCAGAGTAGCTGAACAGCTGTGAGGGGAGCAGAGCCTGAAACAAGGTTCATTCAAGAGATATTAGCATAAGTAACTTTTTCTGCTTTCATTTTCTTGGAAAGATAAGTCTTATAACAACTTCTAGGAAAGATTTGAGTCATTAGCTACTTACCAGTCAAGCAGGCAGAAGAGAAGTTGACAATCAGTGCTACCACATTAACAGTCAGCTGGAACTGCACGAACTTCTGGATGTTAATGTACACAGAGCGTCCCCACTTGCCAACAGTCACTATAGTGGAGAAATTGTCATCCAAGATTATAACATCTGCACTCTCTTTAGCAACCTGACATTGATAAATTTTGGGGTAAGATACATTGAATTCCACTTATTGTTTGCTCAACTAATAGAATGTTGCATATATAGCAAAAAGAGTGACCACTGAGCTCGACCATCTCAGCAGAAGTATGATCACAACACATCAAGTTTTGTAATGTCTTAACCTTTCTCAGTTCTCACTGTTTAGAAATTGAAGATTGGCTTCTTGATAAACATATCCATAGATTGTACTTGAACATAAAAGAGAACAAACCTCTGTGCCAGCTATGCCCATTGCAAGTCCAATATCTGCCTCATGAAGTGCTGGGGCATCATTTGTTCCATCTCCAGTTACTGCCACAACTTCATCAAATGTAGTGCGCAAGTGCTTAACCAGTGTGTGCTTGTCTAATGGTGAGGATCGGGCCATCACCTGAAAATCAAATGCAAATGTTGATTCAAAGATTTGATCAAGTCTCAAGAAGTAATTTAACAAATCAAAATAATCTATAGGATTAAAACAAACAAATGGTACCTGAATTTTTGGGATTAGTTCAAGCAACTCCTCCTGGTTCTTCTCTCGGAAATCTGGGCCTTCGATAGCTATGCCATTATCAGTAAGGATGCCACACTCCCTCGCAATCGCTTTAGCAGTGTTAATATTATCTCCAGTAACCATTCTTACGGTGATACCAGCCGAGCGACAAATTGCAACAGATTCCTTCACACCGGGACGAACAGGATCCTTAATACCAACAATCCCAATGCAAGTGTACCCTGACTCAGGAATAGGACTGTCAGCAGAAACGTCACTTCCCAGTTCCTTGTAAGCAAGACACAGTGTCCTCAGGGCCTCACTAGCAAACTGATCAATTGTGGCTTTTAGGTGGCTAGTTGACACTTCATCAAGAGGGACAACTTGGCCATTTGAATCGATGAACTTGTCACAGACAGCAAGTATTATCTCTGAAGCACCCTTGCAGTGTGCCCGGAATCCTCCCTCAGGAAGCTCGACTACAACCCCCATCCTTTTTTTGGTCGAGTTGAAAGGCTCAACCTTGACGAGCTTTATTAGTTGCCGCTCAGCTTGGAAGTCACCACCCAGAGACAAACCAAATTCTAGTATGGCAGTCTCTGTTGGGGTTCCAAGAATCTCTGGCTTTCCCTTCTTGTTCACAACTACTTCTCCGCCCGTGTTAGTGAATATTGACTGGAGGAGAATCTTCTGTGCCAAATCAGGAAGTTCAGAGGATAGACTTGCGCCCTTGATCACTTCCTTAATGTTCATGCACACACATGATTTCACAACAGTCATGTGGTTAGTTGTGAGTGTGCCGGTCTTGTCACTGCAAATGCTTGTGGCAGACCCCATGGTCTCACAAGCTGCCAGATGTCGGACGAGGGCTTTGTCATTCATCATCTTCTTCATGGCAAAAGCAAGACTTAAGGTCACGGCTAATGGTAATCCCTCAGGAACAGCAACAACAACAATAGTAACTGCAACAGCAAAGTATTCCAACATTTCTAGCGCATCGTCTCCTGACCAGCTTAAGAAAGTTCCCTCATGCCATTTCCGGCTAACTAATCCTTGTACTAGAACAGCAAAAGTCACAACAGCAAAGAAAAGGCCAATCTTCCCAATAATTGTAGCCACTCCATTCAACTTAACCTGTAACGGAGTTTCATCATCCCCTCCCTCACTGAGAGTGGCCATTAACTTGCCCCATTGTGTTCTCATCCCAACAGTGGTAACCAGCATCTTGCATGACCCATCACGGACTTTTGTTCCAGAAAGCATAAAAGGGTTCTCATCACTTGCCATTACCGGTTCACTTTCCCCAGTTAAACTCGATTCGTCCAATGACACAGAAAAACCGGAGATAAAAAGCCCATCTGCAGGGACTTGGTCTCCAATAGAGAGATGCACAATATCCCCAGGCAGTAATTCATATATCGAGAGTTTCTGCCTGTATCCATTCCTTGTTACCTGAATGGTTATCTTCTTTTTCTCATTGTCCAAGTCTTTGAATTGCAAGGATTGGCGATAATCACTTGTTGCCGTTACGACAACGACCAACAAGATACTAGCAACAATCCCAAGGCCATCATGGGCACCATGGGGCCATCCTTCCATTGCAATTCCAACTATCAAGGAGACAAATGCGCATGCTGCAAGGATCATGAGGGTCATATCTTGTAACGCTTCCCATACGAAGACCCAGAAGCTTCGAGATTCGCTCTCAGCAAATTTGTTTATACCGAAAATCTCTTGCCTGCGGTCCATAAGCTCAGAGTCAGTAGTGAGCCCACTTGTGGTTGATGTGGAAAGCTTTTTGGCAATACCATCCACTCCACCATGGAACTTCAGCTTCTTTATATCATGACCCTCAACAATTGATCCTAGCTCTTCAGCACAAATTTGAAAACCAGCTGCTTTGACTTCCTCAGGAACAGTATAGTCACTTGGTTGAACACCTGCAATCAAATTATATCAGGTGTCATTCTTGATTTTCCTTTGTGGAAGATTGACGTTATCAAGCTCAATTGTAGTTTAACTCACCTTGGATGAACTGGAACGCAGCCTTTGAAACCAGCACTGCAATCCTCAATTTCTCCTGTAATAATCAAGGAAGGAAACTAATCAGCATGGAACCCAATCCAACAGTTTTGAACTACAACATTTAAAAGACTTCCCAAGCAATGTGAAGTCAAATTGAAGGTCAAGCCTAATTTCTGGCATTTTGCATTAGCAGGAAGCACCTTCATGCCTTCTAGCGATTATCAGAAAGATTGATGTACAACAAAAATGCATTCATGTCTCATATGGAAAGGGAAAGCACAGATTAGAGAATGTTGCTAGGGGAAACCATGGTGATGCTATTCTATTACGATGGGACAATGCTACACAGAAAAGCAGGCAAACTTCTAAAACGTATCATCTATAGACAACTTCCTTTCTTTTAGCATTCAAGCAGTGAAATTCAGCAAGCACTGTGAGTAAGCAAATGTTTAATGATAGGGATTCTATCATATGTTCGAACAAGCAAATCCAGTGTCAGCTTAAATTGTAGAGTCTCTATCTTTCAAATGAATGGCGGGGCATCTAGATAGATACAAGTTAATCAGGTGCAAAATGCAATATATATATATATATATATAGATAGAGTAACATCTTGTAATCCATTTTGATACGCAAACACAAACTCGTGCAATAAGAGAGCTTAAAATTTGGATAATATGGTTTTAAGGTAAATTATAAGATAGCCTTTGCTTCAAGCAGCTGTTGAAAATGAATCAAAGAATCACAACACACTACAAAACAATGAAGTGGAGCTAGAAGAATGAACAAATCGTGGTTCATGAAAGCTGTGTGCTGCCTAAACATCCATGGGAAAAGGAAGAGCAACCGGTCTTCACTATGAGAAACAGTGATAATGTACAAGTAAAATTCTACCTCTCAAATGCAAAGAGCTCTTATTTTGTTCTCTCTCTTCTCCTAAAATATAAGGAAGAACCCAAAATATACATCAGAACCTGAATTAGGCCAAACTAGATAAAAGCAGGTTGCCACTTGCCATCCAGAACCATGAGGGTGTTGGGTTGTACAAAACTTAACCGGGTTAAGACAGAAAATTCAAGAGATCGTACTTTTGAGGGTCCCTCATTTTCCCCCATGAAATGCTCTCCGGGAACAGAGCTACCAAGGATGAGAGCGCCAATGCACATAACAATTAATGAGCAAGATCAGCATTGAATCTCCACACTCTCCTTCCCCCCTGGCTCAGATTATAGGCGGTCATATCTTTATACGATGGACATACAGAAGACAACCTTCATCTTCATTGAAGTTCATAAGTTCAAGACCCTGATTATAGCATGTTGAGGTCTCACCCAATTGACCCATATGTCGCACTTGCCTTGCTATTGGATTCACAATCCCAATTCGAACTTTCTTGGAACATTCAATGACAGACGCAAAAAGATCTTGGGATCGGGGAAAAAAGTGCAACTTTGATCTAAAATTTCCAGGTTTACAAAGACATGCGACTGCGACATGAATGTGTGTGTCTGAGAGAGAGAGACCTGATTGGTGCGACGCATGGCAGCTGCCTCGCCGCGCTTAGAGAGGTTGGCGGTGAAACGGAACCGGCGTTTCGGGTTTTTTACCACGCCGCAGAGCTTCCTCCACCTCTCAAGCACCTCCTCCGACGAGTGCTTCGCCTTCACATCGAAGTTCTCGTTCAAATAGCTCTCCATGATCGCGCGCCTCTCCTCTGAGTCCTCTCTCCTCCCCCCTCAGCTCATCCACAGCGCCTCGCCTCTCAGACACCTAACCCGCCAACGCAAGACATTAAATGAGAACTGCCACCAGCTCGGACGCGTCTCCGTTGCAGAGGAACTTGCAGTTTCTCTCTTTCCCGTGTGGAAACTGAAAGGAAAAGTGAGAAGGGCTCTGAGGAAGGAGAAGGGAAATTGTAAGGCAGTTTCTCTCTCTCTCCCTCTCTCTCTCCCCCTCCCTCCCCCTACCTGCTCCTCTCACTGTACGATCCTGCAGGGAGCGACAATGTCGAGAGGTTGTGGACACTGTGAGGAAGGAGAGAATGATGGAGGGAGACAAGGAAGAAGGAGATGGTAAGAGAAAGATCCGAAATTTGGTGCAGTCTTCCATCGGAAGAGCCGTGTTTTCTTCCGAACTTCTTGGGAGCAACTTCGCATAACGAGTCAGTCAAAGTTGCAGTTTTTAGTTGTTCTCTCCCGGCCGGCCGCGTCCGCCACGTGCCCGTGCCGCGGCCCCGGCCCCCACCACACACACAAAAAAAGGAAGTATTTTTCCTTCTTGTCCAATTTGAGATTTCAATATCATCCTTTTTTTATATTAAAATTAACCATTTTGAGCCAGCTTCTCAGGGCTGATAAAGTTGATCATATATAGTAGGTCAGGTTAAAAGTTAAGACTCTCTAAGGCAGCCGATAGATGGGGACTAATGGCTGTTTGATGCTATATAATATATTGTCTAGTAGATTAGTCTGGTTGTTATAGTATCAGACGTTATTGATATAAAAAGAAAAAAGAAATGATCCATTTTGAGCCATACTACCGGTAAAAAAGAGAGTTTAATCACGAAGAATTGAATGCCATCTAAAAGTCCATGGTGATTCCAATTGTATAATGCCTCGTTACTCGAGCCATTGTAGTTTCTTTCACTTAAACCTAAATGTACATTTTACAAATCGATCGGAAATCTTCAACGAATCAACTAGGAACAATTTATTTCAACGTAAAGTACGCTAAGATTACAATATTTAATTGTAAATTTTATTATTATATCATAGTGCTTAAATTAAAACATCATAGTATAATTAAAAAAAAGTTTTATGTTACAAACATTCTATCTATATGTGCTAATTTTACATTTTTTTTTAAATATAATGTTACATTCCGACTCTTTTTTCCCAAAAAAAATTACATAATTTTAATATTTCTTGTAATTTCAAACTCCTCCTTAATTCATCATTTGGGAAGCCTATTCTCTTATTTGAAAACTAACATGGATGAACCAACACGAATTTGTTCAAACGATAAGACACTTGTTTCACTTAAGTAAGCATCTCATGTTCGAATCTCTGTGAATAAAAAAATTCGTGAGAGTTTTACCTCTTAATAAGCCGATTAAACTAGAACTTGATTCCTTATAAAAAAAAATTAGAACTTGATGAGTTAATCGTTCAAAAGATAGATTTCTGAATACGCCTATGAAAACTAACATGGATGATATAAGTCGGTCTGAAAGGAGAAATACTCATTCAACATTTAATCGCGTGCGAAAAGTCCTCGTTGCCCTCTACATCTAGAAGAAGAACTAACAACTTAACGAAAAACTCCACTCTCCCTGATCTCCTCGCTTCTCTTCCACCTCCTTCGCCCCTCTCTCTCGCTCTCTGCACCAGTTCCTCAATGACGAGCAACGGACCCGGACTCTTCTCCGACATCGGGAAGAAAGCGAGAGGTAGAGATCTCCATCTCAGAGCTCCCTGCTTCATCATTTCGATCATTATCGACTCTTCTCTCGATCACACTGAGCGATCTTGCAGATCTTCTCACCGCGAACTACAACACCAACAAGAAGTTCTCCGTCAACACTCGCAGCATCGACAACGGAGTGGTACGCTACTCCCCGCCTTCTCTAAACCTCAGCTTTCTGATTCGAAAATTCCCGTGTTTAGGTACCGATGAGTCTTTCAGATGGTCGATCGTGTCTTCAGGTTTGGTTCTGGGTCCCTGTGTCCTCGAGTCAGTGCTCTCTGCAAGGGAGTGGGTTCCGGGGGTTTGAATCGGTAGAGTACAGGTGTCAAAGTGGTAGTCACTGTGGTACGAATATTTTAACTGATGTGACTAGAGTCGTTAATCCGATTTCAAAGTCATCTGATGACCTCAATAGAAGTATTTGATCATACTAGTATGAGTCGGCTTGGGTAGGTGGTCCTCGATGTGGATCGGGGGCACTATTGAGCCAATTTGTTCATCTGTAAATTTATTCTGATCTTGCTGCTTCATGTGCCTGTGCGTGGGATAGAGGCCGAATCAAAGAACATCAGGGTCAAATTTTAGGTTCGTTGATCATCGTCATGGTTGTGAAGATTCCGGTTAACTTTCAACAGGTCCTTACATCGACAGCGCTGGAGAATGGAGGAGTCTCCATTGCTGTCGTAGGTGCAGAGTACACCTACAAGAGTTCCCTGATCCATGTCATGGTCGATACCGAGTCGCATGTAAGTATCCAGGGTGCGCATATCCGTTTTGCAGAAGTGTGACTGACTCGACCGGTGACTAAGTCGGATCTTTCATCTCCTGACAGGTTTTAACCACGGCGACTTTCACGGAGATCCTCCCGTCGACCAAAGCCATCACCTCGTTTAAGTTTCCCGACTACAGCTCCGGCAAGGTACGTGCACATTCCACATCTCCGGATGCTCTGAAACTATTAGAACTAGGACAGAGGCGTTCAAAAACCGGTTCAACGACCGAAGTGGTTTCGAATCATACTGAACCAAAAAACTGTTATCATTTTATTGTTAGATTTAAAAATAGTTCCATTCGGTTCAAACTAACTAGTCAAATCGATTACTCTTATAAATTAACCGAATTATTTTTCATCCGAAAAATCGAACATAAATGAACCGGTTCAGTGTTCGATAAACAAATTCGGTTCTATCAGGACCGGTTTACAAAACTGGCTATTTTGCTTACTTCCCTTATCCTCGTCATTGGCATTACCTTTTATGCAGCTAGAGCTCCAGCATTTCCATGACCATGCAACAGTCACTGGGTCCGTGGCACTGAAACAATCCCCGGCCATCCACGTCTCTGCAACCGTCGGCACAGCAAGCATAGCCCTCGGTGCAGAGGCCGGCTACGACTCGAAATCCGGCACTCTTACAAGCTACACGGCTGGCGTGAGCGCACAGAAGTCAGATGCTTGTGCGTCGATAATTCTGTAAGTCCGGCTATGAACGAGCTACTCGAGGAACAGCATTCTTACTCTTATCGATCTTTCACCATTTTTCGGTTCTCTGACTTCCCAGGGGTGACAAGGGGAACTCCATAAGGGCTTCGTACATGCACCATCTCGATAAGCTGAAGAAGAACTGTGCTGTGGGGGAGGTCATGAGGAAGTTCTCGACGAACGAGAACATCGTCACCGTTGGAGGAGCGTACACGGTAGACCCGCTGACAGTGATCAAAGGGAAGCTGAACAACTACGGGATGGTGGCGGCTGTTCTGCAGCACGAGATCATCCCAAGTCGATGCTGACTATATCTGGTGAGTTTAACACCAAGGCAGTCGACAGAGCTCCCAAGTTAGGCCTGTCCATTGCCCTGGTTCCATGAGCAGGTTTCTTCCCAAAGACGAAGTCTAGTCTACTTTGACGGCTCATTGCCCCGATTCTAATGTTCATGGTGAAATAATGCGTGACTAATAAATTGATCGACAGGCACAGCATTGTTAGGAAGCATTTCAGCTTTGGCCGGATTATCTTGATTTTTCCGGTCTTGGCACATTCTATTTTCTTCCAAAGATTACAAACCATTGGACTTGAAAATGTCTGATCATCATAACACTTCACATTTGTTGAAATTCACCCAGCAAGGCAATATCAAATGGGCGATGACTACAGCCACCCTACCACTTTCTAACACACGCAAAGACAGTTTCCTTGTAAGTTGCATCCGATGATGGGCATTTGAGTATTCGGAAGAAGCCATAGTTTACAGATCCGGACCCAAGGTTAGAAGATTATTCTGTTCATATGAACACAATGGCCAGGCCAAGTTTCTCATAATCAAAGGAATTCTTACCTACATTAAGAAGACAGTATCAAGGCTTTTCATCCAAAATTTGAAACCCAGGATGATTAAACCAACCCAAGGAAAAGCCCTCTAGACTCCCACATCCAAGATCAGGGTCCCAACTCCAGAAGGGGAACACCGAAACTATACCGAATAAGCTTGTCCTGTTGCCAATTCCACACCCTTAAGAAGCAATCAACAATTTCTAGCCGTCCATATACACCTACTTTCGCATGAGCCAAGTGCATTGAGGTTCCATGAAAGTGAATGGACCATGAAATAGACGAAATAGAAGGAAGAGAGGAAAGAAAAACGCATCCCTGCTCCTGCCAAGCTGAAAAGACCTATAAATCAACATGCAACTGCTCACTGTTAAAAGAATAGAATGTGAGATGACCTACTGAAGCGATATCCATACAGAATCTATCCAATATCCTGGTAGTGGTAATAACAATTCAATCTCCAAACACGATCACATGAACGATCCAACATGTTTTCCCAACCTTATGCCATTGCAAATTCACTTTGTCTTAAACCATTGTCAACCACCATCGGCATTCAAGAAAACCCAGCATGTGCGACCAATCAAAATGGCAACAACTGAGCAGTCGTCTCAGCTCATAACCATTCTAACAAGCACCTCAGTTCCAACTCATTTAGACACCCACTGAACTGGAAAAGAGACTGCCCCTTCGTCGAGACTCATTCTGTACGGCTGCCTACTGCGAATCCTATGCTAAAATCATTTCTAGTGACGGAGCTTGGGGATCACAAATGGGCCATCTCTAGGGTCACAAAGAAACCCTAAGTTCTCCGAAACAATGATAAAAGTGATGAAAATTGCACTAAAGTAAATCATAAAGGATCAAGCTTTGGAAGAAAATACAGCAAAGGACTCCATTGAAGCATCATCTGAGAAATGAAATAAGGTCTGTTCCAGATCCGACCAGTAGCAGACTCAAAATATCACAACACGACAGCAGCTTCTAACAGTCTCATCAGGAAACAAAACGTAGAGGCAAAACTAAAAGCTTCATCTCACTCTTGACTTGAAATGCTTAATCCACGTTCTGCATAACATCCTCAGCGGTGAACTTGGTCCCCTTGTCCTTATCTGCAGCGGCCCGGCCCTTAGCCTTGCGGTCGAGAAGCGACTTCCTGTCCTTGTCGAGGCGGAGCTTCGTGATCACCACCTTCGACGGGTCGATCCCGACATTGACGGTGGCCCCATTCACCTTCTCGCGGGTGATTCGCTCGATGTGGATCACCCACTTCTTGCGGTAGACCTGCACTACCTTCCCCTCTCGGCCCTTGTAGGTGCCCCTGACGACCTGGACCTCGTCATCCTTGCGCACCGGCATCGACCGGACGTTATGCTTAGACCGGAGGTCAGAGCTCAGCGGCGCGCTCATCAGGATCCGGCGGCGGCTCGACGGCGCCGAGAAGTGCGCCTTCCGGTTCTTCCGGCGGGAACTGGTGACCCTCGGGTTGTACTTCATCGTTGAACTAGGGTTTGCAGCAGGAGAGAGATTAGGGTTTCTCCTTCCTCGGATATTTATATAGTGGAGACGAACAAGGAAACGACGACGTTTTGCTCCAACGCGGCTTTGTACATTTGGTGGGCTATGAATTTGAGGCTTGGACTTGGGCTTGGAAAAATAGAAAAAATGGTCATTTCCATTTATTAATAAACTTACATCCATTCCATTTTGGATATTATGTGATCCAAAACAAAAAAAGAAAAGATATATTGATGCTAACTCATGCTATGTACTGAATATTATCTTAATCAAATTGATTAGAGATGCGGATTCATGCACGATTAAATCGAGTAACTAACTATGAGTAATTTTCAAAACAAGGATTCTTTCAAAAGAGGACGGGGGAAATCAAATTGGGATATCCAGTTTGAGACAGAGCTCGTAAGCTGATTGAAGATGAAGAGGAAGGAAGAAATGGTTGAAATCGAACAGGAATGCCAAAGAAAGAAGAGAATAAGTAAGGAGAGGAAATGGAGCGAATAAATCTCACTTCCATGCTATTTGGTAGGGGTCGAGGTTATAAGTTCGAGTCTTACTCTGAGCAAGATTGCCAGAATGGGCTTTTAAACTTGTGCCTTGATGGACACCGGCTTTTAAAACTATATTAGGTCTTTGATGATACTAATTGACAGTCCAAGTTAGTGCTCGCTATTCAATTCGTCTGATATATTCATGGTTGCATGTAGAGGTTCGAATATCGCGTAATACGGTGGATGGATCGCAACCACTGCTACTCTTCTTTCACTGATTATAAAAACTTCAGAAAAAATCGATCTTACAATTGAGTCATTGTATTTAGGCTTTTTGTGAGAGAGATAGGCAGTTATTACATTGAAATTTATCTATACTGAATAGTTTCGGTTATTAAAAGCACATCACAAAAAAAATTTAATTTGATTGGTTAATATTAACACGTAAGGCTATCACGTGATGACAACCGTTACATGCAAGAGCGTCTCCCCTGGATGACACTGAAACCAGGCATAATGCATAATCTTAATGGTCTGACATAGTCCTATAAGATGTAGTAGCTCATGCCATTTGATGCTTAGTAATGGGTTGACAAGAGTACTAAGTTTTTCATACAAAGAAGACAGGCTGAGAGAGTCTCGAGAAATTAGTGTTGTCATTACGCTCGGACATATCAAGGAGCATGCATTGGATGTGTACCGAGATGATTGTAACCAACCACCACTGGGAATGTCCGACCTATTCAGTGTCCGAAAACCTGGTCGAGACCGGAAGCTTTTGCGATTTATGTGTTAGAAATAAGTCATGTCCCATTAACGGACATTTTCCACTAGCCGTGTATGTTCACTTACCATTGTCTCTTTCCTACTTCCTAAATGAGCTGCTGTCCCTGCAGATATCAAAACTCTTGTGTCCATTAACTTCCATTCGTTCTTTTCCCTCATGTCTTGCAGGTGATGTGCGTTATAAGGTAACTCATGTATCTAAGAAGGATATTTAAAACTCACTCACACGTGATTTGGTGAGGTCGAGATCACATATTCGAGTATCTATCTAAGTAGTATTATAAGAAAATATTCTTGAGTCTATGCCTTCATAGATGCCAGCTTCGTAAATTATACTCGACCTTTCGTAGTACTACCTTGAAGGGATCATTGTTGGTACTGGCTATTCAATTCATCTGATATATTCACGGCTGAACACGAAAGTTTAAATATTATGTAGTGGGGTGGTTGGATTGATACTATTGCTGCCCTCCTTTTTGTCTATATAAAAAAAAGAAGAAGGATATTTAACGGACATTTCCACCTGAAGTTATGTTTGGTACGAAAGAATAGAGATAAACAGAATGGAATTAGTTTTATAGGATAAAACGAAAATCATTAATTTTTTATATTTGTTTTAAAAATATGGAGTGTAATTACAAGATGTGATGGAAAAAACATTTCCTAACTCGTTTCACGGAATCTTCATTCCACCGACACGAGAAATATATCTAGGTTGAATCCACATATCTAACTCTCAAGAGTGTAACTGAACAGAATATATGAAATAGAATGCTAAAATATTTATTCCGTTCCATTCTTTTCTATTCAAACGTACCAAACGGAACATAAAATCCGCACAATTTGCATGTCGCGGACATGTTTCACTTTCCGTAATCATCTTAACTAATAAAATTAACAAGATCTCAACAAAGTGGAGATCGAAACAAAAATACCATTCTCGAGATCAGAAGACTCCGAATTCGATTCTCACAATCGAAGTCCATTTACTCATCCCTACTCTCTAAACTCTTAACCTTCCCTTCTACCTTTAAACTACGCCTACAATACAATTAAAACGTGAGATAGAAGAAGCGTAACGTACAACCCTTTGGTTTCCTTCTAAAAATTTCCTTTTAAAATTTTGACTAAAACGATCGGGACTTCGGTTCTCCACGATTCCACTCCGACTGTCGGCAAGCCCAAGCAGCTGCACCGCGAACGAAGGACAAGTCCGATTGAAATTTAGTTCCTCCATGGAAACCGCCAAAAGAGTACATGTTTCTTCGACAATTCATCCCAACTTCTTTCCATAAATAGTGATCTCTGATTAAATGAGCAACAGGCAACCCATAACGCAAAATTCACACTGAGTAACTAAGATTAGCGTGATGGGGACCGGGTATCATGTATTTTTTATGGTATACGGATTCTATCATGTATAAGACCGGTTCCTAAATTTTAAAATCGAAACCTATCATACTGAATTTTGGAACTGAACTCTACCAAGAACTTGTTGGATACAATAGGTTTCGGATATCTTGTTGGAATATGTTTATTTACTTTTATAATGCAAATTATTTTGATATTTTCAAATATTTAATAATTATAAAATGTTCAAAATATTTTCATGGTTATCACTATTTGTATAGTTATTTTATCATATTGTAATTTTAATAATGTTTATTGTACACCTAATTATTTATTATCAATTTTTAAGTTAAAATGATAATTTAAATATGATAAATTCATCAAATATGCATAATTAATATGTCAAATGAAAGTTTATCAAGTTAGAATATAACGGTTTAAACAGTTCAAGAATTATAGTTCAAATGAGGAAATTATAAATGATTAAAATAAATCGTATAAATTTATAACAAGTTCCGGTTTTAGGTACCCTGTTCATTGGAACCGGAACCGAAACAGACCGGTTCCTTATCTTGTTACCTAGAACCTACTCGAATTTCCTAATTAAGATGATTAGTTGAGGAATTTTTTTCCCTTTTGCACAACTAAATATGAGAAATGGAATATAAATCCGAATGGTAATTCCGATTTCATTCCATTTTATTCTACCAAAGGAGACCTTGAAGGATAACGGATCCCGCCCCCCAACGATTTTATATCGGTCCATGGCTGAAGAAGGACTATAGCTAAGCTTCCTCGATAATACTCGGAGTCGAGGCATGGTCTATATATCGATGAATGGCCTGCCTGTTAGGCTATCTATTCCATTATGCTGAATCAAAGTCCGCAGGGTCCGGAGTCGATCGAGCTCAGCGGATCGAGAACGATAGCAGCCGTGAAAAAACATCCCTTTCTCAACAAACTTGCTAGATTGGATTTTCCGCAATCCTCCAGCAAACGGAATTTCGGGTCGGATTGCCAGAATTTATTTTGAACCAAGGAAGGGCCAATAAATGGACATGGAGAACTTAAATACCCAGCATTCAATGTGGCCATGACTCACCACATGCACTGCAATTAATTCCCCCACCCAATTCCTCATAAAAGGGAATTTACAACTGACTCTACTCTCATACCTCTCCTCCCTTCCTCTGCAAACCCTCAGAGCAGAAGCGGGAGAGAGCACCGGGAAGGGCTTCGAAGGAGGAAGAAGAAGGGGAGGAGGAGGGTTTCATGAAGGGCTGGAGCCATCTGGGAGCCGTGGAGACGATATACGAGGAAGACGATGACGAAGACGAAGAAGAAGAAGAAGAGTCCTTAAACTCCAATGTCGTCTCCCCCAATGTCTGCTCTCCATTTGCCGCTTCTTCTCTTCACTCGAGGGTGGAAGCATGGTGGTGATCGAAATCTCTGGGTTCTTGATTCCGTTTGTTCTTGTCTTGGATCTCGTAACGTTGTGAAAGTCAGCGCGCGGGCTTTTATTTACTTGTCCATTTTGTTCCATCGTTGTTAATCGATTTATTCCTGTTCGATCCAGGTCGGTCGCAAATGGGTACGAGCCCGACGTGTTGGTTCGGGTCCAAGGGACCAGTTTCCGTCTCCACAAGGTCTATTTTTTCATTCCATCCCACTTTTCATACATATGACGTTAACCGAGCGCGTTTGAACTGACATTGGTTTCTTCGTTGGCTCGATAAAGTTAATCACGCAGGCATAGATTTCGGTTCTAATTTAATTCTACGATTTTAATGTTTCCTCTAAATTCATGATGTGGAGGTCCCAAGGAAATTCTAACGGACATTGTTTTCTTGAGGAGAAAAATCTTAAATGATAATGCGGTGATGAAGAAAAAGTAATGAAATTATTTTAATTAGTATTAATTATGTTAATTACTTGAATGATTAATATTAATTTACTTATTTATCACATTTTAATTAATACTTTCTTATCTCATGTAACGTGACGAGGTAAGAAAATTTAAAAATTTTCTTTTTCTTGAAATCGACATGATATACTTTCTTTAAATTATTTATTATTTTTTTTATTGTTTTGACGTTGACTATCGGAGATAATTCATTGCAAACATTGGATGCGTTCTTAAGATAAATGTCAAATATGTAACTTCATGTATTTATGAATTGAATTTAAGGGAAATAAATTTTAAAATTTTAGTAAAAAGACATGAAATAACAGTAAAAAAAAGGATTGAGGAGCTAAATATTATAATTTAACTCCTAAAATCAATTAAATTTATATAATATTTTATAATTTTAATCTTCCCTTAGATCCGTCCACGTCTATGAATAGGAGACATGTCTAGAAAGAAAAGTCAGAGACATTCTTTTCGAATGTAATCTATTAACCGAGGGTTATTTATGACATTTTATCCCTCCGTTAACATAGGATCCTCTCACGTCACGGAGCAGCTACCTCAAGCGGCGCCTGACGACGCGCTCGGACTTGACCCTCTCCCCGCCGTTGAAAATAACGGCGGACACCTTCCTCCACGTGGCGGACTTCTGCTACGGCGCCCGCATTGTCGTAACGCCGTTCAACGTCGCCGCCCTTAGGACGGCGGCCGAGCTGCTGGAGATGACGGAGGGAAACGGAGATGGCGGGAACGACCTGAGGCTCGTGACGGAGGCAGCTTTCCGGCGGTTCGAGGCCGTGAACAGGGAGTACGTCAAGATTCTGTTCCGCTCGTGCCTGGATCTGTTGCCGGAGGCGGAGACGGCGGCGTTTCTGGCCAGCAGGTGCGTCGATGCCTTCAGTGAGATTGCAAGGGTTGAGAGTCGGGGCGGCGGAGGAAGTGACGACTCCGTTGCTCATTTCTTGGACGGAATCGCGACGGTGGGGATGGAGGACTTTGAAGTAACGGTGGAGTCGATGGGGAGTCGTTTAAGCAGTCACGACGTTCTCTATCGAATGGTTGACATTTACCTCAAGGTAAATTAATGGCTCTAACGCTTTACTGCTAGGGGATTTTTCGGTTCGAATTATATTAGTTATATTTTATTAAATTTCTGGATATCAGTGATTTAGATCAGAAATTAATGGCTCTAACAGAACGGGAATTTAATGTATTTAATATTATTCTTATCTTGTAATTTAGAGATTGTAAATTTGATTTTATACGTAGAATTTATCGTGCCACTTTTATCTCACATTTCTTTTACTTTTTTAAATTTATTATTAGAAAACTTCTATCAGTAAAAATTTAAAATAAATTATTAAATATAATATAATATTTTATTCCGAACACACAAGAATTTTTCTGCGACTTGAATTTCTCATATTAATTTTTTATATATTAAAATAATAATTTATATAGAATCTCAAATAAAAAATTTTCCCATCAGATTGAATCGATTTTACCATTCTATTTTTAAAATATATTTTATTATTTTATTATTTACAATATTTACTACCATCTAATTAATCTTCAGGAACATGGCGGGAAGATGACGGAAGAGCACAAGGCCATGATCTGCCAGTCGGTAGACTGCACCAAACTGTCTCCGGACCTCCTCGTCCACGCCGTCCAGAACCCCAGAATGCCCCTCCGCTTTATCATCCGCGCCATGCTGGTGGAGCAGCTCCGCACCCGCCACTCCTTCCTCCAAGCCGCCACTGCCGCCACCACCCCCTACCCCTCGTCAGACGGCCGCATCTGCCCCAGCGGGCCGCCAATCAAGCCCATCCCTACTGCCAAGGCCGCCTCAGCGACCACCACCCTCGGGGCCATCCTTAACCGAGACGCGGCCCTCCGCCAGTCAGCCCAGCTGAGGGCAGCAATGGCAGCCACCAGGTCCCGGATCCAGAGCCTTGAGGAGGAGCTCGGCACCATGAAGCTCCAGCTCATGAACGAGATGACTGCAGTGGAAACTGGCAGCGCGGACAACATCCCGGCCAGTTCAAGGAGCGTGTTGAACTCCGGCCGCAGCCTGAGCTTCGGGCACTATGGCAGGACTGGAAAGAGCAGCAAGATCGAGAGAGGGGAGAAGGGCTCGGTCTCGTCATTGAGCTTAAGGTTTACTGGAAAAGTCGTTGAGGCAGGAGATGAGGCAGTGGTAGAGGATCGGGTGGCCATCGGGGGCAGTCCGCGGTGCCGGAGGAGCATACGGGAGAGGCTGATCAGCAGGCTGAAGTTCGCGTTCGGGGCGTCAAACAATAACTTGGCAGCTAAAGGCGGCAGTGGCGGGAGTTCCGGCGGGAGTAGAGATGTTCATGCCTTGCATGGGAAGGCATGTTCACCAGCACAAGTAGGTTTCTAAATTTAGGAATTGTGTATCGTGTAAATCGGTCGAGATTTTTAGGAAATGTCGAAAGAAGCATCCGTATACGGTCTAGAGAGTCTTAGGTGCCGAGGGCAAGCGTGTAACTTTCTCTCTTCTTTTTTTTTTTAAATTTTTTTTTCAAAATTTCCCCAAAAGATTGCTTGTTATTGCGGTGAGTTTGCAAGAATGTGTCGTGCCTTTCAAAAGCGTGGCTGCAAGAATGTGTAGGACGCGGCATTCACTATTCAATAGTCTCATCCATTTTCTCACTCGGTTCAAATTCGAGGCTGGATCTCTGTTTAAATAAATTATAATTAATTTAAATTTAAGTGGATTGACTAATGAAAAAATAAAGATACTTGAAACTACAAGAGTGGATTGACGGAAGGATGCTTCATTCTCCTCGAGTAAAGTTTTAGATTTGAGTCTTGTGAATGGAGAAAATTTATTTTAAGAGAATTTTACTCTCTAATGGACTTATTCGGCTCGAATTGGATTAGTAAGGGTCCGTTGGACTTCTAGATACTAGTGATATAAATTGAAAAAAGATACCATGGATCTTATAGGCCCAGCGCTAGCTCATTCGGGGGACCTCATTAGCCGATTCGTCTTCCCACCTGGCTGAACTAGTATCGTTCGTCTCATAAGGTCAGGTACATGACATTCTTGGGTGCAAGCAGGCCGGTTGAGCAATTGTTTTAGGTTACGCGCTGGTACCCACTGGCTGCCAAGATTTGCTGTTCCAGTTAAGCTCACGATGACAATGGAGGGGAAAGTTACTCATGTCAATGGAAGATCTGGAACCAGGGCAGGTGTCCCATGCTTCGACTGCCATTTTCGCACCATGCTCAATTCAAGGATAGGTCACAGCAGCCTAATTAAATACCCAGTTGCATAGAGTCAGAAAACTCAGAGCAACGACTTCCCGGCATTCACAGAGCTGCAGCATCCTGTTCATGCATTGCTCCGTATATCAATTCAATCTCATGGGCATTTTGTTCACACACAAACTAGTGCCCGTAGAACATCTGTCAACTGCGAATATCAGAAGAATTGTTATATCTGATAAAGGCTGCTTCAGCTCGTCCATTGGGAAGTTGCATGAAAATAGCAGCAAAAGTTGGGCAGAATAATGTATGGTTATGCGGATAACAATATTTCTACTCTAACCTTCCTTTTTCTTGAGGTTTCAGTTGCATTTCCTTGGCAATTGAAGGCAGCCATCTCTCCCCCCGAATTCTCTTGAGTTCTGCAACCCTTTCCTCCTCTCTCTTGGCAGCTGCTTTTGCCCGTGCTTCTTTAGCTTCTAAACGGGCTAGTGACCTTTCAGCCGCAGCCTTTGCGGTAGAAATTACATCGAACCCATCAACCACAACAGATTTGAGTTGCCTTTTGAACTGCACAGCAACAAAGTAGTAGTAAGCAAAAGAATGCCTGTCCATGATGAACAGAACAGGATTTCGATGGGAATTCGAGATTCGATTTATAGGGTTGGTGATAGTCTAAAGGATACAGGACATTGATGAAACAATCTCAAAGTTCCATAGTTATAACTAATTGGGAATGGATGAAGTTGGCTATACGAACCTTTTTAGACTTCTCGTCAATCTCTTCCCCCGGAAGAATTCTTGGCTTTTTCTCCGGACCCTTGGGTTCATCTGGGGCAATGGATATAACTTTCAGTACAGGGATGCAAACCACAATAGGACATGCCAAAATACATCATACACGAGAGCAGGAGTATAATGTAGAACAAACGCTTAACGACTATAATGGAAGGCAAACATAGGAACTTCTGAATTGATAACCTAATCCAGTAACTAAGGAGAGAGGGGCCGGGTAAGTCAAAAGATCATTTTAGTAAACATAAAATACAATTGTTCAAAGCTAAACTGGGAAACTTGCAGATTTACAATTATACAGAGTATAAGGACTTCCCAACGCTCCCTGTCATTGGGACACTTTGTTCTACAATACAGAGAGGTGCGACCTTTTAATCCATATATTTTTCTATTTCATTCCATCAGAGTTCACGTTTCTATCTTTGCAACTTATGAAAAAAAAATGATGTCGTTTACTTACCAATATGATCAAAAACAATCCCAAGAGGAGCATTTTTAAATAGCCGAATCCCAACTTCATCTGGCTCTGCACTGTTATCAGGGATATCAGCAGGATCCCTCACTATCTCTAGGTTCTTCTCAACTATCTGGTCCAGAAGCTTTTGTGCCTGTTGGCAACCATGTTCATGTAAATTGAAGTGGCCAACCACAACATTGATAAGAAATATATAAAAGGATAGCAGGGAGGCAGTCTATTTTTCAGTATCATCTTTGTCATCATTTGTAAGAAGAAGGGCCAGCAACTATCAATCTTGCTGAAGGAACTTCATCTACTCATCAATCCCTCATATGATCAGAAGTTCTGTAAAAATTTTTGTCAATTGCAACTAGCGCTTCGACATGCTTCAACCCAAAGTTCAAAATTCTGCAAATAGTTATTATTCAAGCCACTTCTACACCCCAATGAACTACAGAAGAAGGGTCACAGGAACTTTTTTCTCAGTAGCATTTCTTCCCACAAGGCAACACAGAAATGAACAGAGATGTTTACTGAGCTGAAACCTTGCTACTGATAAGCCGGTCTGGTTGTCTCCCATAGCTCATCTTATTTAACTTGCTTTGAAATAGGAACTCAATTCCGAGCTTGTGCTCTTGATTAGATGAAATAGGACTGCCAGTAAAAAAACTTACATTCTCTGTTCAAACCATATGTCCCTGGTTCATAGACCAGAGTACCAAAAAATTACTCCATATAAAATGATGCATCCCCAAAACCTATTGATGAGGTGATCACTTCAAGTCTGAAATATTCATTTTCCAGGAGAAAGAACTCCACTGATCCCATGTTAATCATATGGTTACTTAGATCACAACATTAATGGTTTTGAACAGTTACAGTTAACATTTTTCAGATTGTCATCTCACTGCATTTAGTCAGTTTTCACCCCTTTCTAACTAGAATTTCATTAAGCGCTACAACATGAGGAATAACCAACAGCAGATGGGCTATCGTTCTGTTGGCAAAAGGGCAAAGAACAGAATTCCCTGGATTGTCCCCGGACAGCTCTGGCTCAATGGAACGGAAATGGGATAAAAAGGGGGCAACAACATAAAAATGTCACCGAAGTCCATCACAATGTCCTTAACATAAATGCATGTTAGTCTTTAATGCAACATTTCCTCCATTGTTTGTTGATTTATTTTCAACAAACATGACAGTTCTATCCATGACTAAAAACCTTGGCTTTTTGAGCAGCTCTACATGAGACTAGAAAACATCACCTGTATCCAATTGTTAGTGCACTTCCTGCCAGTTATATCTGTAAACTCACCTTAGATGAAACATCGACATCTACCTTGTTCAAGGAATGAAAGGACCCCCAAAAAGAAGCGAGGAAAGAAAAGCCACCCGCCGCATCATGAGCAACAAGCTCAAACAAAGTGCTGGAGGCAGCAAACGCGAGAGACAGAGATAGAGGAGAACAGAACCTTAATCTGGTAATGCTTTGGGAGCCTGGATTTAATCTTATAATGACTCGATTCATCGTCGTCTTCGCTGGGGACTGAGCGGTTAGGAGCAACGGCGTGTGCGGAGCCGTCGGAAATACCACTAGCGGCGGCGGATGTGGAGGCGCGGGAGAGAAATGGGTCTGCCATTGCTGCGATAGAATTGATGGCGGCTCTCCAATCCTCATCTCCGTCTTCTCCGCTGCTGCTGTTGCTCGGACTTCCCATTTCCGCTCTCCCGCCGAAATCCTCCATTGACGGCTGCTGCAGAAGAGGAGAAGTGCCTTCTTTAGACCGGACCGGACCGGATTTTTTAACATTACTGTGTAAACCCGTGCTCACAGCAGGATATGTATAAATTATTAACGATATAAATATTTATAATTTATTAAATATAAATAATATTGAAGAAAATATATAATGATATGAAAATCAAATATAATTCTAGCATAAATCTTATAACATGAGAAAAGGAATTATTTTTCTATAAAAAATAAAAGATTTCATTTAATCTCCTCGTATAAAAAATAAAAGTGAATGGGAAAATAAAGAAAATATAAGGAGATAAAAAGTAAAGGGTGATGGCGTAAGGGTTTGTGTGGGCCCATCATACGTAAAAAAATTCAAAGAAATGATAAAATAAAATTTATAGAAAGCTGTTACGTAGAGGATTGAGGGTTGGTCACGCGTCGGTTTAAGTTGATTGTAACTATATTTTAAATGTAGACCATCCGGTTGGGCCCTACATATGATATGGGCCGTGCCCGGCCCAAATTTATCGCTGCCGACCTGAGCCGGCTGGGGGAGAAGGCGGCGATCCGCAATCTCTCGTCATCGTCAAATCATTCTCTCTCTCACTCCCTCTCCCTCTGAGAGCAAAGCTTCACGAGGTCGAAGTTGAAGCTCTTGCCTGAGCTCCGGGAGGGAGAAATTAAATTAGGGCGAGCTTGATTACAGCACAGTATTCAGTTGTTCCATTGAGAGCTGAGAGAGAAAGATGGGGAAGAAGCAGCACAGCAAGGACCGGATGTTCATAACGAAAACGGAGTGGGCCACCGAGTGGGGCGGCGCCAAATCTAAAGAGACCGGAACGCCCTTCAAACGCCTCCCATTCTATTGCTGCTCGTAAGCTGCAGTTCATGTCTTAGCCCTTCTCTTTTCCTCTTCGCTTTCTAATTTATAGTGCAGTTCGTAATCTTGTGGTGGCGATGGTGATTGCTATGATTTTAGTAGGATCGGCTTGTTGAAAGTTGCCCTTTTTTTTTTGCTTTGCAGCCTCACGTTTACACCATTCGAGGACCCGGTATGCACTGCTGATGGCAGCGTCTTTGATATCATGTGAGTGTTTACTAGTTCTTGCACGCTGATAATTGTCATATAATTCAGATACTTCTGTTCAGTATCATTGTCCTAGTTATAGAATCCACTCGCGAAAGAATGGGAAAGCTCTTAAGCTTGCAAAATGTAGCTGAGGATGCGCTATCACTTCCTGTATAATTTTGTCTCCAAAGATGGAATTTCAATTGAATTTGAAGGGATTGTCGGACTTTACTTGATTAAACTTGTTGTTCGGGAACCATTCAACCTATCTCGGTGGCAATTGCTGAAGGTGTATTTTGTTTGTTTTATGATTCTTTCTTTGTGGCATATTGACATGTGATATGGTTAAAACATGTAGAGAAATTTGAATTAGATGGTCGAACCAAGTTTGGCATTTTTAAGTCAGATCATTTGATGTGAATATAGAAAGGCGGTAGATGGAGGGCTGATGCTGTGCCTTTCTGACATGCATGTGTTTCAAGTTTTTATGTGATTTTTCCCATCATTTGGGGATTATCTTGCTGTGATGTTCTGTTAGTTTACACTATAGGGATTGGCTGCAGGAATATAATTCCTTATATCAGAAAGTATGGAAAGCATCCTGTTACCAGTGCTCCTCTCAAGCAAGAGGATCTTATCCCCCTTACCTTCCACAAGAATCCTGAAGGTAAACTTAGTTTCCTCTCGGTTGAAACTTGTAGATAAAGTTTTTACTGTTCTTTTAACAGTTCTTGTGTATAGTATCCTCTGGGTTTAATTGACTTTTGCTGGTTCATGCTGATTCAAAGTTGCATAAGGCAATTTGTAATTCAGCTATCTTTAAGATTTCTATTAAGACTAGAGAAATTCATTTGTAATGGATCATTATACTCTGCATTTGTCGTAAGTCATTGGGCTTGATTGAAGGAGAAACAGCAGACAGATATGCTTGTTTCTTGTGCAGACTGTGTTTGCAAGTAGTATCTTTGTATGACCATTGAAGGGCAATTGAGACATGAAAATTTTTCAGTTTTGTCGTAATATGACCTTTAAACCGGTCAAGTGAGACATTACTAAAGTATGCATGTTGAGATTGGCTGTAAAATGTGAGTTTCATGAATATTCTAATGTTAATCATCTGTCTTCATTTTTAAAGGATTGCATGTACTCATTGATGCTATCTTTTCATACATAGAAAAGGAAATTGAGTCTGGTGGTCAACCATGTTATTGGAAAGTTTGGCAATATTTTAATCTCTCATATTTGGGATGTGAATGGAGGTACATAACATGCGCAGTGTCCATAGTTACTGTGTTATCTTATTATGTTGTGGAAAGTCTTATTTCCTCGTTTGTTGTTCTCCACGGGACAGTAAGCTGATAATTTTGATGGAAACTCTATTTCTTTTCATTGCTTTGCAATAATATCACTTTTTCCTGCAAATGTTTTGCTACATGTCGTTTTCTTTCCCAGAATAGCTAAGCCATCTCTCTTTGAGCTTTTTACCATAATGTAGGAGAGTATCAGTGTCCGGTGCTGAACAAGGTTTTCACTGAGTTCACACACATTGTCGCAGTGAAGACTACAGGAAATGTTTTCTGTTATGAGGTGCCCTGATTATCCATGTCACTGCTATTCCCATTTTATGGATGCGCGGTGAATAGGTGTCAAACTGATTGATTCATTTTCTACAGGCAATTAAAGAGTTAAACATCAAGACCAAGAACTGGAAGGAGTTGTTGACTGATGAGCCATTCACTCGAGATGACCTCATAACAATTCAGGTAAGTCACTGTCTCTCGATTTCCAACTTTGTAGATTAGGAAGCTGTGAATGGTTTTTGCTTTTCAACTTAGATGAGAAAACCTATGAGTGGTGCTTGCTTTATCGAACAGTTAGTTCTCATATCTGTTGGGGCTGCTGTGTAGAATCCTAATGCACTTGACAGCAAGGTTCTGGTGGACTTTGATCATGTTAAGAACAGTCTAAAAGTTGATGACGAAGGTAAGAGTTTTGGCTGTTACATTCTTATCAATCAGCTATTTCTCTTTAGATCGATGTTTGACTAATTTTTCTTCTGGCTCAGAATTACAGAAAATGAACTCAGATCCAACCTATAACATAAATGTCTCGGGGGATATCAGGCAGATGCTTAAGGAGCTTGGGACTGAGAAGGGCAAGGAAGCTGCCTTATTAGGTGGAGGTGGCAGCAAGGCCCAGAAAGAAAGGGCAGCTGCTCTTGCTGCTATTCTGGCTGCAAGATCACGTCTGAAGGAGGATGAAAAATCTAATTCCAAGGGAGAGGCTAAGGTAACCCAGTCGTTTAGCATAGTGGATGCTGCTTCTGCTGCAGTTCATGGAAGAAGTGCTGCAGCAGCTAAGGCCTCTTCAAGTGATAAAACTGCTGCTCGAATAGCTACGCATATGTCAGGCGAAAGGACTCCTGTCAATGCAAAGCTGGTGAGTAGTTTCAGAATTAAATTTGAGATTTCTCTAATTAATGCAGTGGCATGGTTAGTAGCTTATTATACTCGATTATAAATTTCACAGCTGTTGAATGGATTTAAATTTAATGTAGGTGTATACTTCAGGTGCCATGCTAGTTTCACTCTTTGTCAGCAATCCCAAAGTAAAACAGAAATACAAAAATCTCTATGAACATGATCTCCCTGGGAAAAGGACATAGAAGTCGCTTTGCATTGATTAGGGCTTACATCTCTTCTTTGAACTTGAGTAATTATATAATTAAAATATTTTAATGAATATGTATTACAAGTTTTGCTATCTTAGTATTGACATAGAATTGTTGTTCAGGTAAAAAGCCAATATACCACTGGTGCAGCGTCACGATCTTTTACATCCACATCATTTGATCCGGTGACCAAGAACGAATATGAGTATATCAAGGTTGAAAAAAATCCTAAGAAGAAAGGATATGTCCAGCTGCACACGACACATGGTGATTTGAACATAGAACTGCACTGTGATATCACTCCCAGGACTTGCGAGAACTTCATCACTCTATGCGAGCAGGGATATTATAACGGAGTACCTTTTCATAGAAACATAAGGTACTGCAAAAGCACAAGTTCACTTTATATTAGATCTGTTCATTTTAAGTGTATGTAAATTGGGCCAGTCATTAAGCTGGTCACTTGAGTGGCTCGGTGTGCGGTCCATCTGTTCCAACCAGTTTCTATTTGCATCGCAAGCCGAATTTACTTCTTGTTCTTTCTTTAAGATTAAATTTTTAGACTATGTTAAATTCCTGAACTTTGTAAATACAAATCGAACAAGAAATTGTAAGAATGATAATGGACAATCAAATTATTGTGAATGCTGATATTAGAGTTTATTACTCGTAATCTTTTCAATGAAATGCTACTTTTAGCGCAACTAGTCCAAGTGTAAGCTGTTGGAATTGCTCAGATCAGCCAGTCCTCATATCTCTTCAGTATGGTCCTTTGCTGTTTTACATGGTTTTGGACCAGGCAGGCTGAAAGGCTTCCAATTCCAGTGAAACTGGCAGCTGGGTCTGCTATTGAAAGAGTGGCATAAATATCGATCTTACTGATTTTCTCTATTTGTGTAGGAATTTTATGATTCAGGGCGGTGACCCCACTGGGACTGGGAGAGGAGGTCAGTCAATATGGGGAAAGCCCTTCAAGGATGAGTTGAACTCCAAGTTGCTTCACTCTGGGAGGGGCATCGTGAGTATGGCAAACAGTGGTCCTCACACGAATGGATCCCAATTTTTCATACTTTACAAGTCTGCCATTCATTTGAACTTCAAGCACACTGTTTTCGGAGGAGTAGTCGGTGGACTAACCACATTGTCGGCGATGGAAAAGGTTCCTGTTGATGATGATGACCGTCCTCTGGTGAGTGGCCTGTATCAATTTAATTCTGGTCAATAAATCTGAACTTTTTATGTTAGAACTGGATCTTGGAATTCCAGTCTCTATTTCTAAAGCAAATTAGTTCCTGAGATTGCTTTGCTGTTTTAATGTTTCATACAGTAAAAGAAGCTGCTCCATAAATAAAATATGTTTCCTATGCATCAAATGGTTCCAAAATAGATTTTCCTGCTCAACTTCTTTTTTGAGAAGAAAGATCGATGGAACACCATTTCAAATACTGCCAAACCTAAGGTTGAAACACCTCTATGTATTGCTATATTTTCATTTCATATATGTACATTTGTATGATGTGTACTATTCTATCTGACATCGCTTCTCTTCTGCCATTTCAATTCCAGATGAACAATGTTCAATAAGATTGTGTTTTTCCTTCCGAAGTTTAGGTGTTTGAAAATGTCATGTAAATCTACCGTATATTCTTTCTTTTTTTTTTTTTTACTTGATGAAATGATGCAGGAAGAAATTAAGATAACTAGCGTGACAGTATTTGTGAATCCTTACACCGAACTGGACGAGGAAGATGAGGAAGAGAAGGCCAAAGCTGAGAAGACCATTGATGATGAAGATAAGGTGAGCTCAACTAACTACCTCGTGCTCCAGTTTAGTGCCATTCTGTTGAATGGATACCGTGAGCTTTTACTCAATTATGAGTTTCTTAATTAAACTCCAGGATAAGGTTGGGTCATGGTTTAGCAATCCCGGCGCGGGTAAAGCGGAACCTGGAGCTGCGGGGAGCGGAGGTGTAGGGAAATACCTCAGAGCAAGGAACGCCCAAGGTTCCAGTGACGCTACTGAAAATGGTTCTACTGTAACAAAGAAAAGGAAAGTAGGAGGTTCAGCAGGAGAATATGGTAACTTTTCTTCATGGTGAGAGCGTCCCATACTTATTACCATGTAGTAAGGAGATGTAAAATTTTTTTGACAGGATAGCAAGTGCTGTGCTGTAACTTACATATGTTGAAGAAAATGATGGGATTAACCTAATCATCCTAACATCCTTGTTGGTCTTACTGAGAAATTCTTACGTAATTTTACCTTTTCACGTGATATGAAAAAATACTAATTAGATTGTAACGAAAGAATAAATTGCTAATCACCCGAACAGTTGTCTTTGTTATTATTAATCAGAGCAATTTAATTTGTCTTTTCTCACCCTGTTATTGTGAAGTGGGATCATCTAATATTTTGTTCCGGGTGTGCCATGTAGGAGGATAAAGATATCACAGGGCACTGTTGGTATCAATTGGATCTGCGTTGTTTGAAGATAATCCAATCCCTGTCTTAAGCATGTCTCGTATTCGAGTTCTACAAATCAAAAATTTTTTTTTCTCGTATTCAAAGTTTGTAAATAAAAGAATTTTTGATTAGGAGAGATTTGTCCTTTTCGGTCAGGACTCAATTTGTCAAAATACACCATCTGGAGGCCCAGCCCAAGTCATATGGGCCGGTGCCCACTATATCCCTCTCGCTCTCCAGTAGACCATTCATCAGTACAGACTGCAGCTCCATCCAGTATCCAGGAATTTTATGAGTCTGACCAATCCAGGATAAGAAAAAACTCTCCTAATCATATATTATCGTCTGTCGACCGTATCCTCACTATGAGACGGAACGGACAGATTCGGACACTCCTGATCCCATAAAACCGAGCGCATGCAGCCTAGCCTACCTACAACCATATCCTTGCGATCGAAGGACAGCTCCGACCAATTCTATGGTGTATGCAGAACCTACGATCTCACAATTCCAACTGTTGGAAGAAGAAAGAAACTGAAGACGTGGTAAATTACCAAAGTGATCTTCATACAATATGATACAACAATATGAGATTATTCAAAAAGATAGCCTACAGGTAATGGTCCCTAACCCTTCCACCCGTCCGGGAGTTTCCACTTCCTGTGCCAATAGATCGACACTCTCGACCACAGAGGGA
This sequence comes from Lagerstroemia speciosa, assembly GCA_037672795.1. Classification (NCBI taxonomy): domain Eukaryota; kingdom Viridiplantae; phylum Streptophyta; class Magnoliopsida; order Myrtales; family Lythraceae; genus Lagerstroemia; species Lagerstroemia speciosa. Next base: position 5,489,581 of record CM075297.1, on the reverse strand, counting down.
ACCCAAAACTGTACTCGAATGGCAGATCAGCTGCCCCGCTCACCACCAGAGGCAGCCAGACGTACCTAGAGTCCCTTAGGTCGGGTGGGTTCCACCTGTCGGCCATAAAAATGAAAAAACCCGGAAGACCCGGCAAAGGGACGACGAATGTACTCTGGGCGAAGAAGGTCGTCAGCCGAAACACTTTGTTCCCGCCGATACATGGGTTACCCATGGTCTCCCATGGACCCATTATCGACTCGGCCGCATGGACCAGAGCCTCATTGGGTGCCCAGCCTGTGCAGCCTGATGTGACCATGTAGTAAGTCCTCTCGTGCTTGAATAAGGCTGGGGCTTCCCTGTGTTGCCCTACGAGGATCCTTTGCATCACATTTGTCACGTCCAGATAATCGTACCTGAGAGGTCCTATGTGAAGCTCACTATTGTCCTCCGAGGAATAGATGAGATAGGCCACTCCATCGTCATCCTTAAAAATTGTCATGTCCCTGCTCTCGAACTCATGGGGTCGCTTGCTGTAGAGGTAATCGAAAGGACCTGTCGGATAGTCGCTGATCGCAATCCCGACAGAGGCTTTGGTGTAGTTGGCATCATCTATGTGCATCCACATCACGTATTTCCCTGTCCTCTCATTGTAGATAACCTTGGGACGCTCGAGCACGTTGGACTTGTGGAGATCATGGGTCTCATTCGTTTCTTCAGCTGCAAGGACAAGCCCCTCGTTCTTCCATGTCCAAAGATCCTTGGAAGAATAGCAACCTACTCCAATTATGTCAACCTGCGATTCAAAAAGAAAAAAATAGTAGAAGAATTCTCATGAGAGATGGTGTATAACAAGATGACACATAAAATAACAGTAAATTGAGCTTCAATATCAGAAAGGTCAAAGCAAGCGGAAAAACAAAAAGAGCAAGACAATACGAAGATTAAAACCTTGTAACTTGTGATCTGTTTTTCTTACTTTTCCAAATCCAAGCATTAGGGATCAAATTGTTGAGTAGCTTCCGGCTAAGAGGCTATACAAGTCGGAATGAACAAGTATTATGATGTTACATTGCAGATCAGTAACATTAAGGAAACATGCTCAAACTAGTTTTTCTCATAGCCTGTCCGCGCATATAGTAGCAACCACAATCATCATGTTTCCCTTCTGATAATTTTTCCAACCATGTCAACCACCTTTTGTTGCCAACTTTAATGGCTGGATGTCAGTCCTAATGTGTCAAAAATTGTCTTGCCTTAATGTTGTTGAGTAAGACTTCAAGCAAAGGAACCTGTTCTCTACCCATTTGATGATATGACAGATTAGAGTCCATTAGCAAAGTAAACCAACTACACATCAGCATTGCATATGCCGTTGCTATATACATCTTCAGAATGCAGCTCCATTGCAGAGACTGCAGTAGAAGAGGATGGCAGTTTGCTAAGGACAGTCCCTTGCGAACTCTTCTGCCAGTCTCAAGCAAAACCACACACAGCCCACACATCATCTGGTCTACCACAGTGAGGAGGGAAGGACAACAATTTAGTGACTTGTAGCAATCATAAACTTTCTTCAGGAACTATCACGAGCCTGCCCTGGAACTCCTTTTCTAGTCATCCAAATATCGGTTGCAGCATGAGCCACCGATAATATTTCCTAATTATTTTCAAGCACTGCATCCAGTCTCCCTTGATACAGTGTGTGCCAGAAGGAACTTCAAACTATTGCTATTTATTGTCATGCTAAGCATGCTTGCTATAGTCAGAGTGCGCTCTGCATGCTGAGTTGTGTTAAGCTAACTGTTATGATTGATTCAATTGACATGATGCATAGCTTGTCCAGATGGCCTAGATTGAGGCAGCTATTAGAAGCAATCCAGTTTACACTTCAATTTGTAGACGACTTAACAGCTTTAATAATGGTTGAAAAATTGCTTTGCATGAAGAAACTGGACTGGCATTTTGACGTAAATGCTGCAGACAGCTACCTCAAAATTCACTTTCATTGTCCCTTTTGCTAGATCATTGTAATCGGTACTCTTAACAATCAAAGCATGAACATATAAAGGCTCACACCCTGGAAAATCTTAATCAGAAACACGGACAATCGTGTCTCAAAGATCAATGTATTCTAAAAAGACCCACAATTCATCTAAGGTACTTACCCGCGCTGGTCCGTCTTTGTAAACATGGTAAGTAGGGCCATCTTTGTACTCTCCATACCAATAATACGTCTCTGATCTTTCATCATATAGCATGCCACCTCCATGTGCTTGGATAGGATTGCCTTCCGTGTCCAGCCAAATTCTCGCAGGGATGTAGTAATAGGTATCATTCCCAGTGTCTTTTGGATCTATAGCAGCTTTTTCATCAGGGAAGAAGACATTCCTCAGCTGGGAATTCTCGTTGAGAAATTCATCGACGAGGGTGGTTGGCCGCTTCGGTCTCCTCTTTGCAGCACGTGGGGATCGCCTACCCTTAGGAGGAGGGATTTGGATATTCTCCTCCTCAACTGCCTCAAGTTCCCGTAGTAATCTGTGGTGACTTGAATACAACTGAATCCCTCCAATTTGATCTTTCTGGCGAAAAACAGAGTATAGATGAAGCATAAGCAGGCAAAGCATTAAGGTCCAGACGACAGCAGATATTGAAACTCTGCTCCAAACATTGCACCCCAAAGTGCTCGATTTCCTGTATTTGTTCCTCGTCCTCATTTTCTCCTCCTCTTTATCTTCAAGATAATGCGGCAACTAAGGAAGTGCAGCCTACGAACAAATTGAAGACAGCTAAACATAAATGATTGCCATAAAGTAACCTTTGCTTGATGAAATGAATCCAAAACCATTAAAAGCTTCATTATAGATAAGGTAAAATTGAGCCAAATCATGAATAAATTTACTCCTTTATTGCAAAGCCAATGGCTGGCAACTCCTACAGCATCAGGTAATTGCAGAAAGAACATATATAATTGTGTGAACCGCCAGGCTCGACAAATCGAGAAATGAATTCCTTCAATGCATCAAAAAACCAACAAAGATCCACGAAATCAAATCAAAGGAAAGACACTAGCAACACATCTTGAGCATTCTGGTCAGAGCAGATTTTGGCAAAACTCGACTTTCGGCACTGACATTGCTCAGACCAACGTGCCTTAGCCTTCAGAGTATTCCAAAATCAAGTGATTCCTTTGAAGACATGCAACGGACTGACCGTCAAATCACATCCCAGTGCAAGTAGTTCTAATCTGACAGCTAATATCGGGTAAGAAGAACGCATCATACCACAATTCAACAGTATCCAATCAAAACCACATTCGAATTATCACTGCAGAAGTCCAGACAACTAGAAAGCTGAAAGGGAACGACAGAGCTAGCGGGAGAACAAACCTAGTGGAAGTACCATCTGAACCCGGGCATGGATTCGCAATCGGTAGCTCTGCTAAGCTTCAGCCGTGAGTGTAAGATCGCGCCGCCCGAGTCAATCCACCGGGAGGGAGAATCGGAGGTATGCCGCGGTTAACTAATCGAGATGAAGGTTGGTAATCCTTCGAGCTCATCAGCTTCTTCTTCCTCCTCCTCCTCCTCTTCGGGGCAGTTGAGGTGGAGGCGTCTGAGGTATGAAAGGAAATGCTGGAAGGTTCGTACGGATCAGAGAATTGCCATTATCGAACAGAATAAAGTGTTATTTTTTCAGCGAAAAAAAAAAAAGATCAATTTTTTTTAAAAAAATTTCAGCTGAGAGGTGAAGGAAGCGTCCACTGAAGCTGTGACAGGTTAGCCGGGGGGGTCGTTGAATGAAGAAGACGACCAGACTTAGGGATTGAATCCTCCATTAACTTACCCGAAGCTTCATGTGATTTTTCCCCGCCCCCCCCCCCCTTTTTTTTTTTTGCTTGGAGATTTATTGATTTAGATACCCAAACAAAAATGGGAACAAATTTAACAGAGAAAGCAAAAGAAATATTATACAGGATTCACACAATAATTTTTTCATGTCTAAATCGCAGAAAATTGTATAAAACCGTCCCGTTACATTACCGCTTTTTTTTTTTTAATTTTGTTTATTATTTCCTTTAATTATAATTTTTTTTAACTTATTAAACTTGAATTTAGATTTTTTTTGGGTGTACAAGTAGACTTATAAGTCTAGAAGAAATGAAGGAAAATCAGTAAAAGGGGCACAAGAAGTTTCAGAAGTGAAATAGAACCGAGGACCTTCAGATCACAATACGAGAGCGGTATCAACCACAATGCGAGAGCGGTATCAATTGTACCAAAGCTAAACATTGAATAAATGCACAGCTGAATCAGGAAATGCACTCTCAGAGATTATGTGTATTTTGTAAATGAAACAGCATTGGTATGATCATAATTGGTTAAATGTTATGCGTTCCATTCCATTATTCATGGAGTGATTGGCGATTTTGGATTTCAATCTCACGTTGGTAGCAGCATCGACAGGAATGTGGTGGGAAATGATTTGGTGGATTGAATCTGGTAGGTGCAGCTGTTTCAACTTCCATCCCATTCAGGGGCAAGGATTCAAGTCCAATTCCTCCCACTCTAAAGCAATATTGACGTCTTGCCTTCCAATTATGCGGCTGATAAAGTCCGACAAGTCGCTCCCGCACTTGCTTTGCAAAATAAGGTCTCTTTGATTCCGATGGTCTGTTCCATATTGCAGATTATGGAACTCACACCTTTACTCCTATCTACCCGTAGAGCACTCCATCTGCGATCCTCCCGACCATGAACCATACAAACACGGAAATAAATAGGACCGCAGCTAATCAAAACTAGATGGGTGTTCTGAAAAATCAACGTCGAGTCATCTTCTAGTTGAGCACCCTATCAACAGTAATCCCACTCTTATCGGGCGCCAGCTTCTTCCAGTAGTATTTCGAATTCCGGGATAGGTTGATTCTCTTCCTCCTCTTCTCAGGAATCATATAAATGGAGCATTCCGAGAATCCACGCCTCACAAACCTGTCAGAAGAACAACAGAAGAACAGAGAGGAGTTACCGGTTGAAGTTTCATTTTTGTCTCTCTGTGACAATTGTTGCACCGGGACTAACCAATCGGCGGTCCGGGTAGTGAGCAGGAAGAGCATGTCCAGTCCAAGAGAGGATGCTTTCTTCTCAATATAATCTGCCAAAAAGAGGAACGATTCACACACTATGAACACGAGATGGGATTAAAAAAGTATGGACCAGAAAAATAGATTGACTTAATCTGACGCTGATACATTGCATCATAAATGAAAGGCATACCGAGGAGTTTATCTCCCTGCCCTTGCCCCCGACATTCGGGAGAAACTGCAAATGCGGCAACCTCTCCACATTTCTCCTCAGAGAATGGAAACAGAGCAGCACAGGCAATAACATGGCCTTCCCTCTCCACCACAACGAAGGACTCTAACTCTCCAAGCAGCTATAATACAAAAGAAACAGAGAGAAAAACAGCACAGCTGTTATCGGCTTCAACTTCTACAAGGTAAATGTAAATAGTCCTTGCAGTAGTAAGGCAACAAACAGATGCCCTTAAATAGAGGCAGTATCGTAATGGCCCACAATAGAAAGCAAAAAACGAACCTCTTCATCAGTTCTCTTAACTAATATGCCAGATTCCTCCAAAGGCTGTAAGATTTTCCTGATTCCAGAAAGGTCTCTTTCTGTAGCCGCCCTTGTCCCTTCATATAGATCACTGCAGCACAGTAATATATAACGTTAACCTAAAGCACCAGCAGAAAAGGTTCCTATGTGGACTCATCTTTGAATCATTTTCATTGTCCTTATTAGGACATAGAATAGAAATAAGTCAAGTTAACATTTTAGAATCTCACATCTGAGATGCTGACTCTAGGGCATGGACAAAGACAAATTTGAACAGATTTCTCTATCGCTAATAAGAAGCATCAAGAAAGTGAAGTCATCAGAGTCAAAATAAAACTGACATAGGACGAAAAGCAAAAGATTGCGTACCTCGCAACCATTGTCCCTATTCCATCTCTCTGAAACAATTCTAGTAATAGTGCCCCGCCAATAGTGCCATCCAACAAGTGAACTCTTTGAACTCCGCCCTAAAGGAGAAAAAAGAAGTATCAAGGGTAAAATTCCTAGCATTGCATTGCTTCATGGGACAAACTAGTACAGGAAGTGCCCCTTTATCTTATTCAGTCAATTTACTGCATATAAGTAGTGTGTGTTACAGACTTACTCTGCAAACAAAAGCTGCAGCAGCCAGTTCTGCAAGGTAACCATTCAATCGACTCTGACGTTCGAGACCTCCAATTGCAAAACCCTGTTCCCCATCCCAGAGTCCATTCCCATTGTCAAAACCAACCCCATTCAGAAAGATTTTGCTGCTCTTCTCAGTAAAAGCATTCCCATTGACTTGAGGAGCTGTGCCATTAGCAGAGTCAGCAATTCTCGAGTAGGAAACATCTTTTGTAACAGCTTTCACGTAATTAGCGGCTGCTTCGCTTTGCTTTGCTCTTTTTCGTATCAACATATCAGCTTCTTGAAGGGTTAGGAACCGGATAAGGTGTCCGCTTTCATCTAATATGGGACCATCAATGACACAAATAAGTTTCTCCGCACCAATTGATAAGGCGCAAGCTGTGGCGACTTCATATGTGCTGCAGTTATTAAATTCAAAAAGTTAATCACAAGGAACTCCTCGTCACTCCACAGGTGGATTCCAATTTGACAAATAAATCAGTTATCTCGACTATAATTAAATCGACAGGACACACTTGCAATTCAGAACTTCTCCAGAACTGGAATAGCCCAGGTTGCTTAACATCACTATGCATCCAGCATCAAGCCTCTCACGAATGCGAGCAACATCCACTTTCTTCACTTCCCCCGTTGCTCCATGATCAACACCATCCACAACACCTCTTCTCTACAATTAAAAATATGAAGATTACTTGAGCTGTTGCATCGGTTGAAAACTCACAGGGGATGAAAGTTGAATATTACCTTTGCAGCAAGAAAGTTGCCACTTGCAACACTGACACCAACCTCATGCCAACGGCTACTATCCCCATGGCGACGAATACTGAATATGGGAGGTCCAGGAGATAGTTTGGCCTCTATCATAAGGCGAGTTCCTCCAGCTGCTTCCATTGCAGCTGCTAGTGATGCAGAGTCAGTTATCCTATATCGACCTACATACTTGGGTTCATATCCTGCAAAAACCATGGGATAAGCTAACAAATAAGCATCTTAGGTGCTCTTGACAATATATAACCAGAATCTATTAATAAGTGTAAGAGAATTTCATTTTGCACATGGGAAGAATACTGACAGAGCAATAGTACACTGATTGGATATGATGCCTCTTAGCAATGCTCCTAATTCTTCAGCATTGAGGAAAAAAAAATCATATGAGAAAATGGAGATAATGCAGAAAGAGACACCCATGTTAGGTTATTACTCAGGCCATAGAACAAACAATCACATAATCTCGTCACCAGGATGAAATGCAGAGGAGAACAAGTTGGTTGTCCTGGTAATAATTATGAGAGCTCGCACACAAAATTCAACAATGAGAATACTTGTACTCTTGCAAGTGAAACTATAAATCGGTTTTTCTTGAACACAGTGCGAATCTATAAATACGAAGTATAACAAATTCTTTCAATCGTACTAGCAACTCAACAATAGTCCAGTGATCCAATTGGTCACTCTGCAGATAACATAGGAAGTTCCAGAGAACATTAAACTTCACCAACCTCTCTCTGCAAGTAGTTTATCAATCAGCACATGGGTTCCTGGAACCAGAACAAACCTAATCCCCAGTCCATGAAGCAGCGCAATATCCTGCAAACAATCACCTAAACCTTCTGAAACTTCACAACACTAACTGGCTAGTGCTTCAAGAATAATCATATGTGTAAGACCATAAACGAGTTGCGTCCTCCAAAATTAGCTACAAAAAAGCAGCTGAGCATTGAAAATACATCTCCTTAGCAGTGCCACTTATATATATATTCTGAAAACATTTCACTCAAAAACTTCTCTGTCGATTACTATATTGAGATTAAAAAAAAAATGTCCAATGAACAGTCGCGCTTCATTACAATATTGACATGATCAAGAAGCCTGGATAATTGTGCGCCAATAACTTTGAGATTGCCATTCCAACGGAGTTCTAAAGATATGAATATCAAGAAAATGCAATTCAAAGCGCAGATTTTGCTCATAATATATAGTGATTTAGCTTATCCATCAACAAAGAGAATACTGCCCGTTAAAAGTCGCAATTAATGGCTTCTTAACGCGTTTTACTAATCAATCAAGTCTAGGCAAGAAGAGATTTTGGAGAACACAGCGTGCCCTTAGAATCGGATCCAAGTTTGGACTATCCACAATTTCGCCGGAAATAAGCACGACGAACGTTCCTCCTCTATGCGCCTGGAAGTAGGGCCATGCCTCACGAAACCACCGCACAAATTGCTCGTTCTTCATGGAGATTGCGCCCTCTTCGACACTTGTGTTCTCTTCAGAATCGATGAACACGTTACATTTCCCTCTATTTCGGCTCGCACCGCCCGGCTCTTCCCTCGCCACCAGAGACAGGTGCTCGGAGAATCGCGGCTTCACCGGACGTATTCTGAGACGGGAGTCCCGACGGCAGAAACGTTTGCTTGAACAGACAAGCGGGCGGCAGCCGTTTCTTGAAGAGAGGCAGCAGGAGGAAGGGCAAGCGGCCATGCGGTAGCCACCAGAAGTTTACGGATCAGTGGGAACGGATTCGGAAAACTGGGGAAGTGACTGGGTCGACTGTGGTAGGTGAAGGTGAGGGTGAAGGTGAACGACGGAAGCTTCCTCTGTTCGCCGGCGGTTGAAGAGTAGTGCCGGCGGCAGAGAGCGAGAGAAACTTGAGAAATAAAATTATAATTAAGAAAACCTTTTTTTTTAATGTATAACCTACGTATTCAATACCTTCTAGACCTGACCAGTGGATTGTAATATCTCCTTATCGGATACACGCAATAATCCGTAAATCACATGTGCCGTGTAATTAGGAAAATGTGACGAGCTCGAGAGTTATAAATCCCCACCCTCGATAGAACGTCGTTCGCATTGCACCTACTGGCAGGGACAGACCCAAGACACCGAGCCAGTGGATGAAATTAAAAGAAGAGTCAATTGACAGTTTTTACGAGACAAAATAGGGTAGTTTTAATAAATATATATATATAATTAATATATTTTACATAAAATTTTACGAATTTTCTCGAGTTCGGGGATAATCGTCCATTCGCACACCCCTAAATCCATTCCTGCCTACTAGGATTAAATTTGGGAGGTCTGATACCCAATGCCTTATTAGCCGGGCTGCTCCTCGAGGGCAAGATTTTATTATTATTCAGACAATGGTAATTTGATATATTTAATTACAAGATTTTAAAATCCCCAAAATACAGGATCTCCGATATTAAGCTTGGCTCAAGATTGACTAGAGAGTTTTGACTTTTATATGAAAGAAATTGAAGTAAAAAAACAGTGTGTAAATAGACATGCCCTCGCCCAAAAATTTATTTATTATAGAGTAGATTATGATATTCTTAGATCATTTAGTCATTCTCTAATATATTATTAATTTCTGAAAAAGCTTAGTCATGCATAACTAAAAATGAATCATATGAGTATAAAAAAAGGAGAAGATTTAAGGATAATCCGAGCGAAATTAAAAATTCATCTTCAGCGGTTGTTATAATTTAAAAATAATTTATAATTTAATTTCTAAATTTATGGTTTTTTTTGGCTTTAGGAATTTATGTTTGTTAATGAAGCTTTTTAGAGTATAAACCAATAAAGTATTGTCTTGTTGTCGTAAACTAATCGAATTATTAGCAAGGTAGGTGATATTGCAATAGTTAGATACTCATATATTAAATTATTATTAATAAATTTTATAAGAAATTAAATATATTTTTACTTAAAAATATAAGTTATGGTACAACAATATCTAATTATCTATAAATTTATTATTATAATTTTTATCAATAAATTTATTATAATTCTCTTATGATTAACGTGAGATTTAATATATATATATATATATAATTTATTAATTAAAATATGGTCTCTCTTATCACCTTGTCCCCCCAAAAAAAAAAAGATATATGGCAGGAAAATGTAAAGGTTAACCTTGAGAACGGAGTCCAGGAAGGGCCTGACGGCGATCGCCCCGGAGATGACCACCACGAAGGTGCTCCCCCGGTGAGCGTGCATGTACGGCTGAGCTTCCCTTATGCTCTCCACGAACCTCCTATCCTCTTCCGTCACGCTATACCACCCGCTGGAGTCTCCGCCTCCACCTCCGCGTGACTCCCACCAACAGCCCCTCGGCGCCCCCGACCGGAGGCAAGCCGTCGCCAGCGGCCTCCACCTTCTCCAGAATCTACCCGGGAGATTTGAATCTCGTCCGTGGCCAGAGCTCTGCGGCGGGCAGTTGATCTCCGGCCACGGCGGCCTGGGCTTGGACACGGCCATCCCCCGTCCGACTGTCCCTATCAGAGCTCACGAGAGAGAGTGAGAGTGAGAGAGAGAGCGAGAGACGCGGCTAAGCGAGAGAGTTCCTGCAGGAATAGATATACATGACACCTCGCACATACGACATGCTGTAACACATTTCCAAACGTATGAACTTTTTTTCCGATGCTTTAGCAGAATTTCTCGTACCTTTTATTTTCTCTTTTTTCTATCTCTTATAGTATGAGTAATTCGTGCATGATAATCGATCCTAGGGTCAATCAATTAGTCTCGGAAATTACGTGCATTATATATCCATAAATTCGTGCACCATAAGGAAATTACGTTACGCATGATTCCTGAACAAGGTTAGGTCGGTCCGTGCACGAACGTTCTACGCAGATATTCTTGACATTTCCTTGCAGTTACATGCCTAAGAAATACCATAAAATAATATTTATATAGTATTACAAACAAATAAGATTAAGGTATTACTTGGATTATTTTTTTCATCTTTAGGGTTCTTATAAAAAATTTTAAAATAATTTAATTTTATTAATTTATAATATTATATCAATAATATCACGTGATATAGCTGTTAGACCTACGTGCAAGACTCTCTCGTTTTTTCTTTGGATGTAACCGGGAGAGGTTGATCAAAAGTTTGCTATGACTTTATCAAGCTTACTGAATCTTGTGAATAAAAAAAATTTATCTTAGGATGACTTTAGCATCTAGTGGGTTCATTCAGTTGAGCTGGATTAGTCAGGATCCGTTAAACTTATAAATACCAGTAGTACAGATCAAAAAGAATTTAATTTATCAAGAGGAGATAATCGGCTCTCTTATAAACCAATTGATTTTTTTTATTTTATACCACAGACGTGGGTTTAACAAGCGACATCTAACAATCTCGAATGGCAATGGCTCTAGATCCCTTCGTGACTTTTGGGCCGGAGTATGCTGGTCAGAATTTCTCTCTCCCATCTAACGGTAAAAAACATAAAGATACGACTCCATGTGAAAATGTTCAAGAATTTCTTCCCGCACGGAGAGGATATTACTGATGAGACAGTTGAAAGACGGTGAAAGAGGGCAGAGAGAGAATAAGGACAACGTGGGTACGTGCTCATGGGCATCTTGAACGTATAAGTGCCACTTTGCCGGGTGGATTCGTATCAGGATCCCACAGTGCCGCATTGGCGGGTGGATTCGCATCAAAGATGCCCTCTCGAGTTGCATTTCTGGCTTCCAATTCTTATCCTGGGGGATCACATAATCCATACGGTAATCATGTGCTTAGTCCTGACTTTCCACACATTCACTGATGCTTCCTTCTGACATTATTTTCGATGCACACTGCCTGATATTTAGAAGTTCGATCGGCCACTGCTAAGGGCGATGATCCGGTGGTCCAAAACTCGCTTCCATGTGATTTGGTGAGAACAGTGTCACGGATTTGAGTTTTGCTCGGAGCAATACTATCATAAAAAGCTCTCGAGTCTGTGCCGTGGCGAACATCGGTTTCATGCCTTTGGTGATACTACGTTGATATGGCAGGTTGTTTAGCTCATTCGATATATTCATAATTAAACACGAAAACCTAAACGTTACGTGGCGGAATAGCAGGATCGCCACTACTTCTTTATTCTTTTTACTGACAAAACGAAGTCTGATCGACCATCTACCAATCTAGGTTCGAGTCTATTGTTTATTTACTAAGAAGTGAAACTCTCACCATCATTTTTTTCTCTTGCAGAAGTTAAATTTGAGATATTATTTAAAGATAAAAGGCATCAGATTACCTCAATTTTACGAATCTCAAAGATTCGTCATGGCGCTGAAGTAATATGCAGGGGGACAACATGGTGGAACAGGAATCTTTACTGTTTGCTCGGAGGTGGGGAAATGATTAAAGTCAGATCGATCATATCCGTACAATTATTAAGATTGGGGGTATCCCACGACCCTTTCAATAAACGAACGGTCACGAAGAAAAGGTAAGTAAATTAATCTTGAGGTGCGTTTCGACTGGTCTGAAATACTGTATGGTGTAAATAAAAAAATATTATTTGATAATAAAACTTTATACCAAAAAAAGGGAAAAAAGCCCGATAATTTTTTTACACCATATCCATATTTATCTAAACTTTTTTTGGATTTTGGCCAAAAAAATCTTTTTTTGAATTAATTCTAATTTTAAAATTTTTGGATTTTGATTAACTTTAATCATTCGCATTACATTAATATTAAAAAGGTGATTTGATTATTTAATAATAAAAGATATTTTTCTAATTAAAAATTATCCTTCAAAAACCTGCGGACACAACTTTATGAGAACCGTGCGAAAGTAATATAAAAAATAGTAAGCAGGTAGAAATGCTAGGGCAAGCTTGTTTTTTATCAGTAAGAAGGACAACAGTAACAATGGCAACTCAGCTGCTCACCGTTATGTAATATTTGTATTTTCGTATTCAATTACAAGTATATTAAATGAACTAAACAATCAATACCGCCTAAGTTGATGAATGATGGTACTTAACTCTCTTATAAACTAGATTTTAATCTTGTATTTACTCGATGTATGATTGATTTCTTAACACCTGCCCCCATATGATAACGTGTTCACACTTGACACGTACTCTTAAACACCCGCCCTCAACAACTGATCTCAAGCTAAATATCTTTTTCCTGGTCTCGGGCAAGGGGGATAAACTACCACGATGAGGGCATTATCTTCCGTCCTCGGGCTAACATATGAGTTGGACCTTTTCTGTACTCGACAAACTAACTACGAGTCGGGTACTTTTCTTCGAGCCTCGGGCTTAACGAACCACGAGTTCCACCCTCGGGTCCGGCGTGGTATGAGTCCAAGATCAACCTGCTTAAATACTATATTAAATTTTCACCTGAATCTATAAGAATCTCGAGCCCGTATACATCTAAAAGTCTAAGCTGATAGGTGATAGTATCTAATTCTCTTATAAATTATATTTCAATATCTTATTTGCTCGATATGAAATTGACTCCTCAATACTTAGAGTGTTGTTCGAACTCATAACTTCGATATTATCAAATTACATGAGAGTAAGTTTTGTATCACTGGATCACTATTTTTCCCGGTGCTGAGCAAGTATATTGAAATGCAGTCGGGAGACAAGCAAAGCCATATCCCATGTCTGCATAAAGAGAACGACAACATCCTCTGGCCAACTACAAGAATGGATTTCAGGGTCAACTCGGAAAAATCTATATAAATAAATTTTATACAAAAGATATGTTAATTATATTTATATTTCTTTATTAAATTATTATATTTTACCACTAAAAAATCCATCGTTTAACTTTTCTTTCAATTTTTCCATCTTGGTTTGACCATTTAAATTCGCCCCGGTCAAATACTGTAGCTTTGAATATAATAAAACAACCTCAATAACTGCAATTAGAGGATGACTTTTCTTTGGACACGAAATCATACTAGAAGACTTTATCGTAAGGAAAAAGAGTAATCGACTAAAAGTAAAGAATGCAATAATATGAAATCATTACTGGTTGTCCAGACCACCTGTGACGCTCAAAATTTCCCTAAAACTTATTCGCCCCCTCTCGGTTGTGCAGAGGGCACGTGAACGTTAGTCTCCCAGGATACAACGACTGCAGAGCTGTAAGTAGTACCGAACTTGAAGCTCCAGAGCGAACTGAACAAAAATTGCACACTAACGAAAACAATGCAGGACAAATAGAGAGAGGAATATTTTGTAAAACTATTTTATAGAGAAGACGAAGATTGTCGGTCAAATGGCACAGATCGATTTCTTCCTTGCTCTCCATTCATACACCTTACACACAAGTGTATATGCCGGTTAAACTGGAGGAAACAGTTCAGCCAATGATTTCTAACAATTGTTTCAATTAAATTTCAATCGTTCATACATAAATTCATTTTCAATGAGGCGTGATCGAATCAAAGAGAATGGAGGCAGCCGGTGAATAAAGTAGGACGATTCATTCACGTACGTGGTCATGTTCTTACACACAGGAGCAATACAACACGCCTGAGAAACAATCTCTCATTCACACATTTTGTTCGTGCAATTTTTCTAACAAACACAAGTAGTAATAATTATGCGGCGCTTCTTAAGTCTTCTTGTCTCTGGCCTCAACCCGCCAAATTCAGCAGGCAGCAGCAGAGCAGCGGTCCTAAGCTGCACGAAAACATTCGCATTAGAGATAATTGCTTGCTCGTACTAATTAGAAAAAATAGGCAACTGTCTAATCTCGTTCCTGTTAAATTTATTCATGGCAGTTCGATGATCAACCGATGTCATCGTTCTTAAATTATGTGCATGGATCGGACGTTATACCTTAGCTGAAAAGAAAAAAAAAAATTCTTGGAGTAAAAAACCAGGATGAATACGGTTGGTTCCTAGGGGTTTGTTTGGATGGAGGTGAATGGAGGGGAAGGAAAGGGAAGGGAGTGGGGGAAGGAGGGGGAAAGAGAGGAAATATTTGTCTTGTTGGGATGTATCATGATGGAGAGAATTGAAGGAAAAATTTAACATTGTATGCATATAAATAATCAATTAATAGACTAATATACATCTATCTTTATATTACTCGCTTAAATTCATATAAGGAAAAAAAAAACTTAAATTTGACACATTACACAACACACAACCACATAACGATACAAACATTTTCCTTAGATTACATATACTAAGAAATAATCTAAATGTAATGTTATCAAAATCTCAACCAGAGTACAAATGAGCAATATAGTGTAAAAACTCGTAGTTTCCTCTATATCACTGAGCATTACATAACGTCTAGTTACGTTACTCATTCTCGTGTGATGACTAAAGAAATATATTCTCAGAAATTGCACATTGAAAAGTGAGAACGTGATTTTGATTGATTTCGTACAGTGATATTTAGATGATTTTATTATAGATGAGTTTTTTAAAAATTATTTCACTCCATTCAATCCCTAATCAAGGGTGAAAGAAAATTAGTGTTTGACGAGGAATCGGAGTAAAAAAATTCCCCTCCATTAAAATTACCTAACCAAACAAGGAAAATTTTTCACCTCCATCCCCCTTCCCTCCATTCATGCATAGGGATAAAGATGTTAGATTAGAATACTCATCACCATCTGATAAAACCGCATTTGTCTCGCTGGGGTGGAGGCGATTGGCCCGAAGAAGGCGCATTATATGGATATCCCGTGGGCGGTGGAGGGTATCCCTGCGGAGGATACGCCGGTGGAGGGTAGGCGCCGGCTGCCGGGTACCCTTGTGGAGGATATGCACCCATTATCGGGTATCCTGTCAATTTCCATTGTTATGTTCATTTAAAAATATCAGCAAACAAAAATATTAAAATCAGCTCCAATCCCTTTTTTTTTTATAAGATAGATATTTGGAATAATGGTACTGCTACTGAAACAGAAGAATCAAGAGTTCTATATTCAATTTTTTAATAATTAGACATTTATTGTTCATGTTTGTAGTATTTTTTTCTAGACTTATCTCGACCTTCTTCACAAATGAAAAATATAAAAACATCTCCATGAATTCTCCATGATCCTCTCTCACTAACTAATAGATAAAAAGGAAGCGAGTTTTACGCTACAGTCGCTGAATCATTAAATAGATAAAAAATAAATCACAAGCCGATGAATTCTTTTCTTTGATTTACATGGTCGATTCGAGCCAACAAATTGAACTTTTCAGTAATTGAACCGCATTGAAAAGCGATATGGAATTTGTAAAGAGAAGCGTGTGCGGTATACCTTGCAGAGGAGGGACCCCGACGGGAGGTTGACTGGAGTTATAGTAACTCATCTCGTCTGGCTATCCGCTCCTTGACGACGAATCTGTTGAGATCTCGAGTTCAGGGATTATGATCTGGTCGAAGAGGTACGAAAGTTTATGAGTTTATATAGAGGTTTCGGAATGAAGCAAAGTCGTGCACGAACCATCCAGGAAGATCTGCGGGAAATTTCAGCTTCTTGTGGACTCCAGGAGTTGGCCGAGTCAACAAAGAGACTCTTCCTGGCAATTTCTTTGCTGACGTCCCACACGCCGTATCCGAAACTCTAATGAGATCCAAACAATTTTTTTGTCTGAGTTGATCGGTTTATAAAGAGATAAAGCAAATTTAACCATGATGGATCTAAATGGTCAAATATACTCACGAATCGAACAAAGACGCCTGCGCATCCTTTTAAATGGTTCTAGTTCAATAGAGAGGGAGAGGATCGACCGGTGAGGGGAAGGGATAGATATTTCGAGGTCTGCGACGTCGTCAATGGCGGTCAGGCTGTATAACACGAGACTTCGTCCGAGTCTCTTGTAGGGCAGTGCTCGGATGAGCTCCTCTCTTTCACGCGTTCTTGTTGATCATGGAAACGCGTCGACAAAGTACGACCTTTGATGTGTGTGTCTGTCTAGTCCACGCGAGACTTCCCCGGCAGAGAAATGCCGGCACTCTCGAGAAAATTTAACACAATGTTATCTCCTAATCATGCGATGGTAAATCAAATTCCCGGTAGATTACCGGCAGTTCATTCCCTCGAAATTTAGCAGCTTTCTTGTAGCGGATAATAAGATTACTCTATAACTTTTTGGATTAAGATATTTAGAGGAATAGTATAATTTATTATTTAAGTAAATTATTAGGAGGGATTTCAAGGTATTTAGAGGGATTGTAATCCATCCAAATCCCTCCAAATCTTAATTTTGTAATTATTCCTATATGGGAGAATTTGGAGGAGCAATAAATTTTTAGACAAAAATATCTATCGTAACTTCTTATAAGAAACCCTAGACACGACATAATTCTGCATCATATAATTACACAACTACGTTTGTATTCCCCTACTCGACCACCACACAAAACCACAACCACAGCATGCCTTCTCTTGCTTGACCACCACCAAGTCACACCTACCGAGACTCCTGAGACCACCTCGAAATCACAACTTTGTTTGACCTTCGAGACTACCATGAAATCACCGTACCTCCCATATACCTCTCTCCCTCTCGATTGGTCCTCCGAATCAAAAACGGTAAAATGATCAAATTAACTTTTTATCCCTCAAATCCTTTATCTAATAAAGATATCCAAATAAGTGATTTAGAAAAACAAGTTATCCATTCAAATCATTCCCCTCCAAATAGAAAAAAATCTCGCAATGATATGGTGAGTAAGAACAAATCAAATTGCTTTGATTAGTGATGATTATAGCAGCTAATTGGATTATTAACATTAATTTACTTGTTTATCATATTTTAACTGATATTTCATCAAGCTACGCGGTGAGGTAGGATCGCCTAAAAATTTCTCCAAATGCCTCCTCTCCAAATTCCTTAATCTAAACAAGCTATTAATGAATAATAATTATAATGATTATCCGAGTGATTAATATTCATTGTTTTGTTTTCTTTGAGGATTCCCTTTTATTTTTTATTTTTCATTGTTACAGTTGATAGTTGAATCTCGTATGAAAAAAATAATAATAAAAAGAATTTCAGTATATAAGAAAGATTCTTCGGGACGATGGCAACTTCCACAGACGGTTGTCGGCTTCTGTCAATCGATCTCCCCCAATTTTGAAAAGATAAATTAGATTCGAGGAGGAGTAGGAGACGCTTATGGCGGTTCTTCCACTTCTTAAACCAGTCAAGTGAACATCATTCTCAGTAGAGAAAGAGGATCCATCAGCCAGTCAATGTCCACACCACAATCTACAAAATTTTCTCTGCTAATCTCCGCTTTCATTTGAGTCGGCTGGTAATCCTCGGCAGATCGGGCCCCGACAGGTCGTATAGGTCGCATGATCGTGGATGAGCCGGGCAGAGAGCAGCTTGCTCCGACCACGGGACGGATAAAAACTGTAAGACTTAAGGGGGCAAATTGTAATTTGTGCAAAATTTGGTGATGCAATTGGGGTATCACTAGTAGCGTGCTTCAATCTGAATTATACATGACTAGTCTAACAAGTGCGCACAATTAAAAAAAAAAGTGGAAATTTAGGTGATCGATTCGTTATACCGTTCAACAGTAAATTTAACATTAATTAAAAAAATTAATGATTTATAATAATTTACTCCATGTAGCTAAATGTATAACGACCAGAGAAATGCGTCGGTTGACGCTGTTATATCACCACCGCGGGCGGTGGGACCCACGTGTCAGGCGGGCGGGAGCCGCCGTGATCCTCCACATGGTCCCCATCGCCGCATGGGCCCGAGGAAACTTCATGCTTGACGAAACCTTCTGCATTCACTCAGTCATTCAACAGGCCCAACCCAAGCCCACCGTTAGGTTAGGCGCATTTTAGCCCCCCGGCGCACCCAAACCGACGCTCAACTCCTGCAGTTCTAACGTAGAGAGCCCGGGCGAATCGACAGGTATATTAATATTGTGTTATAAATTAATAAAATTTAATTATTTTTTAATTTTTTTTATTTTAAAGATTTTATTAAATAAATTTAAAATTACTGAATTTTATTAAAAAATTACATCAGCATTGTCACCATATATTTTTGTACACAGTACTCCCGCAGCATGCCTCCGCCCCACGGGCACAATCAAGTTTCGCCACGTGTCGTGTAGGGTATGCCTTGCTTGCGGGACCCACATACCAGGGAACTCAGGACGTACAGGCACCGGTTTCATGGTGTGTTTGATGATAAATTTTTAAGTGATGCTACCTTATTACAAGATATAATAAAGCATTAATTAAAATATAATAAATAAATAAATATTAATTATTTGAATACTTATTATAATTAATACTGAGTAAAGTAATTCAATTGATTTACCATCTGAAATTTTTTTCATGTTTCAGACTTCCCCTTCTTCGTTCCGTTCTCCTCATTTATTCGCTTCACGCAGCTCCTTTAAATCTCTGCGTCTGCTGGACTGAGAGAGTGAGCAAAGAGCCAGAGTGAGAGTTTGTGTTGAGTGTATTCAGCCATTAATCGGCGCCTGAGCAATTCCGGGACTGGCTCACCTACCTACTTCAACCTCCTCTGAGCTGTGCAGTGATTGCGGAAGCTCCAGCGCTCATGGCCCATGCTCTCTGCTGCCGGCCGATATAGATACGGTCATTCCGCCGCCGACAGAGAGCCGGGAGAGAAGATGGGGCTCCCCCGCCTCAAGATGGTGTTCCCTCCTGTTGGGTGTGGGCCACAAGCCCACAACCCGGAGAAAGGACGGCCCGTTGAAGCCCGAAAGACAGGCCCATCACCTTCTTCAACGCCTAGGCCAGGGTAGCTTCACCCCTAGCGCCGTCCGTACCACTGGCGCCACTTTGCATCTCCGGCGCCGACCTGTACGGCTGACGCCATCTGCACCTCTGACACCATTCGTATGCCAAAGATTACTTACCCCATAAGTCATGTTGATTTGTGATTATTTTATACAAATTCTTACTTATAAATAGACCCATGTACTACTTAGCAAAAAAAAATAGACCCATGTACTTACCAAAGGGGCTATCTATAGAAAAAATTCTCTCATTCTAGTCGATCACTGCTCTCCATTTCTCAACTCAACACCTCACTGCTCTCACCAATCCCACCACCATCACCATCCCCCGATGCCCAAGTTCCCCCTCAGCCTCAGGGGCACAGCTTTCCCCTGCTTCGCCGACAGCTACCTCTTCCTCGGCTGCGCCCTCATGGCCCTTCTGCTGATTCGTCTCCCCCAACCCCAGCAGCCCAGAGCCGTTATCCGGGCAGAGGATCGTGGTTGGAGGTAAGGAGGAGGATCGGTGCCCAGCGGAGCGTGTGCTGGACTCTCTCCACGACCCGCCAGAAAAGACTTTCTGCGACAACCCGGGGCTGAGCTACTCTATCGGGAAGCTGGTGAAGGGTTGGGACAAGAAAAGGGAGGAGTGGCTGTGGCGGCACCCCTCGTTCGCCGGCTCGCGGGATCGCAGGCGGCGCAGTGCCGGAACAAGATCGGGGACCACTTGCTGCCGAGGTTCTTCAAGAACAAGGTGGACTACTGCAGAATCCACGGCTGCGACGTGTTCTACATCAACGCCATGCTGCAGCCGGAGATGCACACCTGCTGGGCCAAGTACCCGGCGGTGAGGGCGGCCCAAAGGCGGAGTGGTTCTGGTGAGGGCGGCGATATGCACTGCCTCATATTAAGAAGTTCGATCCGCCACTGCTAAGGGCAGTGATCCGGTGGTCTAAAACTCACTTCCGTGCAACTTGGTGAGAACAATATCACGGATTCGAGTTTTCTCAGAGCAATATTATCAAAAAAAGGCTCTCGAGTTTGCACCTTGGCGGACATCGATTTCATGTATTTGGTGGTACTACGTTGACGGGACTGATTGTTCAGCTTATTCGATGTGTTCACAGTTGAACACGAAAACTTGAACGTAGCGGAATGATTAGGTCGCCACTACCGTTTTCATCATTTTACCAATAAAACGAAATATGATTGACCATCTACAGATCTGAATTCGAGTCTATTGGTTATTTACTAAGAAGTAAAACCCCTTCATAATATTTTTTTACTTACAGAAGTTGAATTCGAAATATTATTTAAAAATAAAAAATATCAGATTATCTCAATTTTACGATCTGTAATATGCCGCGGGACAATATGGTGGGACAGGAATCTTTTTTTTTTTTTTGTTTTATCAGAGGGACAGGAATCTTTTTTTTTTTTTTGGTCGCCAGCCACGGTATCCAAGCAGGCCCCACCAGCGGTGAGATGGCATCTTTCAGCCAACCATACTTGACTAATCCGTTGGTCGCCCCGGGTCGCACGCCTGGCAATGGCGGGTGAGGCTCCCAAGAGGGGTGTCTGCGTACGTGAGGTCTCGAACCTGAGACCTCCTTAAGCGGCACCGAGCTGCTTACCACTCGGCCCAACCCCTCTTGGTGAGGGACAGGAATCTTTACTGTTTGTTCGAAGGCGGGGAAAATATTAAAGTCAGATCGATCATGACCGTACAATTATTAAGATTGAGAACGCTTTGGTATCCCACGACCCTTTCTTTTCCCTTTTTTTTTCTTGGTAGATTATCCCACGACCCTTTTCAATAAAACGAACGGTCGCAAGGAAAATGGTACGTAGCCCCTGGAGAAATATCCAATCCTGCACTTACTCTCCCATCTAACGGTGAATGAGATTTTTGAATTTTGTCCCTTTAAGAAGATATAACACAGCTCCGTGCTTCTCTTTTTTTTTTTTTAAGTGTATAATGAGATAAAAGAAGAGATAACAGTGAGACGGAAACTCGCACTGATATGAATTGAACCAACGATCTCTTAATCACATAACCTTGAACTCCTCTTCTCACCGAGTTACATGCTTAATATGTTAACTTCCATGTCCTTGCATTTTTTTCTGTTTGAAATATTAGTATTCAAAAGTCCAACGGGTCCTGACTAATCTTATTTGAGCCGGGCAGGCCCTAGGTAAAACTCTTCCAATTCAAATTTTCTCAATTCATTAGATTTAAACCCGAGACCTTACTTAAGAGAAATGCGTGTTCTACCACTTCAATCGTTCGACCTTATTTTTTGCATTTTTTTTTCTATTTGTAGAAGGAAAGCCCAGGGTCAAATGAAAAGAAAATGTTATTTCATAATGAAAATTTATATAAGATACAAGTCTGGTAAATTTTTACACCATATTTATATTAGTCTAAAGATTTGTGGGATTAATTTTCATTTTTAATTTTTTTTGGGTTTTGGAGAACATTCATTATTTGCATTATATCTAATGTTAAAAACTAACAACGGGAATAACCAGTAGTAACAACTCAATCACTTCCGTTACATATAATTCGAACTTCTGTGTTCATTTGTGGGCATATTAGATGAACTGAATAACCTGTACCGATATCGGTCCCATCAACGTAGCACCATCAAAGGACTTATATAGTCTAACAAGTCGGTGTCCGCCAATATCTGGGCTCAAAGAGTCCATTTTAACAATTTTACTTAGAACCAGACACGAATCGTGACCTCGACCTCACCAAATCATAAATGAGCAAATTTTACACCATGAGATTACTGCCCTTCATTTCTTTTTGTTATTAGTGCATTGAAATATAGTAGGAGACAAGCAAAGCCATATGTCTGGATAAAAGAGAGAACGACAACATAAAATTCATAAAATATTACACAAAATATATTAATTATATTTATATTTATATTAAATTATTATTTTTTCACTTAAAAATTCATCATTTAATTATTCTTTCAGTTTCGGTCCTCTTGACTTAATATTTTAAATCCGTGCTCAGCTATTTATACAAATAATAATAATAATAATAATAATAATAATAATCATGCGCTTCTTCTTTAAGTGCTCGTTCTTATCTCTGACCTCAGATCGCTAAATCCAGCAGGCAACAGCAGCACAGTGCCAATAAGCTGCACGAAAAACATTCGCATTAGAGACATTGCTTGCTCGTACTAATTAGAAACATAGGCATCTGTCTAATCTCGTTCCTGTTAAAATTATTCAATGCAGGTTGATGAGATCAACCGATGTCGGCATTTTCAAAATTACGTGAAAATAAAGATTTCTTGGAGTAAAAATCTAGGATGATCAGAATTGGTTTTTCTTCATCCCGAGATTGTAAGTCCGTGAAAATTTGAGGTCCCCTTAAAGATGTTAGATTAGAATAGAGAGGTGTTACCGGTACTCACCATGCGTCGAGAAAACCGGCTTCCTTTCGCCGGGGCGGAGGCGGTTGGTACGGCGGCGGTGCAGCGTATGGATATCCCGTACCCGGTGGCGGTGGAGGGTATCCCGGTGGAGGATAGGCTGGCGGAGGGTGACCGACGGCTGCCGGGTACCCTTGTGAAGGATATCCATCCACTTTCGGGTATCCTGTCAATTTTCCATTGTTATTTTCATTTAAAAATATCAGAAACAAAAATATTAAAATCAGCTCCAATCTTAAAAAATATATATATATTTGGACTGATGGTACTGCTACAGAAAAGGAAAAATTAGGAGGTGACAATCACTAACAGATGAAAAAATAATCATAAGCGGATGAACTCTTTTATCTGATTTACACAGTTGGTATAAACTATCGGATTAAACTTAAACTTTTCAGTAACTGAACGAGTAAAACTCCCGAGAAGCGATGCAGAATTTATAAGAGAAGAATGTGCCATATACCTTGCGGAGGAGGGACGCCGACGGGTGGCTGATTCGGGTTGTAGTAACTCATCTCGGGTATCCTTCTCCTCAACAACGAACTCGTCAAGATCTCGAGTCCAAGGATTATGATCGGGCTGAACATATGCCAAGGTTGATGAGTTTATATAGAGGTTTCGGAATGAAGCAAAGTCGTGCGTGAACCATCCAGGAAGATTTGCGGGAAATTTCTGCTCCTAGGGGACGAGGATCGCCGTTGACTCTTCATATGTACTTGTCGGACTCCAGAGGTCGGGTCAAATCAACAAAGCAAGTCTCTCTGGAAATTTCTTTCCAGCGTGTGCCGTGCACCGTACCTGAAGCTCCGACGAGATCCGAGCAATTTAGGTTTGAGTTGGATCGATTTATAGAGAGATTAAGGAATTTTTGCCACGATGGATCTAAATGGTCCGTGCCTTTCTCCGAGCCGATGAAAATGTACTTACGAATCGGGCAACGACATCTGCTTGTCCTTTTAAATGATTCGAGCTCGGTAGAGAGGAGAAAGGATAGACGAGTGAGAAGAAGCGAGAGACATTTCGATGTTTGCGATGTCGTCGATGGCGGTGTCGGGCCGTATAACACGAGATTTCGTATGAGTGATGTATAGCCATTTGTGTTGTTGAAACTCTTGCACATGTTCTTGTTGGACTCCCCACTTTCACATGTTCTTGCTGGACGGGGAAAGGCGTCGACAAAGTACGACCTCTGATGTGTCCCTGTCATGTGAAACTTCCCCGGCAAAGAAATGCCAGCACTTCTCAAGAAAATTTTACATCCATCTTATCTTATAATCATGTGGTCGAATAAATAATAATTATTAAACACTAAACTGTATTATACAGGGAATTGTCAATTATATAATTGAATGAAAAATTATATACTTTTATGCAATAATATTTGATGTAATTACACAATTGAGCATTAATTTTTTAGTATTTTGACCCTTATAGTGTGTGTCATAAAAAAATAAAATTAGAGGGTAGTTATGAATTGAAATGGTAGTTATACTTTTATAAGTGATTTTTTAATTTTATCTTCATTTGTATTTTTCTTATTGGTTAAGAAATTTATGATCATGGATATTGGTAGAGAGAAAAAAACACTCTTACTCCTCAACCTTTTGTATTTTTATTATTTTTATCATAAACTTTTTTTTCATTCGTATCATCAACCTCTTGAATTTTTGTCACTTTCATTCTACTTTTCCTTTTTCCACCCAAAAAAGAAAATTACATTCAAAAATCATTTTTCAACAAAAATATCTTTTTAAAAAATTATATTTTGTCTTTGATTAAGGAAATATTGATTATTAGCAGGTGTCCCTTCTAAAATTAGAACTCATTATTCTTCGAATGAATCACGAATTTTATAATGATAATAACTATTAATCAATTTTGAATGTAGAATATGTCTTAATTTTAAAGGAGATATGACTATCAATAAAACCATACCCATACTTTCATTTTCATTTGTGTTTTCCTTTTTTCTTTATTTTTTGAAAAATACTTTTTTTGTTCAAAAATAATTTTTGAATGAAATATTCTTTTTTGATGGAATATACTTTTTTGGATGGAAAATGTAACTCAAAAGATTGATGATATGAAAGATAAAAAATAAAATTTGATGATAAAAAACGTAAAAGCGTAAAATACTGAGAACTAAAAATGTGATTTACCCGTTTTTAGAAGATTGAGAAAGAGATCAACCGTTTATATTATCCTTTAAAATGATAGAGAGGATAATTATTCAAGTGATTAATATTAACGACAGTGGCAACCTCCGCGGTTGTCAGTTTCCGTCAATCGACCTCCGCCAATTTTGGGAAGTTAAGTTAAATTTGAGGAGGAGACGGAGATGATTATGGTGGTTCCTCCACTTCATGAACCAGTCAAAGTAACATCATTCTCAGCAGAGGAAAAGGATCCAGCAGCCCGTCAATGTCCACACCACAATCTACAAAATTTTCTCTGCTGATCTCCGCTGATTCGAGTCGGCTGGTAATCCTCGGCGGATCGGTCCCTGATGGGTTGTATAGATCGCATGATCGTGGACGAGTCGGGCTGTTCCGACCACGGGATGTCCGACTCGGTAATGTCGAGATTCAGGCATATCAGTTATGAGTATGCTACTACCCGGCACACGTGGTTTGCGGGCTATTGCGTGTGCCCCGAGGAGGAGGTGTCGCAACCACCGCTAGTCGGGCCCGGAAGGCGCTCGGATACCTCGGTTAACAAAAAAAAAAAAAAAAGTTATGAGTATGCTACAAATGTTTAGGTGGGAATACTGGAATAGATAAAACTGCAACACTGAAGGGCAAACTGTAATTTGTGTGAAATTCGATGTTGGCTTAGTAGTTATCTCACTGGATCTCCAAATGAGTGATTCCACAATCGATCCGTTGATTGGGAAGGTCACCAGAAATTTTCTCAAGAATCATAGCCTGACCACATTTTTTTTTTTTTTTGATATCGATGGGCCTGACCACATATTAGTTCGAGATGCATTTCGACTGACCGAAGATACTGTGCGGTTGAAAAAAAAAGGAAGTGTATAACCACCCGAGATATGTGTCGGTTGATGCGGTTAAATCACCACCGCCGGTGCGGCCCACGTGTCAGGCTGGAACCGCCGTGATCCTCCACACGATTCCCATCCCTGTCCCCCATGGGCCCAAGGAAGCGCCACACTTGACGAACCTTCCGCATTCACTCATTCATTCAATAGGCCCAAGCCCACCCTTAAGGTTAGGCGCATTTTAGCCCCCCGGCGCATCCAAACCGACGCCTAACTCCTGCAGTTACTTCTACCGTAGAGGGCCCGGACGGAGCATGTCTCCGCCTGACGGGCACAATCAATTTCGCCACGTGTCATCTCGTGAATGCTATGCTCGCGGGACCCACATACCCGGGAACTCCGGGCGTACGAGCACCGGGTCGTGGTGTTTTTGTGACTTCCATTCTCCGTTTCGCTGGAAAAAATTTTGAATATTACTACCTCATAATAGTTAAAAAAAGAGTCAACTAAATCACCTTAACTTATAATAATTATAGTAATTATTTGAATAATTAATATTAATTTATTAATTTATTATATTTTAATTAATTTTTCTTCCCTCACATGGTACGGTAGGATGTTTTCCTTCCGCCCCATCTTCCTCATTTATTCGCTTCACGCTGCCCCCTTAAATCTCTGCGTCTGCTCGACTGAGTCAGAGTGAGCAAAGAGCCAGAGTGACAGTTTGTGTGTGTGTACTCCGCCATTAATCGACGCCTGAGCAATTCCAGGATCGGCTCACCTACCTAATTCAGCCTCCTCTGACCTGTGCCGTGACTGTGGAAGCTCCAGTGCTCATGGCCCATGCTCTCCGCTGCCAGCAGATATAGATACGGTCGTCCGGCCGCCGACAGAGAGCAGGGAGAGAAAACGGCGCTCAAGATGGTGTCCCCTCCCGAGCTCTCTCACCAATCCCACCACCATCACCATTCCCCGATGCCCAAGTTCTCCCTCAGCATCAAGGGTAGAGCTTTCCCCTGCTTCGCCGACGGCTGCCTCTTCCTCGGCGGCGCCTTCATGGCCCTTCTGCTGGTTTGGTCCTTCTCCGGATTCGTCTCCCCCAACCCCAGCAGCCAGGAGCCGTTATCCGGGCCGAGGATCGCGGCTGGACCTGGAGGTAAGGAGGAGGATCGGTGTCCGTCGGCGCGTGTGCCGGACTCTCTGCACGACCCGCCGGAGAAGACTTTCTACGACGACCCGGGGCTGAGCTACTCTATCGGGAAGCCGGTGAAGGACTGGGACGAGAAGAGGAAGGAGTGGCTGCGGCGGCACCCATCGTTCGCCGGCGGTGGGCGGGAGAAGGTCGTCCTGGTGACGGGATCGCAGGCGGCGCCGTGCCGGAACAAGATCGGGGACCACCTTCTGCTGAGGTTCTTCAAGAACAAGGTGGACTACTGCAGGATCCACGGCTGCGACGTGTTCTACAACAACGTCCTGCTTCAGCCGGAGATGCACACCTATTGGGCCAAGTACCCGGCGGTGAGGGCGGCGATGCTGGCCCACCCGGAGGCGGAGTGGATCTGGTGGGTCGACTCCGACGCCCTCTTCACCGACATGGACTTCGCCCTCCCCCTGGACCGTTACCGGGGCTACAACCTGGTCGTCCACGGCTGGCCCCACCTGGTTCACGAGAAGAAGAGCTGGACGAGCATCAACGCCGGCGTCTTCCTCATTCGGAACTGCCAGTGGTCCATGGACTTCATGGAGGTATGGGCCGGCGCGGGCCCGCAGAGCCCCGATTACGAGCGGTGGGGCCAGGTCCTGTCGTCCACCTTCAAGGACAAGCTCTTCCCGGAGTCCGACGACCAGTCCGCCCTGATTTACCTCATCCTCAAGCACCGGGACATCTACGAGGACAAGATCTACATCGAGGGCGAGTACTACTTCGAGGGCTACTGGGTCGAGATTGTCCCGACTCTCAACAACGTCACCCGCAGGTGAGAAAATTACCCGGTCGCCGCTGCATGTCATATGCCCACTGCAATTGTTCTTGCCCACAATGCTAAAAAATTTCATTTAGGTGTGATTGATTCTGTTCATTTTAGACTGCCTGAATGATTGATGAATCTTTCGATGGCCCACCGATTTTTGAGGTCTGATTCAGGGTTTTGGCTTGTGTCTTGGAACAAGCAAGGGAGTCAAATTTGGGAATTGAATTTGAGTTTCAGATTGATCTTTCAATACTTAAGTGGGAGAGTGTGATTAGTGTCGGTGGTTCGACTTAGTAGTTAGTATCACGTGCCTCGGTAAATGTGTTTGGTCTAGCTAGAATAAGTCAGTCTAGGTAGCCCGGTTTCAAGTTGAAGTCGGGTCGAATTTCCTCTATCTATGCCTCCTAAAAATGTCCGATTGTCGCAGGTACATGGACATTGAGAGCGGCAGCGGCGATGACGCCCGCACCTTGAGGCGGCGGCACGCGGAGAGGGTGAGCGAGTTCTACGGTGTCCAGTGGGAGCGGCGCCTGCGGGAGGCCGGCCACGGGCCAGGGAGCAGGAGGCGGCCGTTCGTCACCCACTTCACCGGGTGCCAGCCCTGCAGCGGGGACCACAACCTGATGTACTCGGGGGAGTCGTGCTGGAGCGGGATGGTCAGGGCCTTGAACTTCGCGGACAATCAGGTGCTCCGGAACTACGGCTTCATGCACCGAGATCTGTTGGACTCCGCCGCGGTGGAGGCCGTGCCGTTCGATTTCCCGGCCGCCGGACCGGTCTAACGGCTTAAACCCAGTTGAATTATTATATTATTAATTTAGGGGAAGAGATAGAGATTGAAAGGGTAAATTTTGCCTGTTGGTTTTTGTTCAGTTTCTTGGGGGTTGAGCCATGCGGATGTCTGTCAGCATAAATGGTTATATAATTAATTAATTAATCAAATGAAGGAAAAAAATAAATAAATGTGGTTGCTTCGTTCTAGAAAGCAGGTTCTTTAACGAGCTGTTGCGCGAAACGCGAAAACAAATTCAGATTATCCCACGTGGTTAGTCATCAGACTCGTAACAAGTTATAGTCATCTAAAAATTGTATTTTTTTTAATAAATCATATGAAAACTTTATATATAACTTGAGAAAGAGGGCAAAAATTTATTTTTTTAAAAACAGATATTTTGTTTCTTTCCTTGATCTATTAATTCTAAATAGTATTTTGTTTTTTTCTCTAAATAATTATAATAATATATCTCTGGAAGGAAGATCCAGAGACGTGCTAGTGCACCATTAGACAGGTTCTCTATACGCGGATATTGCATTCGATCTGGTCTAGAATAATCAGTCCCTCACTTTTTATGGTCCAATCCGAATGATTAATTTGCGAACGCTTTCCTCCGGATAGATGAATTTTCGGTTTAAATCACTAGTATTCAGAATTCCAATGGATTTTTATTAATTCAAAACAAGTCAGAAGAGTCCATTGATCGGTAAATCTCTCCAAGAAGAATAGGCCACTGCCCCAGCCTTTGCTGTTGATCCCATACTCTGGTCAAGAAACATAGGTTTATGAACATATGGTGATTCAATAGTTGCTGAAATAATGATTATGAGTCGTTAGATTTTTTTAATTATTTTAAATTATTAATTATGAATACAAATTAATTTAATAAATGATTAAGTTAGAGGATAGTATAATTTCCCATGGGTTTAATGCGTTCATTTTCCCTATGAACGTCTACGTCTTGTATTTTATGGCCAAAAGCAAAAGACATGTTTGGCTCTGTGTCTTTAAACAGATGCCATGGTTGTCGATCCTGAGCGATTCTCTTTCTTGCTTATTTTAAGGAAACTTTTCTTCTTTGCAATTACAAGTTTGACAAGAAACAACAATATAAAAGACTTAATAAACCTCCTGGTAGACCCACCGAAAGCCATTATAGGAAACCAAATTCCTAAAAGAGAATTCACACTATATGGTGCAATCACTCTTTATCAGCTCTGGTAAGCCAGAACCAAGAAGATCTATGATAAAGCCACAATAACCCTATGAGCCTCCTCAACAAAATAAGACTAGACTTCGAAGAACATAATAAAGCTTTCCTCATCAGTAAAGCAGAAATCAGTATTCATAAGAATGTCACCCTTTCGCCTATTAGAGAAGGATGGATCCGAATCTTCACGGATTCAGCCTTTTTAGGACATAACTCATGTCTTGCAGGAAGGGCGCTCACAAGCACAAATTCACACCTCAGCTGGTTCCAAAAATCAAGAAGCTACTCTCCACAGCAAGCAGAAGCCGAAGCTATTCTCCTAGCAATCGAAGTGGCAGTAAATCAAGGATGGCAGCGCATCGAAGTCTTATCCGATGCCCAGACAGTAGTCGACGCAATTATCCAACCCGACTCTATGCCTTGGGAGATCAAAAGTCTCATTTTGAATATAAGAAACGTTTTGTCCAAGTTTAAGAGCTGGGAATGTAAATGGATAAGTAGAGTAATGAACGGTGAAGTGCATGCATTAGCTCAATTAGGACAGCACAGTACAGTGGATGGTCTCTGTGTTTTTGAACATCCCATGTCGGTGAGGAACCAGGACGCTGCTATTGTAGCTCATGAAGATTAATTATATAAATTTTACTTATCAAAAAAAAATTACAAGTTTGACAAGCGTGCAAAACTTGGAACTTTTGAGTGTGGTTGCAGGAATTAATGTTGGATTCTTCAAAGTAGCAAAAGTATTGTATGTAATGGGTATAACACGTGATAGTACTGACGTAACGGTGATCTTATTTAGTACTAAGATGAGAGTGATTAGTTGGACAATGCACCAGGTGTTCCATAACGACCTTCTTGCGGAATGGACGGCCAGGATGATTCATCCCAGCTGCACCCGCGAAGGAGAATCATTGCATAACGACCGTCTTCTGCTAAAATGAGTGGATGGAAAGTCTTGTGGTGACGATAAAGCAAACTTACAGGAGAATGCTCTGAAATCTGTGAGTTCCCTCTATCTCTCTCTCACCACAGAGGAACCTCCAGCAATGGCGGCTTCAGTCCCATGCCTCACTCACCCTCCCTTCACCATAAAAACATCTTCTTCTCACCCATCCTCACCTTCTCTCTGCAGCCTCAGTTCACATCCGGTGCTGGGAATCCAGCGAGTTGAACGTGGGCTTGTTGGACACTGTAACTGGTCTCGAGCAAAGTGTCATCTCGAGCTTCGAAGAAATGGGGGTCATCCTGAAACAGACAACATGGAACAGGTTCTGATTGTTTCTCCTCTGATCTTTTTATCTTTCTGATTGTTTCTCCTCTGATCTTTCTATCTTTAAAAGTTCAGCTAAGGAGTTTTTGTGTTTAATAGAATTCCTAATTTACTCTCCGTTAGTGTCCAATGGCTGGCAGACAGGGAAGAAACTTGTTGGCTCAGTGCTTCAGCAATTTCAGCACAAAGTTCTCCTTGGCATCCCTACTTGGAGCTATCTCGGCCACTGTAATTGACTTCTCTTGATCAATCTGCAACTTCTGTTTTATATACTACCTCCACATTTTGTTACCCGGAAAATTTGAGGCGATTCATAGAGGACTACATGACAGGTTGAGCTGCCGGCAATGGCAGTCACAGGAGTGAACGATGAAGAAGATCTTATATGGACTCTAACCCAGCTGGGAATCGTTGCCTTCTTGTATTTCATTGTTGCACCAGTTGAGTGGTCGGAGTTTTCCCCATCTTCCTCATCTCACTTTGCCCGGTTAATTTACAGCATCCCATCTTTCACTCAGTCTGAGGTTTCCTTCTGTTACAGCCGATCATCATGAACTGGCTGAGAATAAGATGGTATAAGAGGAACGCCTTTGAGATGTACTTGCAGTTCATGTTCGTCTTCATCTTCTTTCCCGGGTGAGTCTAGCCTTCGAAATGTACTTGCAGTTCATGTTGCTGTTGTGTTTGTCTGATTCAGAATCATAATAAATATTCTAGCTTTCCTTTCGTAAATTGCAGGGTATTGCTGTGGGCGCCATTTTTGAACTTCAGGAAATTCCCGAGAGATCCGTCCTTGAAGTATCCATGGTCTGTGCCGGAAAATCCTACACAGGTCAAAAACTCGTACCTCAAGTACCCCTTCGCTGAGCCTGAAGATTATGAATGACTGGTGCCCAACAAGTTACAGACCAAGGGACTGGAAAGAGTATGCTCAATTGCTTCACTTCCTGCACTTCTGAAAGCTTGACCCGAACATTGTTCGTGCAAGCACCATTAAGGAATTCCATAGACTTCTTGATACCTAAATGCTCGACTAAAAATTCATCCTTCTTCGGCGATATCTCGTCATGTATCAGCACATTGTCAATTCAAATTTCTAGCACATATCGTATCAGGCACTGGTGCAGACAGGCCCACGGAGACATCAAGATCCCGGGGCAGCCTTGTGTCACGATTCTCAACCTCTACTCCAATCGTTGAATCACGTAAAAGTGAACTACCCATCAATACAGAGAGTACATTCATCTTGTGCCATATTTGACGATTCTCAACTATCTCTGGCCAGTTATCTTAGCCTTTCTTTGGTGCTTTAATCTCCACTATTGGCAGAAGGAGCAGCGTTTCCTGCGAAAAGGATAAATAAGTCAAAATCAACAGGAAAGTTGGCAAGACATGCCACTTCTAGGTGTCCAGTGCGTGCATTAGCTCTTGATACACTGTGTGGCCCATCTAATCAAGTTCAAACCGATATCAACGACCCAATTGACCCAATTCATTAAGCTGTAACAAAAGGCCACATTTGGCAAGGTTTAAACTATCGTAAAAACTTCACTGGAATGAGTTCCATATCTTAATCGGCTAGATGAAACTACCACCAACACCGATGCACCAACCCAGAAACTAACCTACCTGTTTTCAGGTGAAAATCGAAACTTGGTGCTCACCAGCTGCAGACTTCACCTGGGCATTTTGTCGAACAACTGGAGGTAGCGATCGCCCAATCACCTTCCCTCGACGGGCCTACTCTTCCCTGAGCTTTTTCTTGCGGATCCTTTTCCTCTGAGCTCTCGTCAGCTTCCCATCCCCACCTTCAACTTCACCTTCTTCGTCTCTTTTCGACGAACCACCTGACCATCCCGGACCATCCGCACTTAGAAAGCATCAATAAAAATAAAAAAGAGCTCAAGAGCCTTTTCTCCGGTGGGCAACTGAAAACGTCTGTCAGTTAATTATCAAATCTGGAACAGAGCCCCTTCAAGGATCCTCTCTTCCACATTCTGTAAGAAGAGTTCAACAAACAAAAAAGCATAGTTAAAAGCGTTAAAAAAAAACTGTTTTTATTGAAATATTAATATATCTGTCTTATTAAAATTTATTATTTTTATATTTTTTTAATTTTTTACTATTTATATAATATTTTTAATTAGAGTTCTCTATTTATTTAATTTTTTTTTATTTTTTAGGATTTAAAATAATTAATATATAATTATTAATTACTTGTAAAGTTCTTATTAAGTAAATATATCACGTCAGTATCACTTATATTCAATTAAGATTCATCATTTATTTAAAATTTTTTTATATTTTTAAAAATATCTTAAGATTCAATAATTATAATTATATAATTATTAATTAAATATAAAATTTTGATTAAATAAATATACCACGTTAATATTTCTTATATAAATGACCGGTCAGGCCAAGAATTTCTCCGGAGAGAGAGCGCCTTCGCGGTGGCCGGGAGAAAAACCGGCGTGTGAACGATCCGGAGGTAAAATTCCCTGCAAATATCAGAAATAAAAATAATAAATTATAGTCACGGAACCCCCCATCAGCTTTCGGGCTATAAGCACGTGGATCGTGAGATAATTCCCGAAGCAAGGAGAGAGAAGCTTTCGCCTTTCGGGATAGACCACGTCACGAGCTCAAATCGAACCGCCCGTCATGATGTGATTGGCCACAAATTAAAACGGTAAATAATTTATTAGTACAAGTAATTTAAGGGATTAAATAGATTAATCCTCTGATTAGATGGATAAAATGAGATAATTATTTTTTATGATTAAAAAATGTTAAATTCTAGTTAAAATGTGTGCCTAATAATTTTTTTAAATAATATTTCGGTTTAATAAATTATCTTTGGATGATAAAGAAATTGCAGCTTATATTATTGCAAGTAGCCGCGAGACTCGTCACGGAAATTTTTTATGGTGATAGCAAAATTCATTTTTCTAAATTTCTCGTCTCATATTTTTGCACACCTGATAATGTTAAGAAAATTAATAAATTCTAACTCATTTAAATTTAAGTAATTATCCTGATTCACGAAATTCTCTGTTCACAAAATTTGATCATGAGATCTTATACAAGGGGAAGGGACCGAAACATCTTTTTCGACGTATATCTAGCATCTAGAAGCCTGATGGGCTCCGACTAATCTAGGTTCGAGACGAGCCGACTAGCTGAGGAGATAAAACTGTTCTAGCATGAATTTTTTTCATTTATAAAATTTGAATTCGTGACATTACCATATTGGTAGGGACCGAATCATTTAAACCAACTAGCGATAGCGAGAACTTTTTAGCTTTTAATGAAGAGTAAATATTTCATGCGTAATACATAACGGATTCGTTGTGTAAATCACTGTTCAAATCTTAATACGTGTAAAGCTAGTTCTCGAAAACTATGAAAATTGTACATGTGTCAAGATCTGAGAGAGAGTTACGTAACAGACTCATTATGTATTACATACTGAATATTTACTCTTTAACAAATGAATGGTAGAACTGCGAGCGAAGAAATGCCGATACCTATTAAGGCCAACCGTAAAATAATCCAGTTTGGAGGACCTCCATGTGAGATCATTCAAACCCAACCCGACCCAACGTCAGTTCAAAATTAATTTCCCTATTTCCTTTTTTTTTTTAAATCCCTTTTCCGATCTTTTTTTCGAAAAGAAATTAGAATTCTGCTGGCCAAAACCAAAAAAAGGGGTCCACTTTTCACACCCGCACGAGACGGAAACACCGCCCAAAATTTTCTATCTATGACGCTGGATATTCAAAAATTTATTTGATTATAATTAATTTAGATTCGAGTTAAATTAGTATGCTAAGGGGATAAAGTTCTCATAACATGAACTAGACAAGGACCCGTGCTATACACAAAAAAATAAAAATAAATAAATATGAAATGCTGTGATGAATTCGTATAATTATATCATTTGTTTATAATTTAGTATAATTTAATTCATTTAAAACTCGTTAACTTATAATAGTAAGTAGAACATTCTCAACTTTTATCAGTAATTTTTTTTATTTTTACAATTTTAAATTATTCGTTCAAGAAACGTGATGAATTTTTGCTGCTAAAATTATACACGTGGAGTGAGATATGAAAACCTGAGCAGTTGATGAAATATGTTTACTATTAGGATCATAGATATGAGGTAAGATAAAAATGAATGAAATTATTATTTTGCCATTAATATGAAAATCAGATATATGTCATAAATTTTAACATGTAAATTATATTAAGAGTGAATAGAGAAAATAAAAAAGACACTAAACTTCTCACATGTTTATAATATAGATTTTCTTCATTTACAATACCAAAATTCAAAGGAAAAGAGCTATTATGTCATCTACACTGGACCACGTTAGTAGATCACCCAATTTTTCGTGAAAGTGCAGCTGGATTTATGAATTGAAAATTAGACCTTACACCATACATCCATGTAAGGAAAAATGCGATGACACTGTAGAGATTCGAATCCCATGTTGTAAAGATAATAAAAAAGAATCCCGAAGAGAATTAGTCTAGATTTTTAGGTGTATATAAATCTAAAACACTTCCTAGAACATGTGAAAATTTTACATATCATCGGAGAAGGTTATAGCATGAGCTTATATCTCGCTGACCTGAGAGAAAACTAGAAAAATACTCCGTTCGAGATCAATTATCGAAGGCGGATGTCTAAGGATAAGTGATAAAAATAAGCCGAGGGCTGAAAATTGAATCTCCCATAGTAAATAAAATAAGAAGAACCCACTACGTAAGGAGGATCGGTACCACCACCTGGAAGTTCAAGCTTTCAAGCAGATATGGACCAACAAAATTTTATGGGTCCGATGAAAATTTTATAGAAATATGCGAGGATGGATTTGAAGGGATGCATTGCAATCACCCCTTAAATTAAAAAAAAAAGCTTTAAAAATATTATTTGCACATTTTACTAGCTCCTTTTTTAATCAATATTTATCAGTGAAATCTCCCATATATCTTCATTTCTCTTTTTTAATCTCTTTTTAGGATTATATATTTTATTTTTATATTAAAACAATGAATCAATATGGATGGGAAATTTTTCTCTAGTTGCAGGTCTAGGTGTATGATATAGGACGTATTTACAGTTCACGGACATGCAATGTGTGAGCAAGGTGGTGTCGCCCTTGAATACTTCAGTTGTTTACGACCCGTATTGCGGCGATATCCTATGAAGTTTGCCGGAAGTTCGATTCCCGAACCTGGGCCACGCCCGCAGCTTCACTCGATGGGCATTATTTAATTTTTGTGTACATCTTTTGTTCCCTCACTTCCATTCAATTCCCACTGCCCAACTCACACCCTTAATTAATTTCACAAGGATGCCAACACTCTACTTTTAAAAAAAATTACTTAATTTATCAAAAAAATATATTCAAAATATTAATTATAGTTGATAATACTTGATCTAATTGTTTACGTGTGCATCTTTACAAATTTTATAAGTAACAAATTCTGTGCGTAGTTCAAGTCGTCTTATGATGTGTGTATATATACTACATGTGAACTCGTGCTATACACATATTTACCATATGAGAGAAAGATTATATAGTTATATATAAGTAAATTTACCGTCTACTCCTATTTATTCTTGATCTACTAGATATTAAAAATTAAATTTTATGCAGTAATAAATAGATTTTTTTTTTGCCACCAGTAATAAATAGATTAAAAAACTAAAAGATGCACAAAAACTCAATATTTACATATATCATATTGATGTATAGCTGAAAGATACTCGAAAAGCAAACGAAAAACCGAAAAATCAAAAAGTTAAAAAAAGGAAGTAGACAAGCAGTAGACAGACAGAGCAAAGCGAGGGTCACGGTTCCCGGCGCACGTGGCACTATGTTATTGGGTGGGAGCATAACAAAGGCAAAAGGGCAAAGGCGGTCAAAGCAAAGACCGGATAAGACCCCACCACCCGAGGCGTACAGTCAAAGCAAAAAAAAAAAAGGAAAAGGGCGAAAGTCCCGACCCCTACTGTCACGGTCAAAGCTGCTTAGCTGGAACTTTTGCTTCAAAAAAAACAGAACCGTCCGTGGGGCCCACCGGAGACAGTGATTAATTTATTAATTCCTTCCGGGTCGGAAAATTTATCAGTATATAAGTAATAATTTATAGCGACGAATGCTAAGAGCGTATAATTGGTCGAGTTCAGGATTGAACTCTTTCTGGAACCGATATCTAAAGATTAGTGACGAGTTTCAGATAATATAATATATTCGTTAGATGAATTTGTTAGTTATTACCGTATTAGATATTATCGATATAAAAAATAATTTATAGTTGAAATAATTCAATATTTTTCATTCTCCAGTCTTTAAGAAGGGGAAAAGTCATGTTAGGGTAAGTTTTCCCTCTCAATAAACTAATTCAAATCAAACATATTGAAATTTATTGAATATCTGAATATTATACAATACATGCAAAAAAAATGATTGATTTGTGGTTTTTTGGTCACTGAAGAATCTTGCATGTAATGGTATTATCGCATGGCAGTACCTATACGGTGACATCCGCTAATAAAATCATAGGAATTTTTTTGTAAAACCTAAAAAGAAAAAAAAGAAGAGAATCTTAAAATAACTTGATTTGATTGGTATATATCATCGCTAGGAGTGTAAATGAGATAATAAGATTCACCTATAGTTTGGGCTCGGTTCGATGAAAGATTGAATTGCTCAATCTTAATAAGCTCGAGCTCGGCTCGAATTCGTTATTCAAACTAGTCAAGCCAAATCTGATAATATTAGGCTCGTAAAACTCGCGTGTTGAAATAAACTTTTTATTTTATATAATAATTACTATTATTTTTTAATTTTAAAAAAATAATCAATACTATTATCTCAAATTCTTATTTAAAACCTTTATTTGATTCTTTTTACTCATTCTCGAAAACCCAATTGTAATTAATTCTCCCCATCTTCCTCCTTAGTCTTCGTCGCTCTATGCAACTGACACAATGATCACGTGCTCGAGCTATATTTTCTTTCTCGACTTGTCTCATATAAGCTCAACGAGCCTTTGTTTACTAAACAGTCGAACTCAAGCTTAAAATATTGGGCTCGGTCCGGCTTTACCCCGAACCTGAGCTTACAAATTAGTAAACGAGCTGAGTTTGAACATTATGGATTCGAGTTCGACTCGACTCATTTACACCCCTAATCACTACATAGATACTATCTCATGATAATGTGGTTGCACACATGAATTTCCGGGTATTAGCCAGACATTGGAATTTGAAGTGCGTGACAAAAAATTATTAGCATTACTGGGGATATTGGTATAATAGAATAATGGTTGGGACTAATTGCATTATGCACCCTGCATTTGTTTCCTCCCTCATTTTGCTTCCTATAGTTTTGGATGTCTCAATTTTCAGCCCTCATTACAAAGTCTCTCTTATCCCTACCTTTATGTACCTAATCCTATTTCCCTTGCTTAGAGTTAGATGTAAGGACCATGAAAGAAAATTCTATACAATTTTCCATCTAAAGAGAGAGAATGTTGGCACCCTAAGACCCTTCTCGGGTTTGGTCACTCTACTTGAAATTTAGAAAGTTTTTCCAGATGTTCATTTCATGCCACTGAAATTTCAAACTAGTCCTTGCCGTGACGGTCTCTTGCTCGGTTTCTTTTGCAGCATCGACGATGTGATTCGCCAACTCAATAACAGCATCG
Source organism: Lagerstroemia speciosa (assembly GCA_037672795.1). Taxonomy (NCBI): domain Eukaryota; kingdom Viridiplantae; phylum Streptophyta; class Magnoliopsida; order Myrtales; family Lythraceae; genus Lagerstroemia; species Lagerstroemia speciosa. Next base: position 5,450,451 of record CM075297.1, on the reverse strand, counting down.
TAGACTTCCGGGGGGTGGGACTGTGACAAGTGAAGCTACAGGGCCGAAATCGAGAAGACAGGAAAATGGAGGGGTCGAGTTGAAATAAACTATGATAGCTTAGAGCTATATTCGAACTTCGGTATAATCGAGGTGTGGGGCCCACTTGGCCTATCGATTATAGTAAAATGTCTGTTTAATTATTGTTATTTGCTTTCCCAGCCCCTAGCCTAGTCCCCCGTGGGGATCTGCCGGTTCCTTTTTAGCTTCGTGCGGGTGTTCTCTTTAATCTCTCTCTTACCTTTGTTTTTCGTTTTTTTGACCAGATCTCTGTTACCTCTGTTCCTGCTTTCATTTTTTCTGAAAAAAGTAATTTCCAAATATATCCTTATAGTAAAAGACGAGTTTGCCCACCGCGAGATATGGCCGTTTGATATGTTTTTGGAGGAAAATGTTGGCTGTGCAATGTGCATCCATCATTTTTGATCCAAACTAATGAAAGGAAAATGAAAACTCAGATTTCCGCCAAAAATCATTTCAAATATCGATGATTATATACAATGTCAATAAATTTGATGTGGCTCTGGATAGGACCTACCGAGTACCGATTGTGTCTGGTCCTTCGGGTTTGGATGTGTAAAGCAAGTAATATTTGCAGGTAAGTCAGATTCGAGAAGTGGTTCCTGGATCGACCTTTGAAACTTAAGCTAGTGAGAAAAAGGGTTGATTGATACCAGGACCTTTGGTACCCTTGGGTATTTATATGCTCTTAGTTGTGAATTCGTGCTAGTGTTAACTGATGTCGCAATCAGCTACTTGCCTTATAGTTAGCAAATTTGGTCAGGGATGCGATACATGATAAAGTATCAAAGTTCTGATTGATGGAAGGGAATCGGGCAGGATCGTGAGGTCTTCGACTAACAGAGGCCACCTACCGCGAGTCAACTTAGTCAGATTATGCCAGGTTTCTTTTCTCGGATGGAATCACCTTCGACTCGAGTCAGCCTAGGATAAAGTTGGTCGGACTCTGATAGGATCGGGTTCGAGTGACTCCTGCATATATTAGTATTTAATATAAATTACGGCATCTTAAGATATATTTATTATTTGCATCTCGTATTTTAAGTAAAGAATTATCTTCTATTTTAGTATATTTTCATCTCATAAAGAAAAGTATCCTCTATGGTATTCAGGGTAAAATTTCTCTTGTTTGATTATTTGTATGATAAAAATAAAGAAAATTTTAAATAATCCTATCTCACGATAAGGTAGTGATGTAGAACCAATCAAATTAATTTAATTAACAATAATTATAACAATTGCTCTGCTAATTAATACTAATTTATTTATTTATTATATTATAATTAATATTTTATCATATTACATGATAAAGTAAAATAACTTAAAAAATCACTAATTGTTTCCCCTGCCATGGAGCGGAAAAAAACTGGCTGGAAAAACAACCGCCAAACCGGAGCGCCCCAAATCCGTAATTTCATGAAAAGGTGGGGACTTCTACGCTACAAAGTGGCAGTCTAAAGTAAGCTTTCTTATAGTCAGTAACATAGTATAACGGTCAACAATAATTATGACGACAGGATGGGATTAATAAAACGTAATTATTTCACGCATATTATAATTTCATTTCATAATAACTAGATGAAAAATAATTAATTATAATCTATTAATACTTATTAACTTATTATAATTTAGTTAATATTTTTTCGTATAATATATGATATGCTCAGATGACGAAACAATTTCTAGTAAAGGAAGCGGGAGATAAGGGCAGGCAAGGCGAGGGGCTTGACTGCCTGCCGGGCGAGCGGACCGAGGGGTACCTTACCGTGTATACCCGGTAACTCCCGGTCACGATCTATCTCAAACAATCCGAAAAAAATATGTTTTTTTTTTTTATCGATGCATTAAACTCTGAGGATTAAATAAGGAAGAAATTCACAACTTCCCAAAACTACTATCCGTGTGGACTTAATAAATTGGGGGGACTTTTATTATTTTCCGTGAAGAAATGTTGTTATTATTGTTGGTCATAGAGGAGATTCGAGAATTCAATCTGAGATGAATTTAGTTTAATTTCATAAAATTTTATTTAAAATTTACTGATTTTATTTATATTTTATTAAAATATCTTATTTCACCTCCAAGAAATCTGTCATTTAAATCTTACTTCAACTTCATAAGTTGATAGTATACAGTAAGTTAAATTCAAGGTTCAACTCTCTCGGGACTGGTATTTGGGGGTCAATGACGAGCTCCGGACCTTATAATACATTACCCGGTGGGTTAGTTGATAATTACAGTATCTAACACTATCATATCAACAATAAAAATAAAGAAAGAGAAGATTAAAGAGGTGAAAGAAATTTCTATTAAACAAAGAACCGAATTTGATATTTCTTTATTTTGTTTGATATGTGGTCAAGGATGATGATTTACCAACGAAGGTTGGCGCAAGTGGAAGGGGCTTGTGTCGCTTAAGCAGAGGTGCCGGGTTCGAGCCCCTGTGAACGCAGCAAACCTTCTTGGGAGGGGTCCCCGGGAAACCGCCCGACAGTACCCCGAATCCGGATTAGTCGGGCCTTCGGGTACCGGATACCGGGTGGAAAACCAAAAAAAAAAAAAGATGATGATTTGAACCCATTATTAATATTATTATTACGAACTGCTACTTTCTTTTCGGGCAGCAAACAACTGTGCCAAAAGAAGAGCTGTGCAGCGGAGGAGGGAGAGGGTAGCCTTTTGTTTTTCAGAGTGGGATAGCCAAGTTCCTTCTCTTTTCTCTCCTCTTGTAAAGTGTATGGCCTTCTCCTGAATTTTTTCCTCCCAAATTCTTCACCTTTTCGGGTTTTCCCGGTCCGGATCTCTGCTTCCTTTCTCAAATTATCGAGCTTTTCTCTGGGTGGGATTTCCTTTCTTCGGGGGGGGGGGGGTTTTGTTCGACGATTTGTGGGAGTCGTCTTTCTTCTTGCCCTTTTAATCTTTGCTGTTGCTGCTGGTACCTTCTCTGGGTTTTCTTGATTTGACCCTTTTGAAGCTTGAGCAGGAAGCGAACGAAGGAGATTGATTGTCTATTCGTGTGCTCCTGATTTGCTTTGGGGTGATGATGGAGACGAGCCTCTTTTGACCGCAGAAAGTTATCATTGTTGGTTAGATAAAGCAGCTTGCTGAAAGTAGAAATGGAGTATGTTGTACAAGAGGAGAGAGAGTGGGAGAGAGAAAGAGGATTAGAAGTCTAGAAGCTGTGTTGCAATCTTCGACTGTTGCTGTTGGTGCAATGTGCCTTGGTGGGTGTTGAGATTCTTTTCGATTCTGTGGTTACTTGTTTTAGGTTTTTGAAGATGCCTCTGTATCAGCCTTCAATAAGGCAGGTGATTGCTGGTGGGTATGAGGACGGGCATGTTTTAGATCTGGACACGGCGGTCAAAGATGGGGTCCTCGGTGGTTTGACCGGTGGCATTGTGGGGGTGCCGGGCTCTGGTGGCGCTGTCTGCGGTGCCCCTGATAAACTGGATCTGAGGAGGATGATCGAGGAGCTCGATCTATCGGAGGTCCCTTCAGTGTTCATCTGCCCGATTTCCCTTGAACCAATGCAGGACCCTGTGACCCTTTGCACGGGTCAGACATACGAGAGGTCGAACATCCTTAGATGGTTCAGCCTGGGGCACCTCACCTGCCCCACCACGATGCAAGAGCTCTGGGACGAATCCGTTACTCCGAATAGAACCCTCTATCACTTAATCTATACCTGGTTTCACCACAAGTACTTGCATATGAAGAAACGATGCCAGGATGTTCAGGGTCGAGCGGGTGAGCTGATCGAGACCTTGAAGAAGGTGAAGGGACAGGCGAGGGTCCAGGCACTCAAGGAGCTGAGGCAGCTCGTGGGAGCCCACGGTACTGCAAGGACGGCAATCGTGGACAATGGAGGGGTCACTGTGGTCTCGGGGCTACTTGGCCGATTTACTTCCCATGCTGTGGGTTCTGAGTCTGTTGCAATTCTTGTTGGCCTAGATCTTGACTCTGATGCCCGGACGAATCTAATGCAGCCTGAGAAGGTTTCCCTTATTGTGGACATGCTGAATGAGGGGTCTATCGAGACAAAGATCAACTGCACCAGGTTGATTGGAATGTTGATGGAGGAGAAGGATTTCAGGTCGGAGCTCGTATCGAGCCACAGTCTATTGGTTGGGCTGATGAGGCTTGTTAAGGATCGGAGGCACAGTAATGGGATTCTTCCTGGTCTCAGCCTCCTTAAAACTATAAGCCTTCACAAGCAAGTCCTCAGCCTGTTTGTGAGCATCGGGGCGGTCCCCCAGTTGGTCGATTTGTTGCCTAATTTAGATCCCAGTTGCTTGGAAGTAGCCCTTTTCATATTGGATACCCTATCATCTATACCTGAAGGCAAATCGGCTCTAAAGGATTGTCCGAACACGATCCCGAACATGGTGAGGCTCCTAATGAGGATCTCAGAGGGCTGTACTCAGTACGCATTATCAATATTGTGGGCCCTCTGTGATTTCGCACCCGAGGAATGTTCAATTAGAGCTTTAGATGCTGGTTTAGCTCAGAATCTCCTACTCGTTATACAAAGTGGGTGTGACCCCTCACTGAAGCAGCGGTCGGCAGAGCTTTTGAAGCTTTGCAGCCTAAATTATTCAGACACAATTTTCATCTCCAAGTGTAAGCTAACAAGGACAATCCAGTGAGAGAGGAAGGTTGGTCAGTTTCTCATTTGTTGCCGTAAAGTTATTTGGGAATGAGATTCAGTGACTTCGAGAGCTCGCAAAGAGATGGACAGAGCTCCAATGAGGACTCTGGTGCAAGGGGTTTGAGGTGCAGACTTGCTAGATCCCTTGTAAGTATCAAAGCAATTTAATTATCAGACAGTTGATTTGACGAACAATGAAGGGTCATAACTCGGAAATTCATAGTACTGCCTGGAGCTGGTCCATTCCCCGGTGTCCTGTATTGGATACAAGACCGATTGGTTTCTGAATAAGCCCCTTGAAGAAGAGAAGTGAAACGCTCAAGGAATGTGAAAAGAATTGTTTAATGAAGGAACCTATTGCCATATTTTGTCGAGCTTGTGAATTGCAATTGTAATTGTTGAGGGGGCTGCCCTGCTCCTTGGATTTTGCTATAAACTTGTAATTGTAGAGAGAGAGACGGGGGGTGGGGGGTGTTGTGCTGATGGCCATCAGATGTCAATTCAATGTTCATAATGCAAGAAATCACGTGAATATGTCTCATTCTCAAATTCTCAATTAATTACACAATGCTCAATTTGCCATGCTCTGATTCTCACTGTATTTTATAGATAGATCTTCTCTGAGACTCACTATGTTCCTTTCAAAGAGGAAATTGCTCAACGCCTGCCAGTTTTGGCAAAATGTACACCCAAAATTTTGGATCCAAGCAACAGGTCAAGAAAGTGACAACCCGAGAATAGTGCTGTTGTGTTTTGCATTTCCGGTTTCCAGGAATCTTCGTTCAAATTCCACAAAATTAATTATAGTGGTTGAATGTGCATACAGACAGATCTGTGCATGTAGCATTTCTTTGTTGCCAGTGGTAATATCTGCTTGAGGGAAGATCTGAGCTGCAACTACTACTTACTGTGAAGAGGTATCATGCACCATTTCTTGCTGTTATCTGATGTTCTTTTTCCATTTAGTCTTCTCTTTCACTTCTCTTCTAATGGATATATTAACTTGTGACTCTTTGCCTTGTGTCTCAGTGGCTGGACGGTCAAAGGAGGAAGCTCATTTCAATGCATACAGTGAAAGTTTCCAATTAGACCAACCACAGCGTCCATCCTTCAACAGCCAGTTTGCTGTATTGATCTATAATGAGCTTCTTTCACTTGTCTTGATAGGTACATGTCTAAGACAGTTTACAAAATGGTTAAATATGCCCAGGACATTATCTGGGTTGCCGTTTGTTCCAACGGATTCTTGAAAAACTTCTTGTGCTGGGTTTCAGTACCTTAGTTTCAATTTCGTTGCCCAGTCTTTGTTTGTAGTTTCTGACTTCAAAGTCCTGTCTCAACTTTCCGTGAAACTGTTTTTTACCGACAGCTTTTCTTCTCCGAGTGTCTGTCACAGGCTTATCTCAACTTTCTTTCCTTCTGTTTTAGATTATTAGATCTAGGGCCCTTTCTGGGTGGGGCTCATGTTACACCTGATGTATTTGGCCCAACAGAAAATCAAGGTCATGTCATCAAATCTGAACTATTTATGTTTTATTACTGCACAACATGCTCTGTCCTGTTTCTTGAATTTTTTTGTTAACTGTTTCTGCCCGTCTGGAAGTCCAGGAAGTCAACGGTTTGATCTTCTTAGTAATCTGCTGCAATCAATTGATACTTCAAGCCCGAACATCACTGATGCTTTATTATAATGCAGACCACTGCCATTGTAATTTGTGGTCCATCGTAGATAGGTCCGATCTTCCCTGACCAGGTCCTGGGTGTTTGATCTAATGGGGCCCTGTGCTAATATTGTTATCCATTCTGCGCTATTCGACCTGCTCATGAGAGACTGCACCTCACACGAATGAGTCTGATCTTACTCGATCGCTGGAACTCTGTCATCAAAAGTTGCAACATATGGGAGCCAGCAAAATCACTGTCTCGAATTCATCATAACTTTTTGAACTAGGTCTCTGGTTAGTAGAAATCTACCTGTAATGATCGTGTTCTTTGAAATGTAGAAAGACCGGCTGCCATGGATCTCTTCGGAGCTCGACCTCAAGCATGCCTTTGAGGTACCTCACTTCTGATTCTGAATCCCTTTCAGTAGTTAATTTCTTTGGTTTCCCTTGCATGGTCTCCCAGCAAATTTTGTCATAGAAAAAAGCCAACACATATACTCAGGAACACGTTCCAGTATCCGATATTGTCCTGTTTCAGTAATCTGGGAATGTATGTCATGCAGTCACGAGAAACATCTCCTTTTAAGTTTCTCTGTCCTTGTTAATTAATCTCACACACATTTGATGATGGATCGACCTCTACAGTGGCCACTTGGCTATGAAATACAGAGACAAAAGACTGTTTTCTACTGGGCGATCAGGAATCGGTTCGATCTATACCACCGACTATGATCAAGCATGTGAACAAATTCAAGAGATAGTATTGCATACCGATGTTCGCTCACATTATCTTATCCAATCCAGCTTATCAACAAAAAGTTACATCCTTTCAGCCGTCATAAGCATCTGCATCACACAGTTTCGTCCACCAGAAGTCGGTTTTGTCTGAATGCCGAGCTTCGATCCTCAGAGGCTGACAGCGTATAAGATCAGAAGTTCTGCATTACAACGGAACCACTGGCTCAGCCACGGTTGACCATGCCAAATTGAAATGGACGAGCCAGTGAAGACACTCGCTGGACAAGATAATGTAAGAACGGTGCATTCTTAAATTGTTTTCCAGAAATATTTAAGTTATTATTGTAGTTGGGTCCAAAAATTAATTGTTTTTTGTTGTGAAATATAAAATATTAAAAATTGGGATATTTGATTTTGGTCAAAGGGGCCACTGATTGGTCCACCAGAAGTTCGAGTCCTCCCACCACGATGAATTATTGGAAGTTGTCCCATTGAATTATCTTTTATTTATTAATTATTTTCCTTTTCCGATTTTGCACCACCGGATATTAAAAAATCTAATTGTTTGTATAATTAATTCAAATTTCGAGTTAGATCAGTCTATTAAGAAGTAGATCTCTTTAAATTATAATTTTTTTCATTTACAGGATTAAAATACTAGACATGATCTATAAGAAAGACGCGAGAATCACCTCAATCAATTCATATCAGTAGTGATTTATTAATTTTCCATCAGTGAGGATTGCATGCTATATTGAAAGAGTACAATTTTACGTCGAAAAAATAAATTGAAAATCCTGTGAATATAAAATCATTAAATACTACCGACCACTTATCAGTTTAAACTTTTGAATCAAGTAATGACTTGGTGAAAATTTAATATAATATCAGAGTTAACTTATCGAGAATTTAACATGCTACTGTGGCCGAATGTGAATAGCTAAGAATTGTACTAAATGTGGCAATGGTCTTTCTATTTTTGGAATCGGATGTTTCCTTCATGGTGTCATACAAAAACAAAAGAGGAACCGAACCTCCCCGCAAATGGAGAATTAGGTCAAGAGGAGATTGTGGGTCAAAACATGTCATTATTGCTGCCACAAAAATCTCATTGCCAGGCTGCAAAGTCGATCGAGCCCTAACAGTTGATTGAAACGGTTCGATATGTCTTTGTCTACAGTGAAATTTTAAGTTTAATTTTGTAAATAGAAAAAAAAATTATGATAGGGAGAGTTCTGCCCTTTAATAGACCGACTCGGCTCTAATTTGAATTGTTCAGATCCCATTGGTCTTTTGGATACCAAAGAACATAGATCCAATGAAAGTGGACCAAACCCTCCGCTTGGTTCCGGACCTCATCATGCCTACCGTTATTCATTGCTCTTGTCAAGGAAGATTGATTCACATCGCAAATAAGAAGAATATTACATAAATTTAGTGGCTTGAATACTGCCATCTATTAGATTAAATTGTTGTGATGGACAGGAGTGCAATCTCTTGTAAGCCCACAACCATCTTATAACTCGTGTGAACTATCAGTTGCTGAGGATCGAGGCGTTCCAAATTTTCAGATTCAGCTCGTAGAACCGAAGCTCCTGTCCTAGATATTTGCATACGACAGTCCAAGAAAAGGTTGCGGTATTTTATATGATAGTTTGCAAGACAAGAACTGATAGATTCTGAATACAATTCTTATAAATGACACTACTGTTCTTTTTCATTCCACACTATCTCTTACCCTTATAGGCTGTTGGACTCCACTGTAACCGAGAAAAGAAGAACCGTCCCCCGCTATGTGTTATATGTCTAGAAATAATTGGACACATGGAATTTCATGTCGCTATCCATCCAGACGCAATTCTACGCCATTGACATAAACCTTTCCATTGGAGGTGCCTTGCTTTATGGGTCATGTTGTTCCACCACTAACTATTTTGCTATATTTATTGCCATTCCCACTTACCTCAGCTTTCTAAACCGCAATTACTAACACCCATGCTGATTCTTCTGAAATCCGTGGGCATTCTATGAGCCCGAGAGTCGGTCGATCGATCGAGCAAACTAGGTCTTTTCAGAAAGTGATATATGATGTGTGAACCGGGTTGAAACTGTGTTTACCACGCTTAATCGTCTCTGGTTGACAAAGGGTTTCCTGTCTTGCAGTTCGATTATGAAATATATTATGAACCCGAAATGGTTCGCAGTGCAGTGGCATTGTCACTGAGACCATTAGACATTGGTGACAAAGATTTGGGAAAAGAGATAAGGACGAAATACACGGTTGGAGATCATACGCATATCGCTTTTTAATTAATTTGCATGACTTGGTAGCCTATAAGAAGGAGCCATGTTGCAGGTTGGGTTGACGGAAGAACAGGGATACATTTTAGTAATGAGAATCGAATCCAGCAACCTTGTTTCATGTCACACGATACTTCCCATGATTTGAAACCTGTGCACTCGATAGTTACCGACTTTTTCGGTCGAAAGTCTATTGTAATTTTTCTGATTGCTTTCTCCAATGGAATATCAGTCGGAACACTTCCATTCCATTCCATTCCATTCCATTCCATCCACGTACTCTGTCGGTATTTCCTCGTGGAATTTGGAAGGAAATCCTGTGGTGCATGCCGAGCAAGATCTGCCAATCTCCCATCTTATCAACTCTGCATGACATGAATGGACTAATCTATTAGATTATTACTTCTATACAGCACAACGATATTACCGTCAATCTAAGACTGTGTGCACCGCAAAGGATAATGTTAATCGATAATAGTCCAATTATATATGAACAAAGAATTTAACAGGATCACACTGTTAAAAGTATGGAATCCTACCGGTGCGAATCGAATACAGAACATCTCGGTCTTGAGTTAGAGAGCAATATCACTGTACTACCACCTTTTTCTTCTCAGTTCACTGCATTTAATTTCATGTCATCCACCATAAGTTCTCCCCCCAACTTTGGTGTAAATCCAAAGTGATGTTCACACACAACCTCCAACCGTAGCTCGATTAATTCCTTCCACTCAACTGAATTCCACCCAATTGCAGCTAGCTGTTCACATTCAATTCTGAAACAGTGGATTTTTTTGGAAAAAAAAAAGTGAAACAAACCCACAGAGAAAAGCTGCAGCGTCACCTGTTCCCTTTCATCTTCCTCAAAACTGTCTTCCTAATTCCATGAAAGTTATTTCCCAGCTCACATCCGAACTGAAAGACGAGAAGATAGAGGATTTTGTTGGGTTGATGATGGAATAATTCAGTTCACATAGATCAGCACCCGGTCTTACCACAAACCGAGCACGTAACATCCGGCTAAGGTTCGAAGCTTTTGTTATGAAATACAATATTCAGGCACTGAACAAGCGGTAAACTGTATTATAAAAACTCGATTCTAGTGGAACCGGTGGCATCAAGATGAGCAATCACACGTGCTAATAATAATCGAGGACGTGTTACACAGCTACCCGGTAAGGATGTGACATATTTCGACGTGCGATTCACGTACCGCATTCGTAAAAATATTCTAAACATATTTAATAAGAGAACATTGCACACATGTAGTTTAGTTGTTTGTTCATGGATTGTGCTTTTGAGTGTAGATGTAGTCGACGTGGGCATTGAGTGTCCTCCTCATCAGGCACTCCTCTTCTCCCACTCCGTCGCAGCTCGCGGCAGCTTCCACTTCTTCCTCGTATTTCACAGCTTCCACACCCTAAAAAGAAAAGGAAAAATTGGACATAAGTTCGTAGATCAATTAATCCCCAACCAGCATTTACCTATCAATATGCCAAAAAAAAAAAAAACGAAAGATATGGATAGTCGAATCACAGATCGAAAAATAGAAAGGAAATCAATCAGGAAATATAAGAGAATCGGAAATTGCCCCCGACCGATTCAGTTTTTTTTTTGGACTGAACAAAGGTCTGTTCTTTTTCTAAACCGAGTGAAAATTTAACATGATAGTGGAGCAGCGCACTGTTCGTACTTGCATCTTACCAAACCCGAATGTGTTAGATAGAGAAAGTTTGTCCCGTGATCAATCGTCCCTACCTGATCACGGAAAAAGAAAAAGATTCCTCTCGATTTCATGTTAATCACGCTTGTTATGTATTATATAATCCTAATAAAATTAATCTATAGATATCACAATGAAATGATGGTGTCTTGCTAGTCAAATGAAGGTGTGTGTAGATGCAACATGTCATATTCTTGTCCAACACGGATGGGAATATTTTATTTCATACTCATTCCTAATTTAGTCAAGTTTTCTCGGAGATTTGCAGTAGATCTTATAACGATACAGATAAGATTCGCACGGACAGTGCACAAGGACGATGGACGATGGACGATTCTGGGCGTACTGACCCGGTTATTTCCTCTCCCTGTCATCGACCGGCAAAGGGTTGAAGAACAATATCTTTGTTTTTGTTTTTTCTGGGTGAAAGAAGATGGGGGGCGCGGGATCTAGTTAGCAAGGAGGGTTACCTTAACATGTGTCTTGGCAGGGAACCCATGAAAGAGAGCAGGCTCAGGTCGAGCAGCGAAGGTCGATAGAGCCGAGAAGAGGATCAGAGATATCAGCAGCAAAGCCCTAACTCTGGCCATCTTCTTGATCTTCTCCTTCCACAGACTCAAACGTCAGACAGAGAAATTGAGCTTTCTGAGAAATTCAGGGTGATTTATGGTGGAAGAGGCTGGTGGTATTTATAGGCATGACACATGGAGAAGAGACAAGAGAGACAACAGACTTCTCTGAACTAGGAAAACTCTTCAACGTAAAGGGTATTTCACAAAACAAATACCATCAGATAATAAGAGTTTAATTCGTCAGTAAAATGAGTTGTAAATATTTAACAGGTTAGGATGTGTATTAATTAAACATTCATTGACTTGTTACGCAGGTCACATGATATATCAGAGGAATTTCTCCTAAAGGAGAATATGAGGACTCTTTTTCAGTGTAAAAGAAAGAGACGAATAAAAAGGTATATAAGAAATTTGACTGATGACATCCAAATCTCTCGGACCTTGGAATTTCAGATTGAGGGATAGTACTGCATTAAATCTTACTTGTTGGATGAGGATGCATGTCAATATACTAGTCCGCCGTATGTTAATCACCAGTCCAGCTGGCCTTTTATTTTAAATCCAAATGGAGACGGCAGGAGATGATCATGACATGGCATACATAGACAAGTCGCGGTTCGGTATGTCACGGATTTTTTCGATGTACAAAAGGGAGGGGTGTAGGAAGTTTAAAACATGATAGAAAGAAAGCGAAATGAAGGGAAACTTGAGATTCTATCAGGGAGAATTAAACTCACGACTTCTTAGTCTCAGTCCAGGAGCAGTATCACTGCACCAAGCTCTCTCTCTCTCTTTTATCCGCAAACCAGTTCCATCTTACATCACTTCTATAGGCGAATGGAGCGGAAGGGATAGGACGAAGAGGGAATAGAGAGGAATGGAGAGTTCTACTGATAAGAACTGAGCTCGGGACTTCTTGATCTCTGATTAAGAGCGGTACAATTGCAGTAAATCATTCTCTCACATAACCGACCGGAATTACCTTGATCAATTTCCTAGATTAGTTCAATCATTTAGTTATTTTATTTGTTCAGTGTGCAACTTCTTCATCATAATTTTCTAAATTAAATTGGACAGAATAATATATCATCCTTCTACTTACCGACAGCCGTAGCCCACAACATGCTTTTAATATTCGTACAGTATCTATTGTTCTACTTAAAAAAAAAAAGAATTTTACAGTGCCTTAGGGAAAAAAACAAAAAATATAGATGACAAAATTATGGTCCATATATGGAGATTTGTTTCACATGATAACTAATTAAAAAAATCGATTCTTATTTTTTTTTAAGGGGATTCAATCATGCAATTCCAAGTCAAAGAAGAGAATTATTCTCGGAGAAATCTGTAGTTTATCTCCGGACATTCCAATTTCCACCTAACGAGATCGAATCGAGGTCGTAGACGTCCCCTCTGGTTTAAGATTCATCATGATCCTGTCTGACTTCAATCCAACGGACAGGCAGCCACTTTCTAGAATGCCATTGAGGACCTTTTATTATGATTATTATTATTATTATTATTATTATTATTATTATTATTCTCTTGTCTTTCAATTATTAAAAAAAGATTTTGTTGAGGCCATCTTCGTGTGTTTCTCTTGAATAAACTCGGGTTTGAATCTAATAAATATGAAAGATCTGTAATTGGAAAAACACATATTCCCCTTAGTTAACCGAATTGACCCTAACTTGAATTGATTAAGGTTTATTTAACTTCGGAATGTAGGATGATGCACATAAAAAAGAATAAAAGATGAAAAACCGTGCGGAACACAGTCCGGTTGCTGAATCGACTAATAGTTTAGTCAAAAGAGTTAGAATTAATAATAAATATTAAAGAAGAGAATGTTACGGCTCATAATAATAATTTTTTTATCGAACAGAATGATTTGATAACTGTATTGTAAAATTTTTAGAGATATACTCTTTCGGTTTGTTAATCCGTAACATTGTACTATGTATGATTGTATAGCGTCGTACTTCGATGCTTCATCCACTCGAAGCTCTTTCCTTATATTGTGTGGCCACAGTGGCTCTATCCCTAGCTCATCTCGTCCCATGTTCCCTTGTTTTCTGAGGGAGTCGACTCGGATTCTGATACTCCAATCTTTTAAATTCTTCATTTTTTTAAGGTAATTCGGTCACAATCCTCGTCCCTCTATTCAAACAGAGAGAAGAAAAAACGCTCTTACTAGATACAGAGACGAGGAAAATTACGGAGAAATTAAATGAAGCTCGATGCCTCGTCTTCCATCTGCGGAATTTGAAAACCTGTCAAGTGGGAAAGGAAACATGCCCGCCTCTTGCGTAGTCCTTAAGGTAAAGAATAAAGCCACGGGCTAGCTGGATGGTGAACTTACACTGTTAAGTCAAGTGTGCACACTCTCCATTAGTCTAAACGCGGAATGGGAATGTCTATACATTCCTTGGAAGCCTTTAGAAGTGGGAAAACTCTGACAAGAAAGTGTCGAGTGGATCGAACATATAAGGCGATATGCTAATGTAGTATATATTCTGTCCGATTAAGGTTCAATATTTTTTAGAATTTTTTAAGGGGTTTTAATTATAATTGTATTAATATATACTATTACATGTAAATATGTGAAAAGTTTGATGTGTTTTTAGATTTTTCATATTTATCTTTACTTTAATTTAAATATTAGAATCTATATTATGTATATACTTTATAAAATCTTCCAAATTATGGGTAAAATAGTAATTTCAATTATTTTCCTCTTACTCAATATCTATGATCTTAACAGTAAAAATCTTTCATTAACTGCTCAGATTCTCCATTCTCACTCCATAACACTCAATATTTACAATTTTAACTATAAAAATTTATCTTTTTTAACTAGTTCCGTAATTTTCTCAATTATTTCATACTATTCTCTTAACTATACAATTCATGTTCAAGTTTTTAAAATCCTCTGACTTCTTGTGACGTTCGTAATTTCTATAAAAAAATCTACTTTATTCATCGAAAGTTTTCATAATTACCCATTCTACATCATTTTTATTTTATCCGAACTACTTATTTTTTATCTACTATAACGTTAAATTTTATTGCTTTGATCATCATATTATTTCTTTGATCACCTTAAATTTTTATATAACGTATAATTGATAATTCTGTGCGTAGTACGGGTCATCCGCTAGTAATAATTTTATGTAAAATCCCGATTGGATGCATATGTTACATTAGCATTATTATTACGTGGTATATATCCGATACACAAGGCACCTTCTCAACTTTGACAATGTACCGAGTTTCATTAGCTGTCATTTTGAGATCGTGCATACACCCGATGTCGATGGCAAGTTACCTTATTTTGCGCAATTAATTCTCGTGTATGTATGCAGTCATCAGAGTTGATATGCCCGTGAAGTGGGAAATTATAGCATCACGAGTAGGCCGAATTATTAGACCGAAGATTTTTCCTTTTTGGTTTCCACCACGTAATATACCGGGTCAGTCGAAGTGCATATTGAGACTTATCTGTAATCGGACCGAGATCCCTGAAACATTCCCGTCGACTCTCTCAACCTATCCATCTTGAGGTCACCCATTCAGGAGTTCAATGAAGAAATTATTAGGACAATCCGAAGTTAGTATTGGACCGAAGATCCATGCATATATTCTCATAAGTTTGCTCAAAAAGCAAAATCTAGAAAGCATTTCCTTTCCTTTCATCATTTTCCTTTTTTTTTTCCACGTAGACTACGTTATTCAGAACTTTAACGGGATATGATATATTCTGGTTCGAATAGAGTTAGCCCACAAAGGAAAAAGCCCCTCTTGATTATAAATTTTCCTAGTTCACAATATTTGAATACAAAATTTTTACTTTTTATTTAAAAAAATAGATACCGAATCACCCGACTGATGGGCGATTGATTTCTAATTCAATTTCAGCCAGTCCAATAATGAGAGTAGTATGTATATATTCGGGTGTCTCTGGTCAATTAGTTTTTATCGTTTCCTTTCTTCGAATCATCCCTGTACAAGACTTGCGGCGGAAATTGTGTCTTGTTGAAATTTCGAGTACATATACATCGCATACCCAAAAAAAAAAATCTCATAATTACGATTTTAATAAAAAGATATCGAGAAAAATTGTTGGTATATCTTTACGATTTAATTAAGTTTTTTTCAATTATTACACGGGATCGAATCACGTCTAGAGCACGTGCGAACACGAACACATTGGCGGTAGATCCTTATTGATACAGTTCAGATGGAATTCGATTTCATGGGTAGATTGGACCACTCGAAGGTTCGTTGATTTTTAACGAAAGATAACATTTTTTTCCCATGAAAATTGGTTTCTGAGCACGATGCATGCTTTGCAATGAGATAATTTTTGGTCAAATTCCATTGTTCAACACCCGCCCTCACGTGGCAACGTGTTCACACTTGACACGTGCCCTTAAACACCCGCCCTCAATAACTGGCCTCGAGCCGGGCATGGTCACGAGCTCCACACTTGGACCTGGCGTGGTGTGAGCCCACACGGTTGGCTCTGATACCATGTGAAATTTCCACCCGGCCCATAAGAGATTGGGCCCATGTCCATCCCAAAAGCTCAAGCTGATAGGATGGTGGTACCTGCTCTCTTATAAACTGGGTTTCCATCATCTATTTGTCCGATGTGGGATTGATTCCTCAACACTCCTATTTAATAATATATCTGGCTACTGAACTGTCAGATTGATTGAATAATAAAATTTTGAGATTTTCCCCTCCCTGGATTTTTTTTTTCCCGTTTCCTCGGCATTCATGTGAATCAACAAAGTTCGATCTTTCCGCGACCGTCGACCCCGCTGCCTCGCTGCATCACTTACTACGTACTCAATTAAGAACCAAGCATGATTCACAGTACAAGAACTTCAATATCAACATATAATAGGAGTAACATGTAAATAATCCAAACGAGAGATTAAATCCGATTTAGTTTGGGTTCGATTTCGGATCGATTCATTTGGGTTCCACTTGAACGGATCCATTTTCTTGCATGTTTGAATTTATTCGATGAAATCAAATCTTTTGTCACCACGGCCAGATCGATTTTTACCTAAAATCAATTTTAATCGACTCTTATATATCCATAATGAATGAGTAATAGCCACTGAATATTTAATCAAACTGCTGTTGTGTATCGATGAAATATACCTTCGCTTCACCGTATAAAAATATGATCGAGTTTCCATAAATGACTCCCACCACATGCTAACATGAATCTGCTCGGGACACGTTGTCACCAGGTCTCTCCAATACAAACTCGGATTACGTTTTAGCTTATCAAGATAGTTTGACATTTCTTTCCCCTTAAAAAATATCTCGGATTCGAGCCTTGTTGGTAGAGAAATTCCATGTGTGGAACGTTTGTATTGTCAGTTGACCAGCTTGGCTCAAATCTAATTGAGTCGGGGTTAGAGGTGTAAACGAGTCGAGCCGAACCCGAATCTACCACGTTCAAGTTTGGCTCGTTTAACAATTTGCGAATTCTGGCTCGAGCTTGAGTATGGGCGAGCCTAAGATTTTAAGCTTGGACTTGACTTGTTATTGATAAACGAAGGCACTCCGAGCCTAAACGAGCTAAACCGAGAAGGAGGGTATAGGGTGAATGTTGAACAAGTCTATCAATTATCGAAAGTAAAGAAGAGTGGATGAGAACATATTACGAATTAGTGATTCGTAAGTGAGTGAAAAAGGAGAAGAAAAAAGGGATTCGAGTAAAGTAAAATGCTAAATTAATTTTTTTAGTTTTCAAAATAATAATAATAATAACAACAATAACTATGATATAAAATAAAAGTCTCGTTTAGGCTCGTGAGTGTCCGAGCCGAATATTACGGGGCTCGGCTCGGCTCGTTTAACTAGTGAGCCCTAGTTGAGCCAAGCACGAGCTCATTTTGAGCGATCCGAATTCAATTTTTCATCGAGCTAAATCCGAACCGTTCGTGAATCATCCTATCTTGTCTCACGCGTATAAAAAAAAACAGGGGGAGGGGGAATTTTAAGCATTTACTTGATCTTTTTTGGTAATACATTTACGTGATTAAGTTCTCATCAAACGCCATCTCTTGGGGCAGTCCAATTATTTGAGAGATTCTTAGATGGATTTGTGGGGTCCATTATTTGAATGGCCAAAGGCAAATGCTTTGTTTTCCTCTTCTTTTAAATTTTCTTTTTTTTTTCGAGCTGGATTATTGACATTCAGAAATATAATAAGTGTTGATTAATCTACTTCGAGTTGAAAAGACTTACTAGAACGTAAAACTCTTCAACGATAAAATTTGTCCAATCACAAGACTTGAATCCGAGATCTTACTTAACGAGAAGATTTACTCATCACCTCGACCAATTCGCTTTCTCTTAAATTTTCTTTTTATTGTCAAATAAAAAAGCAAAAACATAGAAAAAGACAGGGACATTAATACGATTAGTCATCTTTCATGGGCTCCATTTGTAACGACAAAAAAAAAAAACGAAAGGAAAAATTTTCTAATTGAAACTGAAAAATTCTCTCGTTATCTTTTCAGTTCTAAAAACAATAAATCGATAAAGGCAGAATATTTGACCGACTTAATGTGAACACAGATTACGTTCACATCTCCATGTAATTATTAACCACTTGTTATTAAAAATATATATTAAATATTAAACAATTCCAAGTCTTAGTTGAGTCAGTATACTCAGATAGTAAAACTCTCTAAATTATACATTTTTTCTATTAACAATACTTAAATTTTTCATTTTATTTTATAGACTTTTGACTGATCTAGTTTGAGCTGAATCAGTCTATTAATGGTAAAATTCTCTTAATATGAATTTTATCTATTAACAAATGCTTACTTAAAATCAAGACCTTTTTTTTTTTTTAAGGAAAATAGGTGTCTCATCACTTGGATCAACTCGTATTAGTACCTAAGCTCTTTGTCAAGGAAAAGATACGTCAAACCGCCTTAGCTAACTCATCTTATTCAAGAAAATCGGCAAGATACTGTATGCATTTCACTTGATTTATCCAATTTTTTGTTGAATTATCTTGTTTCGTCATGAATTTGTCGTACTACTCTTTTTATGGAGTTGTTTCATCTCATGAACAAACTTTTTGGATCCGTCCCCACCATGAAACAGGATCATCGATCGATTTTCTCTGGATATTGTGAAATTCTTACCCCGGTCCACGGGAGTTTCGGCCCATGCTATGAAATTTCAGACCATGCATGCCAGGGTAGCATACAAAGAAATTGAGCATCATATAAAGAAAATGAAAGACGGATGGAGGATCTACTAAGTGGTGCATGGCTGAGTTTTTGCCCAAGTTGATGGGACCATATGTAGAGAGACAGAGATGAGACCCCATATCAATCGTATATCACTGCATTATCACAATTCATCATGAGTTCGAAGAGATTTACAATGAGCACGGGGCAGGTCTACACTGAGATGCAATGGTATAACCGTAGAATTACTCGAACACTTGGACCAGAAGAATGTCTGATCTGTTAGTATAAGCCCTGCCAGCTTCTAACTGATTCTTGCACTTTCACCGTATAGGTATAGCTAGGTTGCGCATGATCGGTATGTATTTATACAGGCGGATGTCATCTCTGGTTGCATGACAGTGTCTTTCCTAGGAGAAAGCCTTGTAAGTAACATGTACAAATCAAATATCATTAAGCTATTTTTATTTCTAGAGTTTTATTAAAATAATCTTAAAATGGTTGAAACCCATTAGTTTGTAATATTACGTCAGTATTATCACGTGGTGTACTCGTTTTACACGGTACTCTCTCCTTTCCTCTCCTAGAGACAACATTTTCACTAGCTTGGGGAGCTCTACTGTATGTTACGTCCATGAGATTCTCTGGTGGAATTGTGGACTAGAAAACGAAATCTTAGCTTGACTTTTGCCGGAACGTACCTACGCATGATATGGCAAGAGGGATCTAGAAAACCTGTTTAGTCGGGCTCAACTTAATAGAATAATAATGTGAAGGATTCAAGGGAGAATCTCCTGAGACCAGCCCGGGCGGTGGGCGTTCCTCTGACTTAGCAGTACTAGCTGAGGTTGGGGTTTGAATCACCACTCGGACGCAAAACCTCTTGAGGCCACCTGCACATGCTGGAGCAGGGACTTACCCGGCGTCATGGGTTTGCAGAATTTGAGTTAAACGGACGTGGGATTTTACGTTTTTTTGCTTCTGTCCCCGGCACACCTAAATCCATGCCGAGGATAACCAGATACATAGAAGCACAATGCGTACACCATTTCAATGGGCCGGAGCCCAGGAACAGAACCACCACAGCCTTTGGCAAAATCGGGTCCTGAAGTCCCTGTCAACGTTTCTCAGCCATCAAAGAATTTTTTCACATCATTTTGAAAAAAAAAATCCGATTAAAACAAAGCAAGGAGAAAGATTGACATGAAAGAACGAGTGTTCTGTACAGATGATATCACTCTCACCTTGTAACTAAGAGGTACGTACTGGATTTAATCTCTCTCCGACGAGATTTATCGTGCCGTTTTATTAGTCCTTACTCCTACCTCTTTTATGCTTCTAAAAGAAAATTTCTGAAATCCACGTGCTCCGTTCAGTAGTTACGGTGGGAACTTAGTTCGATCATTTTGAATAGACATTCACAACGATTGATTTATTCACCCTCTAATTTCAGGGAAATTCATGAGTTATTATATATTTCACTTGATTTTATTTAATTTTTATTGAATTATCTTATTTTGCTCACTAAATATATCATATTACTCTTTTATATGGAGTCTTGTCTCCCCTAAAAAATTTTCTGAATCTGTCTTGACTATTCATTTATTTCTTATGTTGTGGCATTATCTTTATGATATTTTTGTTCTTTCGACTTATATATATATATATATATATAAAAGAAATTAAATGAGATAAAATTTTAGTCCAACACCAACTTAGTTACCCTTGACTCCAAAGCACTGGATGCTGAAACTGTGGACCAGAGACAAACCCTAGCAACATTTTAAGCTTTTGTCCATTGTAGAAGTACAGCATGTATTCAATGTATACACAGCTTATATATTCCCATGTGATGCCCGTGGTTTTAAAAGTAGACAAAAGAAGAGGTACCATGGCTTCCCCATTCGAGACTGTTGAGCCAAAAAAAGATGAGGAAAAAGCATATTAGCTATCATCCATCAGTGTGTGTGTGTGTATATATATATTTCTCTCCAGATTTCCAACTCTTCTCATCGATCTTTATTTGCCACAGGATGTTGGATGAGAATCACAAATCCTTGGCGGAAGTCATCCCTTATAATTAATCTCGATTCGTTTGTATTGTTCATTAAGATACCGCAGGTGATAATCGGAAACATACTTGAATTTTAATTCCGCCGATCGTCGAAATGGAAATCGCAATACTAGTCTCCACAAATTAAAGCCCTACACGTCCTATTTCACTTTTGGGATCCACATATTTAATACGTGTAGATTAATTCAGCCGGTCGACCCAACAAGGATTAAAACTTTCAACATTATGAATTTTCTCCATTCAAAAAACTCGAATACGGGATCTAGTCTTAGGAGAAGAGGTATCGAAACACCTCAACCGACTCGTGTTCGTATGTATACATGACTTGGACAGATATTTAAAGAATTAATCTCTACTCATAAGAGGATTGATAGCTTACAAAGCGAGACGACAAGGTTAGCATTACTGCAACCTTCCTTTTTTTTTTCCTTCTTTTTTTCTGTTCATCAAAAGACGGATGCGTGTTCATCTTTTAATTACTCACATGGTGTTTACAGGAGGTCGAATCCATCGCTTTTTTCGTTGCTTTGTGTACGAAGAAATGTAAAAGAGAATTACATTCCCGGTCATCCAAGGCATCTAGCTCATCGTGGATTACCAAACTCGCAAAGATGAAAATGAAAGAGAGAGAAAACTTCTCGTGATTTACCCATATCTCTCTCTTTGATTGCTTGTGAACAGTGATGTAAAACTTGTCTGCTATACTGTACCCACATGATCACAGAGGAATAAAGAAACACGGAGTTTTACTAACAAGAATCAAATGTCAGGCTTATAAGTGTTTAGTCGAGAATGATTCGAACTACATCGAGCCCGTTTCAACCATCGGCCACCCTTTCGGTTTCTGATTGTCCGGTTCAGTTTACATTTACGCAGCAGTTATGGCATCTTATTTTCTGTGGTAGAAGGTGAGGTTTCAATATAAATATTCTCTCTTTATCGAATATAAAATTTGTCAAGTTGATCCGTAGAGGTCATTTTCCCCCTCTACAGAAGGAATTACGTTTGATTCTAGAAGGAAGTGTGAGAAAGGGCGAACTGAAGGAGCGGGCGGAGGAGGTCTCGAGTGAATTATACTGACTTATATTGTTAGATAAGAATTTAACGTGTAATTAATACATATATAGCTAATAATTATCAAATCCTAAAAATGGTGAACCTAAATGAACATACCATGTCGGTATTGTGATGTGGCATGTTTGACGCGCTTGAGACTTTCTCTGGGAGGGAGGAGTTCGACTGAAAAGGAATCGAGAACGGTGTCATTATATTAAATTTTATTTCGTGCTATTATTTTTATGATTGTCTTATTGTATAACCTGCAAAGCAAATGAGATTCTAAAAATGAATTAAATATATTTTTTAAATAAAATTAATCAACCGTATGCATGAAGACACACTTTATATTAAACCCCGACATATAAAATTGAACTGATAAAGAAGAGATTGTATCTCTTCATTTTTCATTGCTTTTAGCATCACAACCTTCAAAAAGGAAGAAGCTTTGAAGAACAGCTGACCGAGCCAAAAGATGTGTCGGCACAACTGTCGGGCCAAGTGTTCAATGGAAACGCCCAACCTTGGTCCTCTTTCCTGCACGATGTATGTACGTATTGTATGCACATATGTATACCAGTAATAAACAGGAGAGGGTACCAGAAAATGACAAATAGAGAGGGCGTGACAGGAGAGTACAGCTTGTGAGGATCCCTCGAACTCAAAACGTTTTGAAATCCGAAACCTGACAATGTCCTTTTTTTGAGTTTCTTATTCGAAAAAGAAGAAGAAAGACTGTAATTTTCAACTCTGACATAGCAAACCGGAGGAAGAAGAACAACGTACAGCCCTTGTTGCCTGTGATCAACTGACAAACAAAGAAATAAGGAACCTATATTGCTGGGAACGCATCGTTCAACTCCTCCCTTATACCGAACCCTCCACGATTTAGGAGCAGAGTTATAGCCTGTCAGTCGATATTATTCAACTTCCACTGCCTGCATTTTGTCCAGTACGAAGTCACGACATGAGTGTTTAACCTCGTCCGATAGACCTCAGACAGCCCCAGTGGTTTTGCATGTTATGTAAAGGGTGGGACAGGAGATACACTGATCAAACAAACATTACACGACCTACAACTTAATGGACCGACTAATTCAATTTCAAGACGGATCGGCCAATATAGAGGCAAAACTCTCGATATAAATCTTTTTTTTCCGGTGACAAGACTCGAACTCTAGAGACCTTATTTAGGGAAAAAAAAGTCGAATCTCGAACCATTCCAACCAATTTACATGACCGCAACAATGTCATTTCAGTAATGGCCCGGTCTCTCGATGCATAGCAGGAATGAGTAAAGAGACCGAGGGCACCCATGTCGAATACCTAGACTCGACCCATCTCGGATTCTCCAATGATTGCTGCGAACAGACTTTCAGATGTTCCTTTCTTCCTCCAATGGCCATCGTAACCTAGGGTTAGCTAGCTATAAGATTCCCTTCTAACTCTATCTTTACTCTTTCTATTAAATTGACAATATATTCTTTTGATTTTTTTTTTGTTCTTTTTAATAAGATTCCCTTCTAACTCTGTCTATTTTTACTATTTCTATTATATTGACAAAATATTTTTTTGATTTTTTAATACAATATTGTATTTTCAATATCCTACTTTACATGACAATACAACTTATGAATATCACGGTTTCTTGAGCGTCACTCTCAACAAATAATTATAACTCTGAACTTCTTTTTGTGCTCGGATGGAGAGATAACTGGCCACGGTACATGTCTCTCAATGACCCTACTTACTTGGATACTTTAGTCTTTCTTTTCGGTATATATGTTTTTTTTTATATTCCTATAATTCAGTAATAAATAATAAAAAAACACTATTATCTAATAAGATTATTTTTTTTTAGAGAAATTCATTATAACAATTTCAAATTCTACCATGATATTTAGGTACAGGTTCAAACATTGCGCACTCATACCTCCCCAATTTAATCTCTTAGAGGACGTTGTGAATAAGTGCAACCATTTGTTGTCGGCCATCTCGAGGATTCATCCTTGCCCCCCATGCTCGATTTTTTCAGTATACAAATAAGACATACAAGTCTTTTGAATCGATTTGGGTACTATGGAGGAATTCATATTTGATGAGGGGGAAGAAGATCAAAGCAAAGCATCACTCATTCAATACTAGGCCAAAAATCTCAGTTTTGAATAGAAGAATCTGATGAAATTACACTCTCTCGGTATAAATGATTTAACAAAAAATAAATAAAATTGGTAAAACGTCTATAAGATTCTACAGCTTCTTTTTCCCGAGTTTAATGAAAACAGATCGCACCATACACCATCATAAAATTGAAGACAAGGGGCTCGAGGGTTTATGTTAATTTTCTACATCAATCATGCTCGAGGAAGACAGTAACGTTTAACTTCACGACAAGAGCTTGCAATAAAACCCCCTCACCCCATAAATGAGCAGCTCCGATGTGACCTCAGGCAAACATTAATTAATTACTGCTAGAGTCGGCTCCATCTGGTCTTGGCACATCTGATCCCTTTTTCACTTAGATTGTTTTGTGTGGAATTGTTACTGTGACCGGACTGTGGGCTCGAGTCCTTGGACAGATTAGGATGAGACTGTTGGAAAAGAGTTTTTGACTGAACTCGGACTTATTTTAAAGTTAACTCTAATACCGTGTCAAATTGTTATCGGCTCGAGCCCTCAGCTGGGACACGGGTCTCAGTCGGGCCAGGATTATGTTGTATAACCGAGATCAAAACGTTCAGATATTTTATTATTATTATTATTGTTGGTGAGCTTGAGTTTATTTTTACCCAAAAATCTATGACCAAATTCTCTTGTAAAATTAAAATTATATTTAATTCAACTGATACGAGATTTAATAATTTGAATTAAGAGTTGAATTCTCATATAAATTCAAAATTATGTTTGTTAGCAATTAGACGAATCAAGATTCATGAGTCATGGATTTAAGAAAAGGTGAAACTTTTATTCAAACACAAGTAAAAAAAAAAAGATTATTAGTATATGAAATTTCAAGTGCTTTTATTACTGATTAAAAAATATTATTTAGTTTATTTTAAGTTTATTTCTTGGATTTAACATGACGTCTCCACCCAAAAGAAATTAATAATTGTCAGCTCAGTTTAATATTTATTATATGTGCTTTTTTTTATGACACGTCATCAAATACGACTTAATGATCAAGACAAGGCCACTAACCTTTCATTATTCACATGGAAATTATTTATTGGAATTAGATGTCACCTGCAATATCCACTTTAGGATTTAGTATTCGACGTGCCTACTCACTTACCATAAATTTATAAGAGCCAATCAGGATTGATTTAAGTGCAAAGCCGATTCCTCTACAATCTCATGCATTCGAATTAAATTAATTTTCGTTGAATCTAATGCAACAGTAAATGAATAATATACACCGAATATGATATACGCTTTAGGGAGAATTTTAATTTTACTTTGTTAGGTTCTTCTGTTGTTATTAATATGGAGTTTACTTCGATCATAATAGAATGTTATTTATTATGGGTCGAAATGTGATTTTTTATTAGTTGAAAAAGTTCAATAATTATAAATAAAATGGCAGTGAAGTTGGTACTAATTAAAGAATTTCACGTATTTCGAATGTCAAAATTTTATCAATTACTATGTGAAATTTAAAATTTTATCAATCGCGCTGGAGATTTCATTTATTGTTAGGTCGAAATGGTGATGTACGGTGGGTCCAGGAGACAAACTATTTTCCTGGTTTGATATTTGGGCACCCAGTGCCGAGCCTCTAATTGATTGTCAGTCACAAGGTGAGCGCAGCATCCCTTCCATAAGTATGAATGCCAAACCCGATGCAATGTTGCATGATGGTGGTTTTTACCCCAACATGCAACTCAAGACATCCTAGCCTCATTGTAGCTCCTACAAGCTTCAGTGAAATTCACAGCAGTATATCAACACTACTGGTCAACACCTCCATCTATTGTTGTTTCTAAGGTGTGGAATGACATCAGACCAAATGGGCCACTAGTACAATGACATTTTCTCCTTTGGTTCAAAGGATTTATCCTCAAAACCTCGCGTATCAACTAGTTGGCAATCCTAAATAGGCTTGCTATCAAAAACCACGTCTCAAGATGGAATTCTCAAATGTTCTCTCAGTGTCCATTTTGCAACTCCCAATATAGAAACTGGGGAGCACCTCTTTCTCTGGTGCACTATCACGGAAGAAATTCAGCAAGACGTGCTTTCCGTTCTACAATTTGATAGGGGAACCGCAAACTGGGACCGGGAGATCATTATAACGGTACAAAAATGGAAAGGGAATCAGCTAGATTCGATCATTGGAAAATTAGCTTTCACATATTACATCTACTGTATTAGGACGGAGAGGAGTGTGAGAGCTTTTCAATCTAAGTGCACTGTTCTTTTTGTAATCAAGGATAGGATAATCATGATATTAAGGCTAAGATTAGCTGCTATTCCTAAAGTTAGATACGAATTATCGGCAAGTAGGCTTGTAACTTCACTGGCTCTTGGGGATCTTTTGTAAAGCTTAACAGCGACACTGGGTCTTGGGGATCTTTTATAAAGCATATTTATATATGATTGATTAAAAGGAATGAAATGACAATTACCCAAAAAAAAAAAAAGGAAAGGGATGTACGCAAATTCAAGCAGGTGCTCGAAAGAAAAAATGAAAGTGCTCTCTCTACTTTCGCAAAATCTTAAATAATTTTATTTTACAATGACATATTGAAAAAGAATTAATTAAATTATTTTATTTAATTAAGGTAATTTTTAGGATAATTAATACTAATTTTTAAATTTATCATAATTCAACTAGTGCTTTTTCAAGGCATGGCATTTGATAAGGTAGAACTGCATTAGAATTTCTCCGGTTTTCAAAAGATTAATCAAATCAGCCAGCCTTTTACTGTTTTACTACGGACAGTTTAAATTAAAGTTCACCTCAGAGAGGGAACTCGGCGGCTCGGCTGGCTCGAGCCTAGTGGCATGCGTGGCTCCACCTCAGACACTTTGCCGCCCAATTGGCCCCCACAATCACTGCATCTGTGGTTGCGACACGTGGCCACTTCCTTCATTGCTAAGCTACAACTCAATCTTGTCCCGGGCCCCACATTCCCGTATGTCGCCCCTGTAGTGTCATTCTCTTTCTAAGTGATTGATAGACAAATTCAGTACATTGTGAACTACCGGAAGAAAATATTAGTATTTTATTTTTTTTATCTAAATTATTTATATTTAAAATTTTAATAAATTTTAATTAATTTAGTGTAAATCAGAAAGGACTATTAGAGGGGAAAACTTTTTAAATATGAATTTTTTAACTCGAATTCGAGATCTTATTTAAGAGAAAGATGGTAATATTTGAACTTTTTCACATTAAAAAAATGAACTTCATGTTAGTAGTTTATGGAGCCGGCTCGCCTAAGAATCTCCTCTTTTGGCAATATATATTAAATGTTATCAAGTAGGCCAATTGAGCATAATTAGCCAAGGTTCGAGTTGATTCGATTCACTAAGAAATTAACTTTTAATGTCATTTTTAAAGTAATAATTTAACCATAAATTCCTGTATTCACATAATTTGAATACAATAATTTATTTTAAAAAAAATTAAATTATTTTAATTGATCCATATTTTTAGAATTGAAAATATCCTTAAAATATACCGCCAGCATGGTCCCTAGGCTCCAAAGCCAAGTCCTCCTATCAAAGTCTATATTAAACCAGTTGGACGAAAATGCCCTTACTATTTATCAAAATTTATCCTGCGTAGGCCCCAAGACAGCCGTTCAACTTGTCCATAAATATGACACTCCTCCACTGCAATTCTTCCCTTTTCCCCTCCTTCCCTCTCCTCCCTCCTATAAGAAGTTTTGTAGCCATGGTTTCCGTCTTTCCGGCCGGAACTCTGCCGGAAACGTTCCCCGAGCTTCCCTTTCCCTCCCTCAATGCGGGCACCATGCCTTGGGACTGCCCGGAGCCCAAACTTCAACAGACCGGGTCTCCCAAACCCATCATCTCGAGCTCCTCCATCTCCGAGGAGTCGATCCAAAACCACGTCAACTCGAGCTCCAACAACACCGATGACCAGAAAATTACCGGGATGGCTTCCGCCACGGACGAGCGCAAGAGGAGACGCATGATATCGAATAGGGAGTCGGCTCGGAGGTCGCGCATGCGTAAACAAAAGCACCTGGAAAACCTAAGGAACCAAGCGAACCGGCTAAGAATCCAAAACAGGGAACTCGCAAACAAACTCCGATTCGTTCTATATCACTGCCACAGGGTGAGGACCGATAACGCCTGGCTCCGGTCCGAGCGTGTCGTGTTACAGCAAAAGCTAGCATACGTAGGGCAAGTTATACTCTTGCAGCAACAGCAGCAGCATCAGCAGTTCGACCTGGCATGGCCGTGCAATGACTTAATTTCATGCGAATCGATCCGGTCGATAATCACATAAGCTAAAGATCGATAATTACTACATCATCAATGAACGATTGAAAGGTGCATAATTAAGAGGGCACCACTTCTGTGTTGATGATATATAATATATGTGTAATTAAAGGGGCTCGTTCGGGAGATGTAAAGAGGGTTTTTGGTGATTTTCGGAAAAGCGATGGCTGTTTTGGTAAAAGCCAGGACCTTATTATTATGATGATTACGTGTGAAAGAAATGTTTTAGTGCTTTGCTTTTCATTAAAGAAAGCATTTTTCTCTTTGCTGCTTGTCGTTTTAATTGTCCAAGCCAGCCAGCAGTAGTTAGTTGAAACTCCACTTTCGCTTGATAGTGTGCATCGGATAAGTTGGTACGGTTCGACATTTATTTCCTCCAAATAAATTATCAAATTCGAATTTTGGAAATGAGCGCAATTCATAATCGCGAGATTTTCACCTTAATTTAAATGGGCTGAATCGACTCGAACTTAATTTAATAAAATCTCGTAAAGTTTCTCAATATTAAAAAAAAGGCATGTAGTGCAACATCAATATTGCATTTAGTATACCTAACTTTACTACAGGTTGCAAATAACATCCCAAAGAAACTTGCATGATCTACAATTTGATTATAACTATATATCCTCCACTCGTGGGTGGATAAATTTTCTTTTTCGATTACAGAAAGGTCACCGAACGCGGAATTATTGGTATTTGTAATCACCAATGCAGAGTCTCTAAACTGATTTTATTTACGGGCAACTTTTATACTTTTAATATGATGATTTGGAGTTATCGAGTGGACCATTGTTTTAAGGTATCGACCTAGATCGATATGCATTCGAGACATTTGTGTCCTTTCAACGCTCGAGCAAGCCACTTAGGTCATCTCGCCTCTTGATGATTTGATTGGATTCCAGTGAAGTGCAAGAAAAAGTTTGGAGCCCCAATGGTTGATTAATTTTTAATGGATAACTTATTGATTGACAATGATTTTTTTACATTTATCATTGGAGAATGGGGGCCACTGGTTGTCTCTTCCCAGACGCAATCAAATTGATAGCACGATCATGAACATAGAGAACTCTTTTTTAAGGAAAAAAAAAAGATTCTTTAATGAATATTGTAAATAAAAAAAATTTATATCGGAAGAGTCTTATTTTCTTGATAAGGTGATATGGTTCGAACTTGAACTAGTTTCAGTTTATTAAATTTCTGAATGTTGAATAATACATAAATAGAAAAAAAAAGGACAAGAGGACAAAAGTTTGCGGTGCTCTTCACCCCTTTTATGGCACAATGACTTCTTTGCCTCTTCTTCTTCTTCTTCTTCTTTTTTTAAAGAAAAACTGGCTTATGGAGGAAGTGGGTTTTGATCTCAATCTTTGGTGCAGTATTCATTTCAGTCCTAAGTACTTGTTTTGTTTAATCTCATCCTTAAACTTGCATGACTTGATCGCGTTAGTAATCCAATAATTTGTTTCCAGAAATTATATGAAAAATGTTTTATAAATACAATGGAAAATAAAAAAAAATAAAGTGAGAAGGTCAATGCTAGTAAGTTGTAAGGGAGCATGTCGAAGAGGGGATTGACCGAACTTTGTTAGCGCAACAGATAGGAGACTCGACGGACCTAGTACAGACCTCATCCCCGAAACACAACATAGGTCTCACCGTTGGATCTGATCCTTGATTTTGGTAGCGAAGGTCTGTCCTTGTTGCTGTACCTCCAGGGCGAGCGACAGTCCAAGATGGATCTAATAATCCAGGAGTACCCTTGAAATTGAAAACCTAGCGGTAAGATATGTGGCAATTAATGCTGTGTACTAGACCCCTTAGCACCAACCTACCCTATTCCGAGGTCGTCAATGGTCTAATGATTGTCGACAACCTCTCGGAGTGGTAAGTGCCACTGGCAACCCTAATTACATTCATCTCCACATCTAGTTATGATTTTTCTTCGCTCTTTAATATTATTTTTTTTCAAAATCTAGAAGTAATTTTAATTTATTTTTTGGTGAAAAATTGCCTTGTACAAAAAAATCGGATGGCCGGACTAAGGCGAATAGATAGTGCAAGGTTGAGGACAACGCTGAACAAAGAAAAAAAGTTAAGGACTAAGATGAACATTTCGCCTAGATTGAGGACTAAAGTGAAATTTTCCAATTTTACTTTATGTGTCCTTAATATTATAATTGTAAGGTTAAAGGTTTGATTAATTTATTAATTAATTATAACTTTTTCCCTCTTTAATTATATTTTGTTTACAAAAAAGTTTAGTAAAGGGAATAGCATACAGGTAGGGCGGGCGCTTTGGATAATTCCTCGCATCTTCTTAATTATTAAGTTGACCAAAATTCATTTTTTCCGAGGATTTTTTCAATTTGTATTTCTATATCCAAATATAATTATATTTCCATTTTTCTAAATCATAATCTAATTTTCCGTAATTGTGTTATTATTATTAGGTTTTCTTGGCTAGTGGAATTACTTGGGAACTATCTGATCTCTTGCAATTAATTCATTTAATTCATTTTTTAGTTAGAAAGGTAGTCGTGAATCTGGGAGAATAGATGAAAATGAATAAAGACCGGAGGCCTCATCAAAAAAAAAAAGAAGAAAAAAATGAAAAAATCGAACCATTCTCGGTACATAACAACAGTAAGTACCGCAACACCATGCTCTCCTCTCTTTAATGTGTTAGAGCCGTATGTGTAACAGCATCATCACGTGACAGTGTCTACTAGAGATACCGACCTGTAAAATCAGTGCCTACCCATGCTACGTCACTCTCTTGATCTCAACGTGGACAGTTTGGCATTGAGAAAATGGGTCATGACCGATCCAAATCTGATGTCTGTTAGTCCACTTGAATCTTTACTTGGGAATGGAAGCTAAACCATCTCGATCCCGCCTGTATCAGCATGGTGAGTAGTGTTGTTAATTGGGCCGGTTCGGCCTGGAACCAACCCACCTGAGCCGCCCCTTCTGAACCGTGGACCTGACTGGACCGGTTGCGAGGGAAATAGCATCGTAGCCGCCCAAAACAGTGGAGCACATTGGGCTCATTAGCCAGTCCATTCCGCCCATATATCTCAGCTATGTGGTCTCGGGTCAGCCCCATGGTCGGAGGCTGCCTGGTGATTATGGGCCCTTGGTTGGACCGGGCATGGGCTGGCTCGAGCTGTCCGTTCGGATGCGCTCGACTTTGCATGGTTCCGTCCCGCTTCGGCGCCACAATCAACGCTCGACCACTTTAACCCAACTCATCTTGGTTTAATTTATGAGATCACTTAATGATTTTAGGTCTATTTTACATGTACATACTCATTCTAATTAGAACATTTCTCTCAGTGTAATGGCACGAGATTTTACTTTACAACCTCGAGGCTAGGATTTGAATCTCGCATTTGATCTCACCTATCACCAAAAAAATTGAATTTCTTTCCCCGTACTTTATCCTCAATTTTACATGACATTAGAACATGTTAATATGTGAGTTTGGACTTCATCAGCCTCGAGTGTATTGTAGTCACTCGTTTTTGGCTCAAGGGTGGAGCCCATTGTCAACATGCTCGAGTAGATTCGTGGTTAGTTGTCCCAATCTCATCCAAGTAAAGAGAAAAATGACTGATTCATGGACATCTGTTTGAGGGTGACTGCCTAAGGGCACGAGATAAATTCATGTCAAATTGTTATGCAAAGAGCTGTGTTGAGAGATAAAATCTCACACAGGAAAATTAATAAAAAGAATTCCAAAATATAAGAAAATCAGTACAACCGACTATCAATTTAAACTTGAATTTAAATGGTAGGAACTTCTAGCATGAATTTCCGAACAAATAAGGTTAGCCAATTCTGATGTATGAGAAATTCTTATATGATCCTAACTCATCATATATTATGAAAAAATACTAATTAAATTATGATAAATAAGTAAATTAGTATTAATCAATCAGTCAGTTATCATCATTACTACTAATGAAAGTAATTTGATCGGTACTTTCTCACTATATCATTATAATATAGGATATTTAAGATTTTTATCCATATCAAATCCCGGTAGACCATGTGCACGTATAACAACAACCACGAATCTCGAATCGCGACAACCACCGGGCCACATCGATCGGCCCTCGACCGGCAAAGAGATGCGCACTCGTGCATAACCCGTTCCCTATAGGTACAAATAAAACCCACATCAACAATCGACCGTCAAGGCGAATAATTGACCAGAGGGTTTCGGACCCCAGTACGAACTATCAAGTCTCGATTCGCACATACACAGTGTGTTTTCCTGTCTGGGGGACCATTCGAAGTTCAGAGGCCAAGAAGCTCCAAGATCGAGCAGCCTCACGATCCAGAGGGATCCATGGGTCCATCTGGGCCACCGGCGGATCCTTCCATGAGCCGCCCTCCAAGCTTTCGAGCCCCGGTGGAGGGAGCTTTCACTTGCTGGCACATCCTAGCCGGACACCATGTTGGTTTGTTAGCAACCATGCTGGGACCCCCCCGGTCTTGCCCTGGTCGTCCTCTTTGTTTTTTTCTGGGACCAACCCAGAAACCGATCATCGATCTAGGTAGAAGGCCGATGCGGCTTTCTCGGATCCACTCGATCTTACGACAACGAGAACTCATGGTCGAGTTATCTCGAAACAAGGAATCTCATTGGCCGTGCTGTGACAAAACACATTGCACGGATACATCTTGATTTTTGACCAGGTCGTGGGCATATTAGATTCTGGGTTCGATTATCGATTTAAATCCGAATATGCATGTCTCCGTCTTATCGAATAGTAAGTATTTCTATTAATCTCGATTTATGCATGTAGAACACGATCGTCAATGATGTGAAAATTTTGAGCTTGAAAGATGCACGACTGCTTATTGGAATTTGGCCTAAAAGGCGACCGGTTAGGTGGTGAAGGTTCTCTATTCACTCCAAGGAAGTGCAGAGAGTTTACAGACATATCTCGACAGTACTTTTATAATGTCATGAATTAATATTTTAATATATATACATTTTATAAAACTCTATAAGCAAACGAAATAACCCTAAAATATGAATTTATGATATTATATAAGTATTGTTACGTTATATACTTGTTGTATAAAAGAACTCTACAAAGTGAAATTTAATTTCAAAGAGTTAGCCTCCGCAAAGCATGACCCAGCAGCCATTTTGCGTCAGCACCGTTTAGGTAAAATACCATTAGCGTTGAACTCATCTTCGATTGCGCTAGAAAATTCGATACAAAACCGAAATCCAATTTGACCAAGATGTTTAATAAACACGTAAATCCAAACAAACATCAAGTACCGATACATATGATAAACATATTGAAATCAGATCCACCGAGAGAAATCTGTCAAGAAATTTCATTGAATGTTCTGTTTTTGTTTACGCATGATGGTTCAAGAGGATTCATTTGCCACATATGGGCGGTGTCTCACTTTTGTTTTTTGATCGGAACTACTGATATTCAGAAGTTTAACAGGTTCTAACTAATTCAGTTTAACCCGGGAATGCCCACCAGAGGATAGAGCTCTCTCGAGGTGAATTTTCTCATTCACAAGAGTCGAACCCAAGACTTTGCCTAAGGGGAAGAGGTGTCTTGCCATCTCAACCAATCCACTTTGATTCTGTCTCACTTTTATTGCAATCGATTCAATGCAATCGGCTTGTGGTGATGAGCATGGATATAGTAAGTGATATGGAAAGACCCCTCGAGGGGCATGACCCATTTCGAATGCAATCCCCATGGTTTTAGAGATTTTCGATTCTATCAGAGCTTTAAGACTTTCACTCCTTTTATATACGGAATCGTGCACCGGTACCCATCATGGACCTTATCCGCGGGATGACAGCCTCGAATTCGAGTTTCGACGAGAACAGAAACGACTGGATGAACCCATATCCGTGCCGTGAATTTTAAACACATCACAATGAGTCGAGCACATCAGCCGTATGTTACATGAGAAATTGAATTAATTCTGTCCCTGTTCCTCTATTAAATTGTCACATGCCCCTCATGAAGATCGCCTGAAGCAGAATAAACATTTGCACATGAAAGTATTGCTCGCTTGTGAGGATGGATTCCTCCCCCTCCCTCTTTTATTTCTATTTTTTCCAAGAAAATTAGAAAAAATATATATGACAGGAGAAATTTTAAGGTAACTATAATGGGCTGACCATGGAAAGAGACCGTCCATAAACACCTCACAAGTCCATGAAATCAGATAAGTTCATGTATAAAACACTTGTGTGAGTTGTCTTATCAAATACTATGTGCTCAAGAGAGAATCGAATATCTGATCTCGTAAATTTACTCGCGAGTTATAGACAGGTAGTATTCATTTAAATTAATTACTGACGCCGGTCAAACTATTAATTATAAAAGAATGCAGAGAAAGTCGCAAAATTTTCAATTGGTTAGTATAATTCATGTGAGGCCCCCAAGCTAGATTCTAACTAGGGTGCTAGGCTCCCACTTACCAAGAACAAAAAATGTCTATGTGCACCAAAGAAGGTTGGCGCAAGTGGAAGGGGCTTGTGTCGCTTAAGCAGAGGTGCCGAGTTCGAGCCCCTGTGAACGCAGCAAACCTTCTTGGGAGGGGTTCCCGGGAAACCGCCCGACAGTACCCCGAATCCGGATTAGTCGGGCCTTCGGGTACCGGATACCGGGTGGGAAACCAAAAAAAAAAAAAATGTCTATGTGCAATCAATTTCAAAGCAAAATTTTTAAAAAAATTCCTAGTCGATTGAAAATGAGCACTTTTTCTGTTCAAGGTAAAAAAAAAGGTAAAAATAAATACGTGAAATTCTACCGATAAAAATAAAACGGAGGATCTCTTTTCTTTGACTCTTTCTCCGAAAAAGAACTCTTTCGTAATCTCCCATAATCTCCCTTTGGTGATGGAGGTGGCTCTATGTAGTGTCCCGTTTTTCTTAAACCGAACACAATTTCACGGATCGAGCAAAAGAAACGGGCTCCGGCACGGTACTCGAAAGGCGAGCCAAAGATCAGGACTCGCTCGCTCAGAAGCTTATAAATGATATCGATCGGCTCGCGTGAAATTTTAAGTAGGTGCCAAGAACTGATCGCGATCGGTCGGAGGCGAGCCGAGGCACGGGGCCATGCCTGTTGGGGGATTAGCCAGCAAGCATTTAAGGGAAGTGGATTCTGATGGAAAGCCCCGTCACGAGGAAATGAAGCCATTCATTGATATTTAGAGGTAGTGGTTTTTCTTTTCTCGCAACCTCGTATCCAAAACTCCGATGGATACTAATCAATTCAGATCTCGAGACGAATTGTAGTGCGGAGGAGTAGAACTCGTCAGATTATGGGTCTCCTTCATCCATAATAGTTAGATCAAAAATTTTACTTTAGTGAAGAGATGTCGAATTCTCTCGACTAATACGTCGGAGAGGGAAGATAGAGGGAGGAGTTATTTTTTTGTTCCTCCGAGGAATCATCGAGCGAATATTCAGTGTGTAATATAAAACGAGTTCGTTTCGTGTATTACCATTTAGATCTCGAAGCGTGTAAAGTTGACCATCGAAAACTGGGAAAATTTTATATGTGTCAAAGATTTATGAGAGATTCACCCGACGAATTTATCGCCTGTTACACGATGAATATTTAGTGCTTGAAATCCCATCCCATGCCCTAAGGGCTCTATGCACCAAATTGGGGACTCTTCTGTGTCGTCGCTTTCTTCCTTCCTCGCTTACTGCGGCAGCCGTCCCCACCACGGGACATTATCGGCCACAGCCCCGGTCGACTTAATTGATGTCCGTGAGGATCGGCCTCGAGAATTTATTCGTATCACTTACGAAGATCGGGGTAGTCATGAGAAAGGACCCCGAGTCTTAATGACCGTTCGGAATAACAGCACGCGGTTCGATGACTTAAGGCTAGTCCGTTCCATGGACATCATGGAGCATAAGTTGACTAAATGATTAAAAGTTCAACCTAATTATCAAAAAGGTCAAGCGTTTAACCTTTCCTCCACCGGGCAAATATGGACTGTTCTTTAAAAAAATCTTCGTGTAAATCATCTGATATTTAGAAAGTCGATAGATCATAACTAACTCGGCCTCGAGTCCAATCAGTCACGACAAAATAGAACTTTTCCAACCGTAAATTTTCTCTATTTGTTGAGAGCGTACCACCGGTGTGCCATCAGGTAGGAGTAGGATGAGACCATCAAGTTGGATGAAATTACGTCAAAGAGCCCTTTGTTGGGTCGGGATGCGACCGACGGGCTTGTCGGGTTCATGTCAGAGATTGTCCACGGTGAAATTATGCAAGTAAGGAGAAGATGTGTCGGGCCGTCTCAGTGAACTTACGCCGGCGTGTTTTTTTAAACTTGAAACTAGGGATTCATCCATACAATTATCGTGGTGAAAGAGTGAAAGCTAGAAAGCCACATATGAGAACAGTCCACAACACGCTTAGTCAATAAGCATCGAACACCATGGAATATAAAAGGAATCCCATACATGGTCAAACAAGACCGATACTTATCACATTTAGACCAAACTTGTTTTTCTAAATTATCTTCTCAGACTGAACTTATTAAAAGAATAATTCAGAATAGTTAATCGACACTGATCAGTTAAGATAGTTCGACATCTTC
This sequence comes from Lagerstroemia speciosa, assembly GCA_037672795.1. NCBI lineage: Eukaryota > Viridiplantae > Streptophyta > Magnoliopsida > Myrtales > Lythraceae > Lagerstroemia > Lagerstroemia speciosa. Next base: position 5,413,284 of record CM075297.1, on the reverse strand, counting down.
CTTCACCTTAACAAAAGTGCCGAATTCGAGTCCAGCAAGTGAAGAGAAATGTACGATTTGAAGAGTTTTTACGAGTGCTTTAATAAGATAATTTGACTCAAACTTGGATCGGTTCAACAAGGGGTGGAAAACCCTGTTGGACCCCACAGGTCTACACCCTCCACTCATTCATGTCATTCACTTTCATAATTCCATTCTCTCTACCAAGACACCCTCCAAACTCCCCAACTTTGTGCTCTCCACTTCCTCCACCACCTCTGTCAAAGTCTCCACAACCTTGCCAATGAATTGCGGAAAAATTCCGAGCGAGCATCACTCATTCAATGCGCACTAAATAAATAACCATATAAGTAAGAAAAATGCGGGAAGGGGTGGGATTGCGGTTTGCGCTGAATCACGAGCACCCCCTCCTCTCTTTCTGGGGATGCTCGGGCTCGACTGACGCTGACCTGATCCCACGGATGAGAAACCATTGAGACATTGTCGAGCTTCTAGTGGCAGCAATTTTCAACTATACATGAATGAATAGAGCTAGCATACACATGTTTGGTACAGTAATTCCACTTTTAAATACAAGAAAATATCTAATTCAATTCTGGTAGATAAAACCTAATTTTCATATATTAGAGAAGTGCAGACACTCACGTACATATTATATATATATATATATATGACTGCAGAGCTGCGACGGGAACAGGGCCTCTCTTTCTGCTCTCTCTATTCTCTCTCTCTCCCCAGCTCAGAGAGATCGGTCTCTGTCCGGGGAAAAAAAAAGAGGAGAAACTCTTCGAAGAATCCCAACGGCATAGACGAGGCGGAGAGTGCAGAACCGATTCAGAGAGGCAGGGGAAACGCAAGATAAATGAGGGGTTCGGGTGCGCCGGCGGCAGCGGAGAAGCTGCCCCTACTCCTGCTAGCCGCAGCCGCAGCCGCCCTCCTCCTGGGGGCACGATCGGATCCGGGAGACGAGCTCTGCCTAACGCGGCTGGCGGAGTCGCTGGAGGACCCGGGCAGGCGCCTCCTGAACTGGACCAGGTCCACCTTCGCCGCCCCCTGCAGCGGGTTCACCTCCTACCTCGGCGGCGCCACCTGCAACAACGGCCGCATCTACAAGCTCTCCCTCTCCAACCTCTCCCTCCGGGGCTCCATCTCCCCCTTCCTCGCTAACTGCACCAACCTCCAGGCCCTCGACCTCTCCTCCAACGCCCTCACCGGCACCATTCCCCCGGACTTGCAGTCGCTGGTGAACCTCGCCGTGCTCAACCTCTCCGCCAACAGGCTCTCCGGCGAGATCCCGCCTCAGCTCGAGCTGTGCGCCTACCTCAACGTCATCGATCTCCACGACAACCAGCTCTCTGGGCAGGTCCCCGTTTTCCACTTCTTTCCCGTTCTCCATTAAATCCATTTTCCCGTCGCGATTCTTTTGCCTCTTTACACCAAATTTCCCATTTCCACCATTTAAATTATTTACTTAATCATGTATATTTCTAGCACATTTTTTATTTATAAAATTCGAATATAAAATCTTACTTATATAAGAAAGAGAGATTTCGAGCACGTTTTTTCTTTCAAAAGAAGACCATATCATATATTAAGAAATAGAAAGAAGGATGAAAGAACACGGACCACAATCAAATCGAAGTGTTGTTTAGTTCCCCATCTTAAATTGAGAGTGACGATACTGTAGCAAACAAAGAACCGATGATTTCTTGTGTGTCGGATTGACAGATTCCTCAGCAGCTGGGGCTCCTGGTACGGCTCTCGGCCTTTGATGTCTCGAACAACCGGCTCTCGGGCCCGATCCCCGCCTCGCTCGGGAACCGGAGCGGGAACCTGCCCCGGTTCAACGCCTCCTCGTTCGAGGGCAACAAGGACCTCTACGGCTACCCACTGCCCCAGATGAAGGGCAAAGGGCTCTCCATTATGGCCATCGTCGGGATCGGACTCGGCAGCGGGCTCGCCAGCCTGGTCCTCAGCTTCACCGGAGTCTGCATCTGGCTCAAGATCACCGACCGGAAAATGGCCCTGGAAGAAAGCAAGATCAGCCAGCTAATGCCCGACTACTGAGAGCTTGATCGCTGCAGCACTCACCTTAATTTCAGGTAAATAAATTTCGGTGGGCCATTTTTCATTGATACTGTTTTTAAAGATTGCAGATTTCTCGGCCGATTTTATTTTAATTTTTTTGTGTTTTCCTCTTTTTTATTTACTTTTTCAATTTTTGGTACGATAGATTTGTCCGAAATTTATAATTTTTCTTTTGTTTTATCAACTAAATTTTTGCACTTTTTGTCATTTTCTATTTCTTTTAATTTTATTAGGCATGTCGTCCCAAATACTGTAAATCTCCGAAATCGGATCATAGTTCACGGCTGTCGTCTTGCTTGTACTGCAATGTTCAATCCATTCTATGCAGTCACTCTTCTTCCGGTTCGGTATGACTGATATCGACGAATCGTACATCAAAGTGCGGCCAAATTTATCGGAAGTTCGTAGTGAGAACGGATTAACGTAATCCCAATTTCCTTTCGGGTCTGATGATTGAAATCAAATGGTTTAACATCAGAGATTTGTCTTTAATCGGATGAAATCTGAATGTCAACTCAAACGAGAAGGGACATTTGAATTTTTTGATGCGTTGCATTGTAAAGTTTTTTCTAATTTTTTAAAAATCGAATATTTTTTAGTTTTATAATATTTTTTCCTATCATAAATAAATAATAAATAGGAGCATGAAATGACTTGGGAAGTAGCTGTCCCGACATTCCAGACCGGTTTGCTGTTGATCCTTTCCTGGGATTCCGTTGGAACTCCGTGGGCTCCATTGTTTTCTGCTTTGAGCAGTTCAATCATTTATAATTACCGATTTAAATTTAAAAAAAAAAGAAGAAGAAGAAGAGAGAAAATGAGGTTGAATGTGGGGGACGACAATTTAACTCGCACTCAGGCGATCCGAACCGCCAAGCCCCGGTTTGGGCGGTTCGTCCCGACCCGTATACGAGTCAAGGTGGATTTGAATCTGTCTTCTAACTTGACTTACACAACCCCACCTCGTTTTGCCCAGCAAATTTATATTATATTATATTATATTATATTTTAAGTTTAGTTTCATTTAATATATGTACTTTTATCGTAACAAATTAGATAATGATCATTATATTTTTTTAAAATTATGTAGACTTTAATTATTTAAATATATTTAATTACATTATTATAATATCTAAATTTATAATTTTTAAAAAAAAATTGGGCTCGTCAATGCCTAAATTCGATGAAGTAGTACCGTCTTCGACTGCCAACCAAGAAGTCCAATGTTTAACTCACATCGATAGGATTCTCTACGTTTAGTTCCTTATTACTTCTAACAAGGAATGGAATCTCTTGTTTTTCCAAAAGAGTCAACATTCACTTTGGTCCCTCAATTTATATCCGGCCAGCACTTTAGTCCCTAAACTTTTTTTGCCAACAATTAGGCTCAAATATTCATATTTTTGCCAACAAATCAGTCAGACTGTTAGTTTACCGTTCGATGTGTCACTTACGGGGTTAGATTTATACTTTTTTATTAGCAAAACATTAAAACGACATTGTTTTACTGAATAGAAATATGATCAATAGTTAAGGATAAAACAGTCATTACATTTTTCTATTCAGCGAAACAACGTTGTTTTAATGTTTTGCTAATAAAAAAGTACAAATCTAACCATGTAAGTGATACATCGAACGGTAAACTAACGGTTGGACTGATTTGTTGGCAAAAACATGGATGTTTGAGTCTAATTGTTGGCAAAAAAAGTTTAGGGACTATAGTGCTGGCCGGGTACAAATTGAGGGACTAAAGTGACTGTTTTCTCTTTTCCAAAATGACTGCCCTAATGATTTCTTTCGCGTAATATCAGTATATGTAAATTTAACGAGCTCTGATTAATTTAGATTCGAGCTGAATCGACTTACTAAGAAAGAAAGCTACCATAACAATAGATTTTTATTTATAAACTCAAATTTAAAAACTTATTTAAGAGAAAAATGTGACAAAATCTCTCTTCCAAGTTCCAACTCGTATCGGCACGACACAACCGATTTTTACCAAAGAGTGAACCAATGTTTAATTTCATTTATTCCATAAATTGGCGAGACAAGAACGTGAGCATCTTCCGATAATTGTCGAATATACTCGAAAATTATTGGTGAAAAATTACTAAAAAAATGTAAAAAAAAAAAAAGAAAGCTGAAAGGTAGTACGGAGGGGAGAAGGGGAGGGAGGGGGCCACAGCCTGTGATCGATCCATCTCTGCTGCTTCCACCGGACTGACTGGGTGCATTATTACTGCGGCGTGCATGTGTTTGTCTCCATAATTATCTGTTACTTTATCTTCCCCCTTCTAAATAATTTAATCGCTTTCGACGTGTAATATATAACGAGTTTATTATGTAAATTACCATTTAAATTTTGACACGTGTAAGTATTTTTTACTTTTTTTTCCACTCTTTTATCTTTCTCCCGATGGTTTAAGATTAATTAAATAGTTAATAAAAAAATATTGATTAGAAAAGAATTCAACCGAAAGTGATTATCTTTTTCACCCGCTGAAAGGTCAGCAAAGCATAGAATTTTCAGTTTGGCAAATTCAGTTTGAATCGGACTAGAAAACTAGGTGGTAAAATTTTTATAAGGTGAATTCTCTCTATTTACAAGACTCGAATCCGAGATTTGCTCAATGGGAAGGAGCGTCCTGCCACCTCAACCGATTTACTTTGGTAACTGGAACATAGAATTTCCCCGAACGAAAGGTGCATTTTTGTATAAACATGGAATGAGTCAATCAAGATGCACGATTCGACTCCTCTTCCATCAATTAGAGTATCGGAATCGAATATTATAAATAGAGAAAATTCGTGATCGGCAGAGCCTTATCCCTGGTTGAGCGCGACCGACTCGAACCTGAATTTATCAGGATCCGTTAGACTTAGCGTTAAACATTCCCACTTTGTTTTCTAGAAATGTGCGCTTTGGATCTTGGAGGTGGCTTCACTTTATTTGTGCGAATGTTGAATAAAATTAAAAGGTAGAGACCGCTTTTGGCCAATTGAATTCTTTGTAGTCAACAATCAACCAAGCACAAGGTGATTGATATTTATTAGTGGAAATCCGAATATTCTATAATATAAAAAATAATTAATCAAAGACAAAAAACATGTCTAAATGTCCCTGTACTGACATCAATTCTATTAGTTCACTGCAATCTTATGTTTGCCTCGTAACAGAGCACAGTGGGTATCGGTCCTTGACATGAAACCTTAGACAGTATCTGTATAACTTGTACTAGTCGTAGAGTTTGGTACGATGAAATAACGGAAAGAAAACTCAACGCCGTTCCCTCCTGTTCTCTTCCCTTCGGTATTAACATTGCCTCAATCCCCTTTGGGAAGAGGCGATAGTATTACGGGCCTCACATCAAACAAATTAAAGAGAGATCCCACCAGCTACAATCTTTCGGTGTCTAATCGACGCTCGGACGACAGACCGAAAGCAGGGAGGGAGAAGATGATGAAGAGGAAGAGGAAAAGGAATGAGAAAGAGACGGTCAAGATTGTTGATAGAACTTTGATTTCAAGTCACCATGTCAATTGACCCATCCAAGAATTTGGCATGCATTATTAATAGCATTGTGTCATCATTCACTCTGGGACTTCTCCCTTCCCCTTCCCTACCACATTATTCAATTAGCATGTCTACTGTCATTTTTTTTTTAATGAATAAGCATAATATCTTGATTAATCTCAAAAAAAAAAAGTGGGAAGGAGTGTTGGATATTTTTTAATCCGACTAATATGGTCTAGCAATATGTCATTCAACAAGTACTTATGGTATCCCAATAGTTGGCACGATTAAATGATCAACTAATTTTATTAACTGGCCTTAACGGCATCTTGTAAAGTGCGAGGACTAAATTGCAGATACCAAAAGGTAATTTTTGATTTTATAATTGTCAGAATTAGAAATTAATAAAACATATGGCACTGGTGTGCGATAGAAGATGGTCCCTATGGGTTATACTATACAAATCTGACTCCTCTGATATCCCATCAGTCAGTCGAGTCAGAGGGAATTCCACTATCTCTCAGGATGATGATGCAGAGCTAGAAGGCCAAATCAGGATCTCAATCACAAAAACAGCCGCTACGGATTCAACCACTCTTCCGCTCTATATTCATGCACAATCTCCTAATGATTTCGGCTCGTTTGATTTTGGGATTTAATCGGCTTCTAAATCCTTCTAGGGATTTCAACGAATCACGATTAAGGTACGGTACCACCGATGTTTTATAAAATTTTCCCCTGAATTACTACCCAGCGGCTCAGATGTTGTCTGGGAATCCTCGATGAGACTCAAGTTATGCTCGGCAAAATTTTTGCGAGTTTGAGTTCCGCTCGGAGCTGTGTTTCTCCACTAAATCTGAATGTGGAGAGCGTCATCTCAGTTATCCCATTGTTATACAGCAACTAAGTTCATCTCATATAAACGTGTTTGCTTCAGTATTGGGAGATGGGATAAACTGCCACTAGTCAATTTTTCCATCCTTGGAGTTATAACTATCCGAGTCGGACTTCCTCTTCCAAATTCAATGAAGTTGGCCACCAGTCACGTGTTTTGCCTCTAAACTCGAGCTTAACTGACCACGAGTTCCATGTTGGGCAGCACGGTATTGGTCAACGTGAAAACCCTACTCCAACACCATATAAAATTTCCCCCGTGCTAGTAAGAGGTTGAGCCCATTTTTACCAAAAGACCTAATCTATTAGGTGATGATATTCATAGGGGTGTGTACGGGGCACCCGAACACACGTTTAATGGAATCAGAATTGGAATCTATTTTAATTGATTTCTCATTTTTCTACTTGAAACCTGTCGTGTTCCCATTAGAATTTACCCGGAATCTACCCTATCAGATACCCCTGCACGCCTCTAGATATTCAGTTATCTTATAAATCATATTTCAATCGATTATCTATCCGATATTTAGAACTCAGTGAACTCCGACTTATTTATATTGGGGTTTCAAGGTAATCATGAACATTTCCAATCCATTCATAAATTTGAATTCGATATATTATTTAAGAGATAGAGGCGTCCGACTAACACCCGACATGGATCTTATCTCAAGGACTTGAAAGCGATGAATGAACTATAAAAGAAGTATTCTTTCCACTGCCCTACGCACAAACACGTCTCCTGGGCTATTCCACTCCTTCCATGATCAGGTCACATGCGACATCCCTTTTCATTAAATGTTCATCAGCAAATTTAACATATATTTGCCTGAAATTCCATGTCAGCCGGCAACATTTCTAAATGCTAGTGAGATATTTCATTAATAAAATAAAATAAAATAAAATTACGTTTGTCTCGTTATATAAGAAACTCGTGGATCTAGTTGTAAAATAACTCATTTCGAACCCGATATTGATGCTAGTCTAAGGTGCAGCCTTTCGTATAAGAGACTTCGATTAATACAGATTCAAACTGAGTCGACCAACTGATGAACAAACACGTAACAGTACGAATCGATGAACAAACGTGGCCGTGTGACCAATACGGATTATGTAAAGTGGCTCGACATTTTTTTCCTTTATATAATATATCAAAATTGAATCTTATTTATAAATAGAAAGATTTCATCCGTTAATAAGCAAAACTCGGTACTGTCTCAGAACCCGCGTTTTTGGCCGACACAGCTCCTTGAAATAACAGCCGCTCGGATCTCTCTCTCTCTCTGCTTTCCTCTGTTTTCCATTTCCCACCTGCCGTCTCTGCAAGCAACCAAACCCAGATCTGAGATCCATAACGAGCTACCAATTCCAATGCAGGCTTCCCTCCCACTGGTCTGATACATACGTAAGTCTGAATCCTCTACTCTCGTTCGGGTCAGCATTTGCCCGACAATTCCCGCTTTCGTCTTCCTCCTTGATGCAGTCGAGATGTTCAAATTCATGCTGCGTTGTCTGATTTCAAGATCTTTTGTCGTCCGAGGCTCGTTCCTGCGTCAAAGTTCCGATCTTTCCCCTGTTTTGCTCTCGGTCTTGTTTTCATCTGCCCAAAGCAAGATCATTCAGAATTATGGATCCCAGACTTGGATTTTCTAACTACATACGCTCAACGTACAGTGTTTCAATGCCTTACAATTAAATTTCAATAAATTGTAAGTCGCTCGCCATGGGGTTGCTGCGTAGGATCCGGCTTAGCAGTTCTTTCTGATCTGTTATATTGCATTCCATTACCCAAGCCATTCCCGGCCCGGATATGTGTTTCCGGTTGTATTGATGATTGTGTTCGAACCTAAGCTTCGCATGATTGGTTTGTTGTCTGATGACCCTTCTGCATTTATTGATTTGTATTTGTTAAGCCATTAATTGATCACGGACATGCTGCAGTATCACGATCTTGACTGTACAGCGATCATGTCGAGAAGGCAAGTCGGTTCCACCCGCCGGTTCGTGGACAGCGGCGGCTTTCCCTTCGGCGGTTCATCACATTCAAAGTCTCGGTCTTCCCCATTGCTCTCCGTCGTCCTAGTCCTTCTGGTACTTGTCCAACCATGGCTGTGCAGTACACTTTATCATTGATTGCTCGCTTGAATTTGTCACACATTTGTCCAAACTTCCAGGGAGCAGGCCTCCTTATTGGGCTCGCTTACAGTGGCTCGGGTTAGTATTCCGACTTCGCTCCTAAAAGATGCATTTACGAGCCCAAACAGTAGCCGTCGCATCTACAGCTCGATTTATCATTTGTTTAGGCATTATCTGAACGGATTAGTATTCTTGAACTTCAGGTCAATTCGGAAGTGCCAGGGCAGTAGTTAGCAAGATTGAAGGTAGATATCTGAAGCTGCACTTCGTGGAAGTGCAAAGCTCTGCATGCAATTTGTAATATGTTGGAATACTCTTGCTTTTCAGGAGATTTCTTGTGCTCAACAGAGGTCCATAGAGCGATCCCGGTCCTTAAGAAAGCATACGGCGATAGGATGCACAAGGTCCTTCATGTCGGGCCTGAGACGTGCTCGGTGGTCTCTAAGCTGCTCGCTGAGGAAGAAACCGAAGCATGGGGTGTGGAACCGTATGACTTGGAAGATGCTGATGGACGCTGCAGGGCCCTTGTTCGCAAGGGCATCGTACGTGTGGCTGACATCAAGTTTCCACTGCCCTACCGGCCAAAGTCCTTCAACCTTGTTATAGTGTCCGATGCATTGGACTACCTGTCCCCGAGATACCTCAACAAGACTCTTCCTGACCTTGCACGGGTTTCAAGCAATGGAGTTGTTGTCTTTGCAGGTAAATATCAGGAAGTTCATGGTTTCACTTGACTGCGTCCTCCATGGTATTCTGACTGGGAAAAGGCTAACATTTTAGTCTTCTTTTGCTCTTGTCAGGTTATCCCGGTCGACAGAGGGCTAAGGTTGCAGAGCTATCCAAGTTTGGAAGGCCGGTAAGCCCTTCTTTTGTTGAGTTCCAACAATTATTCATTCGATGGGTAAATTGTTCAAGTCAGTTTCATGCTCCGGCTCCACTCGTTCTCCTCAGTGATTCAAACCCGGATGCTTGAAATTGACTTTTGTTTCCTTTTGAAGGCAAAAATGCGGAGCAAGAGCTGGTGGGTCAAGTACTTCATGCAGATGAACTTGGAAGAGAATGAACCTGCAACCAAGAAGTTCGAGCAAGCTTCCTTGAAGATGGCTTTCCAGGCCAGCTGCCAAGTTTTTCACTTGAAACCATACCACTGATAGCACCATTAGATCCTCGAAAGCCCTCTTCCTCCTCTTCAATTTCAGCGATCTTTCCGCAAAGGGAATATCCTTCAAAATTACTTCATTTTTGTTTACAGCCATTAATTCAAAATTGATCTATTTATGGTCAGAATCTGCTGTTAAGTTCTGCTGCAGAATATCATTCTCCTCCACCTCTTGTTTCGGGTGTTTCATTCTCGCTTTGCAGTGCTTCAAGATCTTCTTGTCCACTGTTTCACCAGCTTGTGGATTATACTGATTGAGTAATAACTAATACACCAACTCCACAGTGATTATCGCAATTAAAACGATGTGCAAGCAACAAGAACTCTGATATCTACTAACATTCATTGAATCGGATGAGCATGGCAACAAGGACTATTGACAGATATACAGATGAACTTTGATCAAATTGTAAACCTGACAAGCATTTTCCACTTCAGTTTGCTGTTTTCTTGCTTTGGCTTGCTGGTAAATGGAAAGACCATATTTCCAACATTACCTGATCGACACTGCCCCTCCTTGTTCTACTTCTTCTACAACAATCTCATCTTACTCTAATCATGTTGACCTTGTTCGAAGACTATCAGGTCCATACGAATCATTCAGAATTTATTCTAGGAACAGATTAATTTCCTCTCATGTGATGCTCCAGTCACCAATAATCCCCACATGAACATCCACCATCCTTGAAGGTATGGAAACGGTGCGTGTCTCGTACTGTGATTTCTCTCTTGGTAATTTCCGAAATGAACTTGAAAGCATTGTGACAATCTCCACATATCCTGAGGTTCTTAAGAACCAATATAGGCTCCTCTTCCTTGGTGGACATCAGACCAAAAGCAACAGCTAGCTTCTCACTATGATGTCCTAACTTCATCTCCATATCGCTTTGCCCGATACCACCTCCATCCTTCACGAGTGCCCACCTCACATCAGGAACATATCCAGCCCGTCTAATTTTCTCCAAAATCTCCTCCAAGTACTTATGGATCTCCTTAATCAAAGGGTGCGAAGCATCATCTGCGACAAACACATGGGTCCATCGGTCAACCTCAATCCAGCTGCACCCAGGCTTCTTCCGCACTCCCCTGTCTCTCATGAGCCTCCGAACTGCAGCCATATCCTGCCACCTCCCAGCAGTTGCATATATGTTCGAGAGAAGCACATATGGAGTGGCGTTCAGAGGTTCTAGCTCAAGAAAGTGGTGGACTGCATTTATAGCCGTGCCCATATTTCCATGGGTCCTGCAGGCGCCAAGCAAAGCTGCCCATCCAATTGAGTCTGGGCTGAAGGGCATCGTCTCGATCAGCCTCTCAGCTTCGTCCAGGTCACCAGCCCGACCTAAAAGATCTATCATGCACGAGTAATGCTCTGCCTCAGGTTTGATTCCGAACTTTCCCATCATCTCAAAATACTTCTTTCCTTCATGTACTCTTCCTGTGTGCGCACATGCTGAAAGGACTGAAATGAAGGTTATACTAGTCGGTGTATGATGGCTCTCTAGCATTTGATGGAAGAGTAGCAATGAATCCTCTCCTCTCCCGTGCTGTGCATAACCACCAATCATTGAGTTCACTGAGACAGTGTTGTGCTCGGGCATCCTATCAAAAACTCGCCTTGCATCATGCAGATTCCCGCACTTTGAGTACATTGATACCAGGGAATTATTGACCGAGACCTGGTTGGATGGGATGTCCGACTTGATTACTAGGGCGTGGATCTGTTTCCCCTGAGAAGGGGACGAGAGGTTAGAAGACGCACTAATCACACATACGAAACTACAGTCATCAGGCCTATGCCCAACTCGTTGCATGTCCTTAAAACAATTGAGAGCTTCCTCAGAGAACTCCTCACTCTGGGAGTACCCAGAGATCATTGTGTTCCAAAGAATTAAATCCGGTTCAGGAATCTCCTTGAACAACTTTTGACAATCCAATATCCCTCCTCCACATTTGGAGTAAAGGTCAATCAAACCACTGCAGACATGACAGTTCCGATGGTAACCATCCTTGATCAGCTTAGCATGGAACTGCTTCCCGCCTGAAAGATCTCCAACACAGGTGAGTGCAGTTAGCAGGCTCGCTAGAGTAAACATGTCAACATGCATCTCTCTCTTCAGCATTTCCTGGAACAGACCAATCGCCTTAGCTCCTTCTCGGTGCTGCCCATACGCGACAATCATAGAGTTCCAAGACACCTCGTCTCTAAATCCATCGTCCATCCCATGAAAAACCCCCTTTGCCTCCGACAAGAACCCGTTTTTGCTGTAGTACGTGAGGAGCGAGTTGTTAACAGAAACATAAGAATCAAGGCCGCTGGAAATCGCAAAACAATGCAGCAGCCTAATTAGACCAATGTTGTCACTGGAGGCGGTGATGGCGGCAGAAAGCGTGAACCCGTCAATGCCAAGATTCGACTGCCGGGCCTCATCGAAAAGGGAGAGAGCGGACCCAGTGTCACCGCGATCGGCATAGGCGAATATGAGGGTGTTATAGGATACGATGTCTGGTTCAGGAATTCGGTCGAACAAGTTGTGGGCATCGCTGATGCGGGACTCCTTGGTGAAGGCCGCGATGAGGGCGTTGAATGAGAAGACATTGGGATGAGGGTGAGGTCGAATGCGGTGCGGGCGGCGGAGAGGCGGCGGGATTTGGAGTAGAGGAGGATGAAGTGGTTGGAGAGATAAGTGGAGGGCGGGACGAGGGACTTGAGGTAGAGGGCGTGGAGGGCTTTGCCGGTGAAGAGATCCCTGTGGGCTATGGAGCTCTTGAGGAGGTGGCGGAAGCTGTGGATGGTCCATGAGATTTGGTTCATCAAACTCACAAGCCTGGCCGTCTATGTAATCTCATCAAGCCTTGACAGTCTCAGGGACCGCGAAATGAGGCTCTCTGGCTACTGCTCGAACAGTCTTCCTTTTTCCACGAACACAGTCTCCGGATCGATTGAAACGTAACTCGAGATTAATCTGTGATTGGGTGGAGACATCTGAAAAAATTCCAGTTGACCCTCCCAACCCATCCATCTTGTGATCACCCATTTAAAAATTTAGTGAGAGAATTACTAAACTAATATCAAGTTAGTTACTACTCACAATTACTGCACAAGCAGTAACTCTCTCTGGGATGGGTTTGGTTTGAGAAATGTTAACATTACCTGTCAAAGGAGAAATATTAAGTTCGAACTCCCATAAAATTTTCTTGAAAAACAGTTTGAAATATAAAATCGGTGTTTGAAAAAATATATAAAATTTGATAAAGATATATTTTTATATTTATAAAAACGATGTAAAGTTAATCTAAATATTCTGTGCTTTTTGAAATATGAAAACTTTATCGATCACACGGTGAGCTTTTCATCACGTGGCTTAACATAGTTGCTAGTCTAAAATTGATGATTTACATAGTACTATTATTTTGCAAGATATTCCATCCTTTTTTTTTTGTATTGTCAAAATAATTATCCAAAAATTGATTAGCAAAAGTCATCTGGACTCAGCTGCGATTCTCTTTGCGAGGAATCTAAAATTGCAATTCCTCCTTCCATTTGATTTATTACGGCTTACGGAAATAAAGAGGCATGTATGCAGTCACCGGAGATCGAATCGAGAACCTTTTAACATCGGGTTGTCATTATTTCAAACCTCCTCAATTTTGAGTATTTTATGAGGCCGGCCCGACTTGGCATGATGAGAGGAGAGCACGATAAGGTGTGACCCGAGCGTGGCATGTAACCTTAACGGGCGGGGCTTGGCTGGCCATTAGCACTGTAATTATTATTTATTTATTTATTTTAAATTTATTTCATTCTTTTTATATAGGAAAAAATTATTTTTACATTATTTTTAATTATCAAATTAGTTTATTTTCGTGTTGGCCCAAATTCACCTGGCACGAGCAGGTTAACATTTCGTTCCGGGCCGGCACGGCCCGATAAGGATATGGCCTAGTAACCCTTGGTCCAGGCACGGTCTTACCTTGCTGGACTCGGGCCGGGCTTTGAACCAGCCCTAAAATTGCCACCTCTATTCCTAGTGCCCCCAAAATCATGTTCAAAGAACAACTTCCGATGAATGATGCCAAGCAACAAATTTCGGCCCAGAAATCATGTTTCTATGTCGGACACGGCCCAAGCCCATATCGCTTTTTGGCCCACAAATAGCTGACCGAGGAGCTTTTCTTTTGTTGTTTTTTTTTGGGAGTGCGCGACCATCTCACGAGTCCATAAATTCAAGTAAACTCATGTCTAAGTAAATGTTTGAGTGGTAGCACCAACACCTAGATGCGCAAGAGGAAAATTGAATTTATGATCTCGTGAATTACTCACGAAATATATACACCTAACAGACCCAGAGTCTACTAATTTCTTTGTTTTTTTCCTTTGGAAAATTTTTCTCTTTTCCATCGCAGAGAAGCTGAATAAGTTTAAAATATGAGGTGAGAGTAATAGGAAAATAAAATAATATAGAGAGTTGATGGTTGATTTTTTTTTTTTCGATTTGAACTACTGGTATCCAGAAGTCTAATGGGTCATACTTAATTCAGTTTGAGTCGGGAATACCTATTAGGGGGTAAGGCTCTTCCAAGACGAATTCTCTCCATTTACAAGACTTGAATTCGAGACTACGCGTAAGGAGAATAGACACCACAATAGATTTTTTATATATCGATGGTGTCCAGCACATGTAGTCACTGACTAATTCATCGAATGATATATTATATGGCTCGACATCCGTCATCAATGCCTGATACCGACTGCAGAGAGAGTCGAACCATGAACATGACCTACTGTATGATGTCAGCATATCAGCGGGTCTGCCTCTTGAGGTAGTTGATGGTACAGAAAACCCCCTTTCTAACTTTGAAAAATTGTATTTTTATGTACTGAGAAATTATTGTGTGATCCCAGTGTACTACCTCATAGTAATTGGCACATGTAAATATTGGGTCCCACTAATTTTTTTTAAAATCCCAAATCTTTCTATTTTTTTCAAAGTTTACCCACCCAATCTCTCTCTCCCCCATCACCTGCTTCCTCTCCATCAGCAAGCATGGCCAGTGGCATCGAGCTTCTGACGACTCGATTGTGTCGAAATCCCAAACTTCTCTTCGCGGTAGTCATTTCCTACCTTGGCAATATTTTCATCACTTTCCCTCGATCTCCGACCTCCGTGACTTGCACCTCCATCTGAAGAACGACATCACCGATGCTAAGGTCGAACGTCGTCGGAAATGAGAGAAAGGAAGGAGATGGAAGTGGCTGGGTGTGATCGGAGATGATGGGAGAGGAAGAGGCATGGGAGAGAGAAAATAGAGGGGGGAGGTAGCAGGTGACAGGGGAGAGAAAATAGATAGAGGAGGGAACGTAGCAGGTGACAGGGAAAAGTGGCAGGCCGGGGGAGGGGGAGAGATTGGGTGGATAAATTTTGAAAAGATTGAAAGATTTAGGGTTTAAAAAAAATTAGTGGGACCCAATTTTTACATGTGTCAATTATTTAGTGGTTCAGTGCATTGATGAGTTGGTGACTGGGATCACACAAGAATTCTCCGTCACACACAACCTCCATTAACAGTAGAAAAATAAAGCACCAAAAATGAATTTAAAATTAGCAAAAAAATGGGTGTTATAATAAAACAGAAGCTTGTGTCCTCGAGACAGGATAAATCAACACCTCTGATGGACAGTGAAATTCTGATTTAGGATAATGCCAAGCATGTTTAGTGAGTGTCGATATCAGAAACACAGTTATCCTATTAAAAAGAATTAATAAAAAAAATTGATTAATAAATTAAAGTGAGTGAGATAACATAATTTAATATTGATTAAACAATGAAGGGTACTCCAATTGACACGAAAGACAACAAATTGCAAAGGTTCGAGGAAGGTTGTCTCGAGGCTGTTGTCCTCCCTTGACGGCGTTGAAATAAATGCTGTTTTTAAATTTTTTATTCAATTAATTGCTCAATGAGTTGTTTTCCTTCAATGATTTATCCATGATTAGTTATTTAATATTAAAGCTGAGGATCCTTCTATTTACGGAAAAATCACATTGGAAACCCTATATGTTTATTATTTTTAGCAGTTGAATTTTCTAAAATTGAAAATGACTAATTCAGTCATGTAAAATCAGTCTCGTTATACTATTAGTTCAAATAGTCATTGTTTTGTTAAAGATTCCATTAATAACGTGAAGTTCGCATAAGCAAAACAGTAACTATTCGGACTAAAAGTATAATGGAACTGATTTTATAGTAATGAAATTATTCATTTTTAAGGACTCAACTACCAAAACGCTAAATATATAATACTTTTACTGTTATTATCCCATTTTTCATTATAGAGAGACTCGTAATTTGGATGGAAACAGTGAGAAGATGAAAAATAAATGAACACAGAAAGTTTCGTTAACCAGAGCTGAAATGGAATTTCTTAATTTTGAATCGAGAATAATATTACTAATTGTATGAATCCTTTCTGCAGCTCTTTCTATTTTCCTATGTAGAATAATTATAAATTCCTTTTCTACATATTACAGGAAACCACAGCTCATTATCATCACAATCCGAAAATTCTTAGATAATCATATATCATTACGTAACGTGAGAAAATACCAATCAGATTATGATAAATGAGAAAATTGGTATTAATTGCCAAGCAGTTGCCTTAATTAATTCTAATTAGCATAATTTATATGATCATTCCTCACAACGACATGCAAGAATATAGATTTAGAATATATATATATATATATTTTAATTTAAGGAGGAATACTGGTAGATGTGGATGAATTAGTTGTTTCAGACTTGAACCAGCCATCTTAGTAAGTAAGGTGCCAATTACATGCTAAAGAAGATTATAATGTCTAACATCAAAATCTCCCGATCGAAAAAGAAAGGATGATCGTAAGTCATTGACGGTCACAGAAATATACACCGGCAATCGATTGTGAACCAGCAGCAAAATCGTATGCCTCGGCTATCATGGTGTCAACACGGTGTCGAATGCAATTGCAGTTCAAGTTATTGATTGTTAGCAAATCCGGGTGATTGCCATGAGATTTACAGGTACAGAAGTGGGTACCAAAAGCTTTGCTTTTGCATATGCTGGCTCATATGTTGTTAAATTAACTTTATGTTCTCTTTAAGGTGTAAGCCCTCAACATGCCGACAATGTGTGCTTTTCCCTTTTCTTCTTCTTCTCAATATCCTTAGAATAGCCCAAATTTCTCTGAACCTAGGTCGACTTCACGTTGATCCATCGTAGCAGGCTATTTGTGCTTAACCTAACGTATTCACGTAATAGTGATAAGTCTGTTCTCTATTATAAATCTTGTCTTGTCTATATATCTTACATTACCTATTTAGTTATTCTTTCATACATTTTCTCTTCCAATGTCTTGCAATCCTGATTAATTTAAATTTGAGTTGAGTCGGTTTATTTAAGATTCATCCAAATGAATGCTGAGGTTAATAATATTAGCATAAAAGTGACAACAAACAAAGAGAAGAGGTAACCCCACTAGGGTTTTCCAATAAAATGCCGACAGTACCAAACAAATCATGTTTATCATATGCATGTAATCTACTTTACTACTACTATTAATCCCATAGGATTCCGCTAACAGTGTCCCACATAGAACCTGGAATCCTCCAAAGAGTAACCCTGTGGTCATCTTCCTCCTCCGATTGTTTGAGACTGAGGAGCTTCACGGTCACACAGCAATGGAGGACAAGCACCATTATCAGCAAGCATAGAGCTTATATCCTCCCAAGCAATGTTGTTCCCCTCACCATTGCTAAGACCACTGCTGCACATGCTTCCGTTCACCATCCCATGTGTGCCGTAGATGTCGATCGCATCTGGCACATCTAGTAGGTCCTGCAGACAGCGATACTCGATCTCACTTCTTGAGAAATCTTGGATCTCCTGGTTGAGAGCTGTTGGAGCATGGGGGACAGAGTGGATCAAGGCCTGCGAAGAGCCGAGGACTGTGTTTCTTCCGAAGGGGTAATAGCTCGGAGGAGGGATCATGTCATCTAGGTACTGGAGGAAGCCGGTGTTCGTCGGGATCGGTTCTTGCTCTTGGGTCAATGGAAGTCTTCCTCCAAGCTGAGCCAGCAACCCTCTTATGGTTGCTTGGTCACTGATTAGGCTGCTAGGGCTTTGGTGGATGCCTGCAAATGATAGATCGTTGACTCCTCCCGGCACTTCGGACCAGTCACCGGCCAATCCAGAGACTACTGAGAAACCCTCGTTTTCCGGTGATATGCTAGCGCTCTCTCTCTTCAAGTTGTCTCTTCGAATACGATGGTCCTTGTTGCGTTGCTTGCCCAGAAGCTTCTTCTTCAGCTTTGTATTCCAGTAATTCTTGATATCATTATCAGTTCGTCCCGGCAACTGTGCAGCAATGATAGACCACCTACACATTAAAAGAAATCTTCTTCATTAGGAAAAAAACCGAAGATGTGTCCTTTACTAAGCCGTTTCGAAACTAAAACTCAGACATATATGCGAATTTTCTCAATTATCCACCGATCTGTCAAGCGGCCGGCACCTGCTTCCGATATTTATATAGAGGCTGCAGATGATGTTGTCTTCCTCCTCGGAGAACCCGCCATGCTTGATGTTTGGCCGAAGGTAATTCAACCACCGGAGCCGGCAGCTCTTGCCACATCTCCTGAGGCCTAAACCGAAAAATCGAAGCTCAGCAGACTTACACATACAATTAATCCAATATGGCATGGGCACATATACATCTTTATATGTATATAATCCACAACCACTCACCAATCTTCTGTGGCAGGGCGATCCAGTTGCCAACCGGGCCGTGTTCTTCGATGTAGGATTTGAGGGTTGCGTCTTCCTCGGGCGACCACGGACCTTTCTTGACAGTGGCTTTGTCGCAGCAGGGAGCTCTCCCCATACTTTTTGATCGATATTCTCTTCAGATCAGAAAGGATCAGATGGGTTCCTGCGTGGATATCTCTCTCTCTCTCTCTCTCTGTATAATTGATGATAATGGAGGACAGATGATTATGATATGATTTCTATTTATAAGAATAGACAGAAAGAAAGAGAGTAATGGCTGGAGGAGATGGAGAAGATTTCAAAAAGGAGGGAGAAAGGATGGAACTTTATGCATAGAATAACATGGCAAAAAGGGGGAGAAATGCCAGAAACAGGAGACTTGGGTCTCTTCTCATTGTCCTTGTTGATTAATTGAGAATCTGTCCCTGTAGTTTTGCTTTTAATTAATGCATAAACATGATTTATCCGAGCTTGTTAGAGCGCTGCATATGATATTGTTGTTAACAGCAAACTGAACATGGAAGAAGCCGGTGATGATGCGTGTCCGAATCGACTGATTGTTCGAGTGATAGGTCTTCGGAGCTACGATGGGCCTGTTGTTGTCATGTATGGAAGGCGTATGGAAGCCAATCTGACTGCTTCAGCTGGGGTTGCGTATGTATCCTTGATCAAAGACCGTAAGCCCAGCATTACATAACGGAGGTGGTAAGGTCACCACAACTCTTGCGTACCTCTTACTCGATCAAGAAAAAGTATCGTAAGCACTCCATTTGCTCCCGTCTTCGTATCCCTTGATTTCTCATCGATAAAGCTCGGGCAGTTTGACACCATATTTTGCTAGAAAAAATCTTATTCACCGAACGAAAAAACAGATGCGGCATAGTACTAGTTACTATTATAAATTAGTTGAAATAGTTCGACATCTCTTCATTTTTAAATAAAATTTCGAGTTCGAGTCTTATAAATGGAGAAAATTTATGATCGGAGCATTCTACACCTTAGTGAGTCTACCGGACTCGAACTTTTATTAGTGGAGACCCATTGAATTTCTAACTAATATGCGAGCTAGACCAAAAGAAAAGAAAGAAACATATGCAGCAGATTGAAGGACATAATAGGTACTGCAAGATTCGAACAGATATAATTTTATTAATTAAGACCCATTGAATTGTTAATTAGTATGTGGTTTAGACGAGGAAAAGAAAAAAAAAAAGCATATATAGCCGATCGAAAGACATAGAGGTTATTGCAAGATCCGAACAGCTACATCTGGAAGACACCTCTAGCAGCAAACCATGCATGCCCTCTATGCTTGAAAATTGAAATTAAACTCAACATCGACTCTTAAACTATGATCAAGAGATCATATATTCAATTCTCATCAGTAAAACTTTTTATCCCCGGGACGATTTAATCTTTTGATGGGTCCCATCACACTAACCTCCTGGAAAAGTCTTCTGCAGGGCGTTGTGGATGATGAGCTCACACAAGTGAACGTACGACTTACTGAAGTCACCGCACTGTCGATTGGGTTTGAATGGTTCCAACTTGAGCTTCCAAGCCTCCCCATAGATGATGTGATCACACAACGACACTTTCGTTTCCCAGAATAATCGTGCGCCGGCGAATCTCTATATTGGGAAGTTCTCACAACGCGGTTTGAGTAGCACATCCCATAGGTCGAATCCATTTTCATGTTTGCTTTTGTGAAATTTGCATAAGAGTGACATGACAGCTCTCACTAAGATTCCCATATTTTGATGGACCTCCCGAGAGCCGTGCTTAGAGAAAGAGGCCCGGGGCAGTTCGTCTAGTACTAAAAGGTATCATCGGGTTAGACTAATATAAATTGATTTAAATAATAAGATACTTATTATTCATACTAGGGGAGTTTTACTCCTTAAGAGGGTGACTTGACTCTAACTAGATTAGTAAGTAGTTCAAAGAATTTCTGAATTCTACTGGCACACCTCAAAAGTATTAGGATAACAAAAAAAATGGGAAAAAAAAGAGAGAACATGTCCATATAAGCTTCCTAAGAACAATTTCAATAAAGAAGAAACACAATGGTAAAAGAGCAAGAGTGCTTGGTGCAATAGTATCATTTTCAAATATAAATCAACATGTTCTAAATTCAGTTCTCATCGGTGAAAAACTCTGTGCTATTTTATTCTTTCTTCCGTCTACACCCTTCTAGGTTTACATGTCTCAATTGTGTACAACAATATACTATGGAAAAAGATTCTTTTTAGGTAAACAAAAGTTTTTAAAGAAAATCTAGAAGCCTCGGGGAAGATCAAGGTTTTTCCAATTAACAAATTATACTATGACTGCACGATAAATGGCGTCGGG
Source organism: Lagerstroemia speciosa (assembly GCA_037672795.1). Lineage (NCBI taxonomy): Eukaryota > Viridiplantae > Streptophyta > Magnoliopsida > Myrtales > Lythraceae > Lagerstroemia > Lagerstroemia speciosa. Next base: position 5,392,341 of record CM075297.1, on the reverse strand, counting down.
CCGATGTCATTATAAGTGTGGAAAATACAAATCTTGGGCACAGATTTGAGGATGCATCACAATTATGGCAGATCTCTCTTTATAAAAAGGTCTAATAATTAAGTTGTCTGCTTTAAGTCCCCTCTTTTGATGGACGTCCGCTTTACCTATTTTGTTTATCTTTTCGACCCCCCAACGCCAATAGAAACGTACGTCATAGAAATATCATGTCACGGAGTAGCAGAGTCACGATTCAATATGAATTAAATATATCATCAGATCTATGAGAGAATTTAGGGATAAACATATAAATTTAAAAATTTTAAAAAAATAAAAATATTTAACATCCTAAATAAAATTTTAAAAGCCCTTAAAAACCCTAAAAAAATCGTTTCCATAATGTTTGACATCATTTTCTCATTCTCACTGACCAATATTAGGTTTCTTAAGGTTTTTTTTGTAAGGTTTCTTCGGATTTCAGGTTTTATTCATATTTGTAATTTTTTATAGTTTTGAAAAAGTTTAAATTTATATTATAACACCTAAAGTCTCCCTCATGCGAGGCTTTCTTCGACACCAACTGTTCGTAAATTCAATGGATGTGATTAATAAAATTTTCCGATCACAAACTTTTTTATTTTATAATACCTAAGACCAAACCTTTATTCTAAACGAAGAGAAATAGAACTTATTCGTTTAATTATATACAATGACTATTTCGTTGGTAATTAATGTATTTGCTGTAAAATAGATGTCCGCGTTATGTCTTTAAAACACAATGATTTTGGCATGATTGGATTGACTCTGTCTTGTCGAGACCAAGAAACGGAGGATTAAAAAAGTTGAACGACAGGACAAGGCATAAAAAGGGACAGACCTGTGTGCTAAATAATGGTTTCTAATAATTCCCCCGAGAATCATTAGGACTCAAATCACTAGCAGATACGACTCGTTATTATTGTATTGTGTTAAAAAACAAAACTTGTATGGATGAACTTAATTAAGATACATCTTTCCTTTTCTCATGGAAGGACAGATAGCTGAATCAAATCGATGCTTGATTGAATAATCATCGATGATAGTGGATGATGTTTGAAATGGAACCATGGGTTTGTGGAATGTGGAAGGTATATAGTCAGGAGAGTTAGCTAGCATGCACATAGAGTATGATGATATTGTAAACTACAAAGATTATATATATATATATATAATTGTTATGAACAGATCGTCAGATTTACAAGTCCTTTTAGCAGGGTATGGCAAACCATTGAACTTTAGGAGGGGTTATCGGGGTTATGTGCAACTTATTAGTTGGCGGTTCCTAAATCAGGATTCGTTATAAACTAGGATTGTACCTAAATCTGGTTAATGCACAATTTAACAATACAAATGTGCACATCCATGTGTGTGGATAGGATACATTATCTACGTTTTTCATAGGTATGCTGCACAGTATCTAAAAGAATATACCGGGTCCCGACTAATTAATTAGATTTGAACAGGTTGGTTTAACAAAAAGATTAAACTCTACAATTTTTAGATTTTCTCTGTTTCAGATACTCGAATATCACGTTCTACTTAAGGATAAGAAACACTAAACCAATTGTATCAATCCACGTCAATAAATTATGTATTTATTCCTAATCTCACAAGAAAAGACAAATGCATTTTCCAAAAAGCAGTGAAAACTAAAAATTTTTGTTGGTATGCGAGGCTGACTAATTGGATTGAGATATACGGCCAACTTAAAAGGTCAAAGATTGGCACTACGAAAAATCTTCGTTTGCTTTCACTTTGTTCACATTAGTCCTCGAAGTCTTCACCCTTTTCTTCTTTTCATTTCCTTTTTGGAGTATTGTATGTTAGTTCTCGTAGAAAGTTGGTAAAAGTTAAGAAAACAATTACAGAGCTTTTTCAATGGTCCTTCTCGATAGGTTTCACCGATCGCCATCATCTCGCTCCGGCTAGCAATTGACCGAGCTCGATGAATCGCCTAATCGAGTGACTTCTCCTCTTCCTTCTCGTAATTAAGGGTTTCTTTCCTCCTACGACCACGGCAGCGGATCGAAGGAAAAATCAGAAAGTGGGTCTTTTTGACCAGTTAAATGTGGAACTTTCAACTCATCTCTAGGTAACATTCTCCTCAAGGCACTTTCACCTTTCCAGCTTCTTCTTTTGCCTTTTGGGTAGTCAAGCTCTTTGGCCTACATCAGAGAAGACTTTGAAAATATTTAAGAGGACAAAGATCAATGATGAAGACACATGGACAATCGAAGTCACAACTCAACCCATTTCCACTGCATCATGTTGAAATTTTTATGTTTAGCTGCAAATTTATCATATAAATTGAATAGCCAGTATTAAGCACCGGTCATGTCAGCGTAACACATCATAGGTTTAATATAGTTTAAGAAATTGATGTCTTCTGAACATGGGCTCAAAAAGCACGTACCAACTAAATATATTTTTGACAGATGCATAAAAGATATCTAAATATAAGAACTTGAACTCACCGGGTTGCATGAGGTAAGTTTTAAACCATTAAACCCCACCATCCGTGGTAAAAACTAAGATTAGACTGTGGATTCTCTGATTTACATCGAAGTCGATATATAGTATCGAGATATCCCTCCGATCTTATCGAGGGTTTGTTGTTTATCCTTCTAAAGTCTCAGGACACACTTGAACCACTCTATGGAGTCCATGTATGGCATAGGAATGAGAAATATAAGTTTAAAAAGAGATAGAATGAGGGGAAAATAAAGGGGTATGGAGAGTTATACTAGAAAAAATTGAATTCAGAATCTCTTATTCGTTGGTTGAAGGTGTTACCATTGTACCGAACATCCTTGTCTGCTTTAAATTTTATTTTTTGGTAAATAAAAGATAAAATGAGATTGCTGATACATGTAATAACTTTTAAGAATTTCTCGAATTTTAGAAATAATAACTTTGCCAACCAAACCGTGAAATTTTAGTTTATATAATCTCGTATCATGAGAAAGCTATTAAACACTACGATATGAGATTCGATTGACAAAACCAACCAGGTTTGAATTATGTGTTCTTCTAGAAAAGGCAATGCAGTTTGATTTGTATACGGTGAAAAGTTAGTCATAATGGCTCCATCTGCTGTAAAGAAGGAATTTAAAAGTACAAGAGAGAGGGGATCGGTCTTGGTACAGTAATACAAGACTCTGTCTTATAGTCTAGAGGTTGGAGGTTCGATCCTTACCATAAGACTGGGATTAAGAGATCATCCATTTTACGTTTATGTATTTCCTTTACACACCGAAGAAAGAAAGAAAAAGGAAAGTAAAAAAAAAATTCAATGCGGCAGTTGGGATGTAAAATCGGTAGACTAGGAGAAATTCTAGAGATGATCCTACCGAATTACGAAATGTGAGAAAATATCAATCAGATTGTGACAGATAAGTAAATTGGTATTAATCGCTAAAGTAGTTGTCATAATTATTGCTTATCGGAGCAATTTAATTAATTTTTTTACTACGCCATTGCGATAAAAGATTATTCAAAAAAAATTTTGTTGCAAAATTGACCCAAAGAAATTGGAATTTTTGGGTTACCCAAAAATCCAATAGACCATTACTAATATAGTTCGAATAGGGAAAATTCGCTAAGGTTAAAAGCTCTTATAAGATGATTTTTTCTATTCATAAAACTCGAACTTGAAACCTTACTTAAGGAAAAGATGTGTTCTACAAACTCAACCAATCTACTTTGGTAGGAAATTGGATTTTAGAAATGCTCAAACATAGCCAGAAGTTTCACTCTTGTATCACGAACATAAACATATGACAAATTTCCCGGAAAGTTCCTAGGAGGGTGCAGTGAGAAATCTCCTGCACATTAATTGACTGGTTCTTGAACTATTTAACAAAGACAACCACGTACTCGGTATGACGAATTAGCAAACAAAAGTATCATTTCCGATTCCTAACTCGACAGCCCGATTCAACCTGTCAACGATGAGACCCGTTCGTACTCTAGCTAGTTTAGAATAGATTCAGCATGATGCGGCATCGTGATGACCGCACACTACAGATAGATTATAAACAAAGCTAGTGGAAGGATCCGAGGGAACCGGAAAGCGATCGGTACCATGAAAACCTTCCAAATAGTGTAAAAGAAAAGAACAGGGACCGATGTGGAAGGATATATCAATTGAGGGACTGAACTGCAAAGGAAAGGTTGAGAATCGACCGGCGGATCATCCTTATACCCGTCGGTGGGTGCAAGAGTCACGTGCCGATCGGCTAACTAAATGTTAAATCACGTAAATGCCCTGTAGGACAAGGGTAAAATAAGGCAAGTTAATTTATTTAAATAAAACTTGATTGAGAAATTATGACATTTATTATTTTAAACATATTTTTGGTTGTGGGAAAAATCGTGCCGTGCCTAAAGGGCTGGCAGAGTGCTGGCCCATATTTTTCACGGGCTTACAGTACAGGCCCATAATCCCCTGATCACTCCCTTCTGGCTCAGAGCTCGAATACCAGGCCCGATAAAAATAAATTTAAAATAGAAAAATGTGAATTCTTTCTTAAATAAAAAGTATAAAAATATTTTTTTTTTAAAAGACATTATTGTGTTAACGGACGGGGCTGGGACGGCCCCAATGAGATAGCATGCCGTGTTCGAGTCTCTTCTTATCATTGCCATGCTGCCCCGGCCCTATAAGCTTAATGGACCGGGCTGGCTCGAACGGCCACCCTTTCTGAAATGAAATTAGGCCGGGTCGTGAACTGAAGCCTCCTGCATTGATGGATTGGACGGTTCGACATCTATTCTAATGGTGTGTGGTTAATAGAAAGAAGTTAGATACACGAGAAAAATTGAGTATTTTTAATACAAGTTTAAACTTTTAAGTGAATATAGACCCCAAACTCTTCTAGACCCAGTAAAAATCGTACAAAGTATTGAACATGTTAACGTGTAGGCTCACACCTTACTAGACCCAATTGTGAAACTTGTGGTCATTATGTAAAATGACACTCGAAATCAAAAGAAAAATGTCCATCTTGTGATTAGTAAATCGAGTATGGAAGATAAGACCTGACTTGTATAAAATTTTTTGCCCAAAGACAGAAGAGAATGTCTACCTCGTGATTAGTTGCCCCCCGCTAGCCCGAGTATGGAAGGAAAATGCATGGTTTAAGGTCGGTCGTTGATGGCAGGTGTTTAAGTATACGTGGCAAAGTGGAGGATACGTGGGCACGTAATGGAGGGTGTTGAAGGTAGAATCCAATACTAGAAAGATAATAAAAAGAATTCACATGTATAAGAAGAATTGGACGCCTCCATCTCTGAGTTTAGAATTTTAACTGGATTAATTTTACGATATGAACCATGCCCCATGAAATACGAACCATGATATTTTCAAGGATCACCCAAAACGATGACATGACAAAGCAAAGCAAACAACATTTGTGACTAACCAACGAAGATCAGACGACAGGAGCATATGGCAATATGATGGGGCAGTGGAAGGGAGCCAATCCCACTTGGACATCAAAGAGGATAAGCCAACCATACACTTGTGTTGGAATTTGCATCTGGACCTGCGTGTGTGCGTGCGCTTTGCTGCCTCCAGCAAGAGAGACCGAATGCATACATACGATCGTGCAGTGTGTCCACTCGATTTGATCAGTGTCGTGTAATTGAGTGAATTTGCAAGATGGTCCCTCAACTTTAAGGGGTTGTGGACCTATGATTGAGGTGCTGGTGGGTAGTGGGGGGCCCCAAAGTTGTGCCCCAACTTCTCTTTGCCACCATCGTAGCCGGCAAGCCCATCGACTGTTCCTCTCTAGGGCTACCACTGTCAAATCTTCCAGCACTGTTCCCCATCTACTAGAGTGCCACTCTTGTGGGTCATCCCCATTCCGATCACAGTTCAACCTCTCTCTCACTTGAAGCAGTTATGAGACTGAATTACTACCGATCCATGATGAATGAATAGTATTCACCAATCGATAATCTCTTCATTGCTTACAGTCGCGATCTTTCTTTGTTGAAAAGGTTCGTGCTTGAAAGAGGAGTTTGAGCGACTTGAGCCAACCGTACGAATATCTACCTGTTATATCTTGGGCCTATTGTATGGTGGATGGGTTGAAAAACCATGTGCATTGAGGACCTTCTAAAAGAAGGCAACATCATTACTACACGATATATTCCCGAGCTAAAGCGATCGGTCTCTTTACATTGTTGATCCATTGAGATATCTCTCTTCTTTTCCCTCTTTAATTTCTTACAACCATAAACTATCGACGAATTGATGCAGTACAACTTCAAGCAATAAAGACCTTCAAACATACACAGCTTGCTCTCGTTAGTTACTCAACACTCAACCTAGCTAGGTGAAAAGCTGACACGGGCATCCTAGACTTTCACCAACTTTAAACGCAAGCATGATGCAGCTCAAGTAGTAAAGAAGTAACCTTTTCTTTCCTTCGAAAAACACTACGAACGACAATACACACTCACGTATACTTATATGTATATGTAAATGTGTGTGTGTATGTATATATGTGTATGTAGAGGTTTGAGAAAGAGAATTCGAGTGGGGCAAGGTAGTGAGATAAAGCTAAGTGCTTTAATGGAGCAAGTCGGTGCCTTTGGTTTTATGCTATCCATCTATTGGAAATCAGCCTAAAGATGCATTATAGAAAGGGCCGATGACTAGACTCATCAGTGTGGTGCTATCTTAATGCCCCCAATCATTAAATTCAAACCCCCTTTCCCCTTTACAACACGACGACTCGTTCAGACGGTTCGGTCCCCCCTATCTTAAATAAGATCTTAGATTCGAATGTCACGGACGGAAAAAAATCCATATTACCAAAGTTTTGTCCCTGAATGAATCGTTCGAGATCGAAACTGAATTAGACAAGGCTCAACAGGGTATTACCACTTTCGAGGTCCGATTACTTTATCAACGTCTCATCATCAACTTGTTCCTTGACTTGTGTCTTATTCGGGTGGTCACATATCATATAATAATGTGCTTTATATCTGTTTACATGTGTGTGTGTGTGTGTGTTGATTTGCCGTGAGATTTAAGCAATGGCACAACCCTGAGATGGAGACTGGCCGGCCGTTGCCTGTCCAACTATCGATTCCGTGCTTGGATCGAGATGCATGAACCGGTGTACTGCTGACTCCGGCCGAGGAATCATGCAATTATACACCGATCACAATCATTCAAGTGTCGGCAGCTCATTCGGTAAAAAAAAAAAAAAAACGATTATTCGACGTCTTTATTCGTTGTCTGTTCACCGTGATTCGATTGATGATACGTAAGTCAATTTAAATGTGAACTCGAAGGACCACTTTTCAATTACAATCTCCACTCCTGAAATTCTCGAGCACATTCTCTACATATGAAAGGAATCGATTAAAAAAAATATTGAAACCGTGGAACAGAGTTGGAGCATAATGTATCGGATGATGGAATTGGTTCTTTTTTGGAGTTGACTTAGAATAATTTATGATATCGCGTGTGCCTTTAAAGATAAACACACATTAGGGGATTTGCCCTATCAACAATGAATCCGATTCCATTCCATGAACACGTAAAAATGATCAGTCACATGAATCCGATTTCATCCCACAAGTCAAAATAAATTCATCCCACATGATGCCCCAGTTGATCAGTGCTGGAATGGCGCCGCGCGGGTGTGCACGTGTGCTTATCTGAACGAACCACACGCACGCGGTGCATCTGTTCGGGACATCGAGGTACTTGCTCGAGAGATGCTGTCTGCTTTGAGCATCATTTACACGATTTTATTCGGTAAAATTTCGTCTCCTAAAACCTCGAGATCTTCATTGTCCTCGAAGTGAGATTGAGATACCGGTAACCTGTCAGAATATATTGCAAGCAAGTCCCACCATTTTTTGAGCTTCGAGACTAAGACTATTCCTTGTGCAAACACATACATGTTCATGTCGGCAATCGAACTCTGGTAATTTTTTCGACTGGGGACGGGACGGTCATGACAGACTAATGATGGTGTGATTGCATATAATTAGGGTGTGAATTGCAATAAAATAAAGCTCGGGGGTATTTATCATTTCGGCCTTAAATTGAGGGGCTATCGGGTGATTATCACTAAAGAAAGGCAGAATTATATGGAGGGAATAAACAAGGTGGTCGGCTATCCACATAAAAGAAGCGACACCATGGGCAACATATAAATACACACACATATATATAATATTAATTAGCACAAATTGACTTATGTGGTTTTGAGACATCTTCTTCTTTATTCGAGTCTCGAGTTTATATTTTATCAAAAAAAGAAAAATCGAGATTGGAAAAATTTTATCGCTAACTCAGTTGATAACGCTTTTACTTGAATAAATTAAAACTTATATAAAAAAAAAATCAACGTGGGTCAATTGGGGTTGTTCGATATCTATTCTTCTCAAGTAAGGTCTTGAGTTCTGGAAGAGTTTTATTCCCTTGATGAGTTGAACCAATTCGAAGTTGAATCAATTAAGAATTATTAAATTTCTGAATATTTGGAGGTATAAATTAAAAATAAATAAACGTTATCTAGAACGTGAAGCTTTTGAAATAATCAACACCATCATGATTGCCAAATTCTACGCTCCACAATCATCAGGCCTCCCGGGCAGGGAATCAAATGTCCACCATACCAAATCATTGGTGGGCCCGTCCTGTCCATCCATCTCCCCGTATGTTAATGTTATCCGTTTGATCTCTGCCCCCACGTTGACATCTACGGTGCACCCCATTTTATACTATTTGAATTAATACTCACCATGAAGAAAAAAAAAACACTATTTGAATTATTATTATGGAAAAAAAAACTAGATTCTCTCCTCAATATTCTACACTTTATTTTTTATATAAATAATATTGGGAACAAAAATAGAATTGAAAAAAAAAAGTTTCCTCCCCATCCAATTTTCAAGCAAATAAGGAAAAAAAAAGGGCGAAGACTTCTTTTCATGGTGTGAATCCGGAGAAAGTCTTCTACGTAACAGTGTCACCATGTGATAGCGTCTATGTGATGACAACGACCTATCAAATCAAGTCATTTTATGACTGTCTTTTTTCTTTTTGGGTTTTATAAAAAAAATTCCTAAACAAATGTCTTGAATTTATTGGCCGGTATTACAACGCAAGCACTGTCACGTCGTGATACCTTTATGCAGAAGACTCCCGTGAATCCGTATTCATGAACCCGACGATTTAAAAATAATTTGGATTGATTTGAACTAGTTGATCCGCCAACTAATGATCACCGATTTCACATATTTCCTTTCGAGATGTTGTTCGGGCAAAAAAAAAAAGGGGTCGAATCATCTCAACCGGATCATGTTGGTAGGACTAGCTGTTACTGAATAATTATCACGTACGGAATTAAAGAAGTTCTGGATGTGAGCGAGTCAGTACTGAGTGATTGCATCATGTTGCAACTACCGGTCCATATCCACTTGGGCAGGTAATTTCCTGGCACGTTCCAAATGCATCTTTGAAGGTTTTCGATAAATGTCAACATGCATACATTCGACCGATAGCTATATGTGTAATGTAAGCTCAAACGTAATAATCATATGTGGTGGTAATTTTTTTTTTAATGTAACTGTTGCTATGTGGAAAATGATATGAGTGTGTGTGTATATATATATATGCACATTTATATAGATTGGTTGATATAATTCAACAAAATTTCTTCACTTAGTAAAGTCTCGGATTCCAGTTTTGTGAATAGTGAAAATCAAGCGATGAGGCTTTTACCCCTTTTTAGTGGGCCAACGCAGATTGAACTTAAATTAATAATGGCTTATTAGATTTTTGAATATCATATGATATTATTTTTTTTTACATGTATACATGTAGAGATAAGGATGGAGATGAGATTTTTTTTTTTCATTATAGAAGAAGTGTAGGAGGAAGAGGGAGATAAAAGATAGATGGAGTTTCATTGACGAGAATCAGATAATTTATAACCTCTCAGATTTGTATCGATAATGATATTACTGTAGCAAAGCTTCTCTATCGGCCGGAGCGACACTGTAACCATCAATAGTTCACACTGTACTGGCTTTCTGTTGACTTGTAAAATGTGAGGATTTGTTTGAAGAAAGCGAGCAGGCAACGGCTGCGCTCGATCTAAAACTGAAAGGTGATTAACACGGAACCAATTTTCTCCATCTGATGGTAGACGAGAGCCCCGTAATCGATTTTTTTTTTTAAAGGAACGGTATAATTAGTTCAAGGATGATGTTCAATTTCAAATGTGTATGGGAGGCCTGGAGCACAAAAGGGTCAACCTCCATGGGGGGAATTATTCCAAGCAATGATTGTGGATGAATTAGTTCAAATGAGCTAACAATTATTCCTAATCATCATCATGAAGCAAAAGTTAGGGAGGATACCTCAAAAGTATTGTTATTGTTATTATTACTATCATATGTCAATATTCTCCATGAAAATTAGTGGGTATTTGGGTGGTTTCAATCCATGTCAAATGTGTCAAAGTCAATTGTCCATCGGCATCTGTTCCCAAAAATTAATAGCCATCCGATCCACCCAATTGTGGTTTTGGTACTGAGCCACCGGCTGACAAAAGCTCTCCACGATCACCCAGATAAATTAGCTGAATTGGTTCGATATATCTTTCTTTTATACAGAATCTCATATTCGACTCTCGTGAATAGAGATGGACAAGTCTTCTATGTAATGGTTATACTATGGTAATCAAATCCGATAATTTATTAAATTTTTTTTGCAAAACCCTAGAAATAAAGAATTTCTCTGTATAGAGAACACCAAATTATTAGGAGAGTTTTAACTTTTAATTACCCGGCTCGACTCGAACCCGGTTCAATTAGATCCTGTTGAATTTCTGAATACTAAACGATATAAATCGATAAAAGTTTTGGATTGAACAACAAAGAAAAAGGGTCTGGATCATCCTCAGTTCAGATAATCTTTTATATATAAATGTACCTCTAGCACTTTCCAATAAATTAAACTAATGATAATAATAATTAGCACCAAATTAAATACAATTAATTAATTTCAAAATTATCAGACGTGTACGCGCTTCCTGACATGTATCACACTGTCCCCCGAAGAAAACCCTAAAGAAATGAATTTAAATGTGGAAGGGGATGGGAGTTTTGGTCATCCAGTGATGAGTCAAAATTGTCTTTTGTGACCGGACAAGCCTTTGTTTTTTTTTTTTTTCTTTTTTTTGACTAATCAAACGATTGATTTTGTCAGACATAGCGAGGGGCAAAAAGATCGAGTAAAATACAAAATTATAATAATACACGCGTGCGTAAGGGTGTAATAGCCGTATTATCTAAGTATGCGTGTAATCATTATTAAGAGTTCATCATACATATTAAAATTTGAACAAAAATAATTATTAATAAAAATTCGAAAAAAATATATTTTGCTTAATTTCGCTTCCTCGGGTTAGAATAAGGACCTTTCTTTAGTCTAACAGAGTTGCTAGTTTGCCCGAATTAATAACTCGGTTAGCCTGTCTAGAGAAAAGCTCTTTAAATCTTAAATTTTTCTTCAATCATAATCTCGAATATAAAATTTTACTTAAAAAAATGGTGATGAATTACTTCAATTGACCTATATTGATGGGTTTCTTTTTATTTATATGGAAAATCCGTTTTTTTTAATATTGAATACTTAAAATAATTAAAAGATCATGAACGCTGCATGCAAATCACCACATCCCGTCTATATTTGATGGGACGAAACCAAGGTGCCAGATGTTGCGTCCATTATTTTTCTTAATTTAATCCATTTTTAAAATTTTATTTTTAGTTTAAAGGAAAAATATAAATTAAAAGAATTTAAAAAAAGAATAAGAATTGAAGGAATTTAAAAAATAATCTCGAAGCCCGATGATCTATCAGTGTAGATTAAAGGTAAAATAATTGTATCCAATTTTTTTCAATCGATTTACTAATTATTTTTGGGTGAAATAAGGGACATGCTGCATTAAACTATCCCAATGACATCTCCTAACAAAATAGAATTTAGGCCACGATGCAATCCGCGAGACCTAATTCGGTAGCTAATTCGCATGCATGTTTCTTTCAAGATAAAGGTGATGAATCTGAAGAAAATTCATATCGGGAGAATTTATTCTCTTTGTGGACCGATCTGACTCGAATCTGAATTAGGTATAATCCATTAGGTTTTCAGATAAGGTGGTGAGTCACACTGACCAGTCTCGTTGGAGGATCGGTCTTATTAATTATTTAACTACAACTTGTGGTGTGAATATGTGTCTATTTTCCCACAGTAGGTGGGAATTCCTTTCAGCATGGGCAAGGCGGTCTCGTCGCAGGTCTTTCATGCCTTCTCTCTGTGCAGACAAAATCTTGGCTATTCAACACAAGCTTCAAATTACAATGATGGCACCCCTGACTTTAACCCCATTATTACACAAAAAGGGCCCTTTAGCTTGAAGAAAGTTAAAAACTTTTTCGTCAAATCACGAGATATTATCGACTTACCGTCTCTGATTTAATCTAAATTCAAGGGCCAGTTTGGACCGCAATCCATGAATTTCAAACCCTTTAAATCATAGGTAAATTGCGCCCACTAAAAGTTTAGTTTACCTTTGAACCGCACCTCTTGGCAAAATTTTAGCTTCGCATAGTAACCAAGCAATTATGACCTTGTTAGATACCGCTAAGGGCGGTTATTTAATGTTCCAGAACTCACTTCCATGTAATTTGATGAGATTAAGGTCTCACACTCGAATCCCTTTTCTGCACTTGTCAAAACTATTTGCTAAAAATTTCATCTTTGAGTTTAGATGTTGATGCATACCTACTTCTTGAACTATAGTATGCCATCGATGGTGTTGGATTGACGGGGCTAGTGTCAGGTGCTGGATGTCTAGCTCATCTGATATATATATATATATATATATATTCATGATTAAATGCGAATACTTGAACATAACGTAGCGGAGCACTTCTATAACCACAGCTGCGCACCTTTTTATTTTTCAAAAAAATGACTTTGTGAGATTCAAAGTAGTTTAACGTTTATTTAGTAAAATAGTCTACTCGTGTACGTGCCGGAACAATTTTGAACATCTACCGCACGGAACTAATTAAATTGGAGGTGTATTTCATGCATCCAGAAAGTCCTCTCAAATTTGCGCTCTGATATCCTTTCACATTCTTAACGTACCACTACCGTAATTAAGTTTGGTAACATTAACCTAATCCGATGATTAACGCGGTTTAACTTTATTATTACTTAATAGCTCTAATGTAATTTCAGTGGTTAATTATAGGATGGGGGAAGCTGCAGTTGATGTTGTTGTCGTTGTCTTTCTCCTATTTTGCATTATTATATACATCCATACATATATATATATATATATATATATGGGCATTTATCATTATTTATGGGTGACCTAATTTCTCATCAGCATGGCCGACAAATCATTATTGAATGATCTCTGTACATATGTTGGTGGAGATATTCTTAGGTGAGTCAAACTTACGAATAATATGATAAATTTAGTTAATAAATATTTGACACTAAGTAAATATTTCAAATCATATTTAAAAATAAATATTATTGGCAAAAAGAAAAAGTAATGTGAAATAGAAAAATGTGATATGATATTTAATAATAACACGTTAAACATTCATTGATGGAGTTTACAGGTAACGTCATAAGTCGAATTCATGCACGAACTCTCAATGTTTGTGTCATAACTGGAGAGATAATTGCAATAGCGCTGCCTAGATGACTTGGCTAAGGTATTTTGATACCTTTTTCTTTTAAATAAAAAGAAAGTCTTAAATGAGTTCAGTTCAATGTGAACTGTTAAGAAGACGTACTCGTACTTTACTTTTTTAGGCATGAGAAGGACAAAGCTCAACCGGCACTTTTCTCTAATGGTTCACAGTGGACTGCATTTCCATAAGAATCTCTACTTAGATAAGGTCTTGAGTTCTAATCTTATAAATGTCGAAATTATATTAATAATAGTTTTAGCCTCTTAGTAAATCGGTACGACTCAAATTTGAATTTATATTTGCAGTGCACACAGAGAACATAATTTTAGTAGGGTCAACTTCTCCCAACACCACCTTTATAGTTAAGCAAAGATCCGGATTCTTAGTTGATGAATCATATTCTTCTCCATTATCATCACTCTCCCCTTTGAAACTTCATCACCCATCTCCTCCATGTCCTCCTCCACCTACTTTCCTTTATTTCCATCTCCAGCCTCCCTTATCGTTGATGGCATGAAACTAATCATCAAACATACATGTCATCGGTACAAATCCCGTGTACGTGTAGATCGTGATAACCACATCCGCTCGCATGCAATGACGGTAACCTGATCGATGATCACTTGAAATGACTATCATTTGTACAGTTAGCGTTGTGCAGAAACAAGTAAATCATCCTTTTCACCTTCATGCGGTCACCGTCTCTCCACCTCTGTTGTATCTATACGAACTATGATAAGATCGTCAGGCATCCGCGTATTTTTGCTCACAAGCATTACTAGCTAGCTAGCTAGTGGGCATCACTTTCTAATCTCTCCAAGACTCATAAGCAAAAGAAACAAACTACCCACCACCACCACCACCACCCTCCTCCTCAATTAATAAAGGAATTCAATTGTACAATAATGGGTGGAGCAAGGTGACATGAGGCCATCTCTACCAGGTTTAACCAGGCAATGTAGTTGGGGACAGTTCATGTGGCCCTTCATAAATAGAACTATGTGAGATGTCCCCTCCAATCATAATCCTCTCATGAACCAATTAAAGCCCTCCCATTCACTAACCCTAACTTCAATCAACTTCCCTTTTTCCTCTTTTTTGGTATTGGGATATTACCCCATTTGTCCCAATTACCTGCCCTGCATTTCCATTTATGTTCTCATGCAATCAATCAAATTCTTAGCATTGTTGCAAGGTTTATTCACATGACTAAGAAATCTCATGCCACACACGCACAAGGGTGGATTTAGGCTGTGCAGTAGATGATCCCCTGAACTCGAAAGTATGAAAAATACTGTACGCAACTTGATTTCATCTATTTTTTTTAATTATCCTAATTTGCTCCATGAATTCGTTATACTTTTCTTTCATAAAGGTTCACCCCGAACAAATTTTTTAAATTTGTCCCTTATCATGCATGTTAAGTTTCGAAACATATTTGAAGTAACTCATGGCTAGAGCAGAGTCAATACTTGAAAAGGGATTAGTCATTACCAATAGACTATTAATATCTCGTGATCTCTCTGAAAATAGAAATTACGTGTTATATGTAAATCATGTAATGAAAAGGAAAAAGGAAAGAAAGAAAGCACATAGATAAAAAAGGGTGTATGTCATCAGTAAAGCATAAGCTTTCTACTTTCCTTTCCTTTTCTGATTTTCACGGGTAGCCGAGACAAAAAAATTTGAGCAGACCAAAGATGCCCAAATAATTGAAAAATATATACAGGAAAAGTGAAAAGGAAAAAAAAAAAAGAAATATGATGCTCAACTCAAGAGAACAGGAACAGCCTTGGGAAAGAAAGTCTTTATTCGCAATAGTTAAATTTGTACGTTAATGGGTGGCAAAGGGTGAGGGAATCATTCTCTTGATGTGTTTCCCACTTCCCTCTTTGTGATCCCACGTATGATATAAACTAAATATATTTTATTAACCCCTTCTTTTATGGGTAATATCGATTTGAATTCAATCTGAATTAGTTGCGATCCATTGGTTTTTTTAGGTATTAGGTGAAGCACGGTAAAAATTATATATGTGATTAACTTGTACAGATTTATCGAGACAGTTTGGTATCTTTCCTTAAAATAAGGTTTCGTGTTAGAACCTTATAAATAAAGAAAATGCATAATTGATAGAGTTTTATCCATTAGTGAATCAGCTCGATTCAAAAATCGTTGAACTTCTGGATATTGAGTTGAGCACGTCGAGAAAAAACCATTTATTATTTTGAAAGAGTGCTTAGTGCACTAATATCATTTTCTACATGAAATTAGGATGTCATAAATTTTGTTTCACCGATAGAACTTCCACTTCACCTATTACTTGAGAGAGTTTGTGTGGAAATGTTCTATCACGTGGGTAGTGTTAAACCTCCAATAACTTAATTTTATTAGTTAGTGTCACTCCTACATGTACATGATGACACTGTCTTTCACCCGTTCCTTTCATTCTATTTGTTCTCATGGATCTCTTCTATAATTTGAAAATTAAGTAAATTTTAGTGCCATATAATTTATGCCTCTCTCCACATTGATTGTGTGCATAGTATTCTATTACTCTTGTGAAAGACATCAAATGTACATTAATTAGTGGAAAGAAGAGGTCTCTGTAGAAGTTCTGTTGAAAACAATGGTACAGTAGCCTTAGTACTGTTTCAAATTATCAAAACTATGGACAGAGGGAGAAAGAAATGGACGAACCAAAACCGAACTTTGGATGGTCCTTTTTCACCCGACTGAACTCGTATTATAGTCGTTCCTTCTCCCTCCTTTGGTGGGTCGGAGACAGTCCCCGATTCGACCCACAGCATGTAACGGAGAGAAGGATCGCCAAAGAAGGCCCGAACCGATGGCATGAGGTTTTATTTTCTTTTCTTTTCTTTTCTTTTCTTTTTTTGCTTATAATATGTCAAGATTCGTTTGCACACTCATTCATTCGTTCGATTAATAATCACAGCCACCCACCCACCCAACTTCCCCCATGCCCCGAAAAAGGGTCTCGTCCGTCTCCATCCCCGTCTCCTATTTAGACCCCATTCCCCCCATTACCTACGACAATTCTCCGTCTCTCTCTAGCCTCTCTATCTCGCTCGCTTAAACCTCTCTCTTCTTCTTCTTCTTCGTCTTCCTCAGTTCCTCTCTTCCTATATTACAAACCCTAGCTTGCAGAGATCCTCCGTAGTCCAATATTGCATGTCTTCTTTAATGGGTGTTGATGATATGTGCAACACCGGCCTCGTCCTCGGGCTAGGCCTCTCCTCCTTCTCCGCCGCCACCGCGCCGGCGCAGAAGACCGAACCCCACAAGCCCGTCAAGTGGACCGTCGCAGAGCCGAACCTGACGCTGGCGTTGTCGGGGGAGAGCTACATCATCGGAGCCCGTAACAAGGCCGATGCTGCTGCCGGAAACAAGGTCGCTGCGGCTTGCGAGGACTGCTCGGTCGGTCGCACGGAGTCGAACAATAATGCCCGGCAGGCCTCCCCCCACAGCACGGTGTCGTCGTTCTCAAGCCCGAGGCCGGTGAAGCGGGAGAGGGACCTCAGCAGCGAGGAGGTCGAGGCGGAGCCGGTCCCGTCGAAGGCGGCCGGCGACGAGGATGATGTTGACGGGGTCAGTGCCAGAAAGAAGCTTAGGCTTACCAAGGAGCAGTCGGCCCTCCTAGAGGAAAGCTTCAAGCAACACAGCACTCTCAACCCTGTAACTACTCTCTCTCTCTCCGTAACTCGATGGATCGATTCGACCGATTGATGTATAGCCGATTTCACGAGTCGGGTCGTTCTATACCGAGTTAATCTCGACTCACGGTCCGTTCCGAGGCCATGGATGATATTTTCGACTAGGCAATATAGATTAAGCGTATGTTTTTGTGTTGTAACAGAAGCAAAAGCAAGCTTTGGCAAGGCAGTTAAGCCTGCGTCCTCGTCAAGTTGAAGTTTGGTTCCAAAACAGGCGAGCCAGGTATATTTACATATACATACACACACATATTCTCATATTTACACTAAATATTTTTTGACCAATCAAAAATTAGAAAAATCCAAGATGAAAAATCAGAATATATATTTTCTATATCCCAATGATATGCCTTTACCGAAAGGGCAAGGAACAAGTACATCAAAGCAGATTACAAACTTTTTGAATTTTATATCCACAAGACCTTTTATACATCATATATATATATATATATGTATATTTCTCTTTTCCCTTTCATCCACACCGCAAGCCCTCAATTTTATCCGATCTCGTTTTATACTCGAACCTGACGTACTCCATCGACGATCGATCGCCTGTGCAGGACGAAGCTGAAGCAGACGGAAGTCGACTGCGAGTTCCTGAGGAAGTGCTGCGAGACGCTGACGGACGAGAACCGGAGGCTGCAGAAGGAGCTCCAGGAGCTGAAGGCGCTGAAGCTGGGCCAGCCCCTGTACATGCACATGCCGGCGGCCACCCTAACCATGTGCCCGTCTTGCGAGAGGGTCGGCGGCAGCGGCGTTGGCGACGGCATCGGCCGTTCCAAGAGCCCGTTTTCGATGGCTCCTAAGGCCCACCTCTACCGCCCCTTCAGCAATCCGTCCGCCGCGTGTTGACTAAGGCCGTTGGCCGTTGGCCGTTAGGGTTTAGGAACAGAGGAAGATCGATCGACGGAGAACCACCCGCATCAACCCAGTGTTTTTTTTTTTTTTTAATCTCTTTCACATAAGGGGGCGTGTTTAGTATAAAGCTGATTAATTAGTGTAATTATTTGTAGAAAGGAATAGTAATTACAGGCAGCTGGTCGGGCAAATGTCATGCCTTTTTTTTTTTCGTTCCTCTTCTTTTGTTCCTTTATATTTTTAGGAAAATATGTATATCTTTAACCACATATATATAAATGGAGAATTATCAATTTTTTTTCGTTTATAGAAAGTGGTATATACTGTCCAGAAAATCTGCTCATAAAAATCTAATTTTAGAATCGTATAATTTCAAGTCTACGATAATTACTACATCAAACCTCTGATCTGAATTTCGATATTTATTTATTGTTTGACCGTTTGTTTTCTTACACCCTTCGTTGTATTTTTTTTTTCAAATGACATTTGTGTCATTATATAATAATGAAAAATAGGAATTTTGGGAAGTTGTTGAAGAAAACACACGAGTACCGTTTTCCATTCCATGGCAGGTTTCTTATTCTTAGCTGCTAAGTCAGCTTCAATTTTTCCAACACACCTTTCTAACTCCAGGAAAGTTGACTCGAATCATATGCATTAATCTCCTAGTAAACAATCAACACGAGCTGGCACAAAAGCAAGGAAAACTTAGTATGACATAAATACGTGCTTGGTCGACCGATCGATGTCCTCAGTACAATCTCCATATCTATGTCCATATATATATACACACACACACATATATCTATACTATTATTATATGCAAACATGTGAAAAGTTTCATGTCTTTTTCATTTTTCATATTCGCTCTTAGTATAATTTACATATTAAATTTTATGACATACATCTGATTTATATATTAAGGGCAAAACAGTAATTTTATTTATTTTCCTCTCGCCCCACATACACGAGCATAACAGCCAAGATCTTTCATTAGTTGCTCATATTCTGATATCTCACTCCATATTTATAATTTTAGTAGAAAAAATTCGTCATGTTTTTTGAACGAATAGTTTAAAATTATGAAAATAAAAATGAAAAATTGACATAGTATACTGATAAAAATTGAGAATTCTTTACTTATCACTAATAAGTTAAAGAATTTCAAATGAATTAAATTGTAATAAGTTATAAATAAATTATATAATTATACGAATTCGTCACAATATTTCACATTTATTTATTTTTATTTTTTCCGTCCGTAGCACGTGTCCGTGTCTAGTATATATAAAACCCAAAATAGATCAGATAGATTAACTAAGAACAAGGACACTTGAATTGTTCAACGCGATGAAATAATTTTTCCCATCCAACCACCCTCAACGTCGTATTTGATGAATATCTTTGGCGGTCGATGGTGTAGAAAGAAGAGGACGATAAAGCAGAAAGGAAGTTGTATCGATGGGAGTAGAATTGAGAACTTCTTGAATCCCGGATCAATGATGGTGTTGCTGTTCCGAACCTCGTTTTTCTTTTAAAATTTCCTTACTTCTATCTTCCCAACAAATCCCACTTATTTAATTTGGTTTTGCGTTCACACATTAATTTTAGTAAACTGAAGCATCGAGGAAGCTTCACTGCTGACAAGTCAAAAACACACTAAAAGCGAATTGCGACACATTATCATCAAAGTCCCTGTTTGGAGGTCATCATATATTTAGTAGCCGTGGTGGAATTTGGTGGGTCTCACGCCCTTTTAAGACCGTCGAATCACATCCTTCAAAAGCAAGTGGGTTTTATATTCGAACACCGGATTATGAAGATCAAGAACAACCTCGATTCCGGGCCGGTCTGAAGAAGCTATCTCCCCGAGCAATAACATGCGTCGCCGGCGAGTACACGTACAAAGTTCTCGAACCGTATCGATCGATGGAGTAGAAGCTGTGCGTGCGTATTTTGTCTTGAGGGAGAAGTGATTGGAACAGGGATGGTTGGAAGTTAGCTCACGTGGAATGCTGTCTTTTAATTCAGTTGATTTCGGTTGTGATTAGAGAGAGAGAGAGAGAGAGACAGAGGCGTGTAGACAAAGAAAGGAATAGGTGGAGAGAGATTTGAAAAGAAAAGAATTTTCCGTGTAATGAGCATATCAAGTGATACTTTTACTAACATATCGGTACGTTGATTGCAATTTGTAAAATAATTTTAAATATTTTTATCAATGCGTTACATACCCGTTAATTCATAACACGTGTCACGTGATATATAATATGCTTGTCCCATATAAGAGGTCTTGGATGAAAAAGAATGAGATGATGAGATAGAGAAAAGGCTTCATGAAAAAGAAAAATCTTCGGAATCCTATCTTACAGTAATGTAGTGAAAAGATATCAACAGAATTGATCCTATTGGTGCTAATTGTCGGTAACTGCTCAGCGTGATAACCAACACCCGCTGGCCCATTTACCGTAATACGGTTGGTGTTTTCTTGTATCACGTGATGAGATAGAACGACCGGAGAATTTTCATGATATTCAAAGGGACAACAGGTTCAAAGGTGGGTAGTGGCGTTCTCGTGAGATGCTTTGGCTTTAAGGGGACCGGTGGGTCACACTCCACGTGAATGTTCAATTGATTTCCCATGAAAGTCAGACCCCTCACCTTCTTCCTCCTCCTCCCCACCTGGCCCCCCCACCACCACCACCACCACCACCACATCTCCGGCTTCATATCCAGACCTGATCATCTTTACGCTCTGCAGATCACCTTGTGCACTAATTATTTATCACACGATCAAACTATGACAACCTAGTCATGTGTTAATCGCGGTGTCCGAATGGCCGATCGAGAAAGTAGTCCTTCGCCGGATCTCCTTGTCGAGATTGTACGTGTACGTGAAATCGTTTTCGATCCGGTGATTCTGTAGAGACCGGCATGGCTTGACATTCTAGAAGCGGAGACTCATTCCTGGCTCATCAAGATAACGTCCACATACATAACATGTTCTTTGAAAAAGTATAATATCGAAATTCGCCGATAGTTATTGGTAGGTGACATCGATCGTGTATCCGTTTGAGTTGGGTTTCCATGAAACGTGCTGTGATTTTTTCTTTTTCTTTTTTTTTGGCGTTAGCCATCCAAAACATCATGGCATGTGCCGTATTTCTTGGTGAAAGAAAATTTCCACCCAAAAGCCTTATTGGACTGTAGAAAATCGTACGCATTCAGTCCAGATGGAGAAATTTTCGGGGTCAAGACGGTTGATGAATATTGTGGTAAACTCGATCAACCATTATTATCGATATTTCAATAAAAAGTATCATACTATCTTGAAGATGAACATCTTTGTTGGATACGAAAGATGGTCTGACAAATTCCTTTTACTGACACGTCAAATAACTGTTGATCAAGTTCATGAATGACGTAATGAATCCGATTGACCGGACGCAGATTTCTCATCCGAAAAGGTCAGGTCTACTCTTTTTTGTTTTTTGTTTTTTTTCGTTTTAATTGTAGTCTAGCAATAATGGAACAAATATTTGGTTGATCCTTTACTCTACTCAAATGGATGGTCAAGATCCAATGTGGAATGCAAGTACATAGACGTTATGGGCACGCTACCATGATTGGGGAGGTGGACTGGGACTGCTCGTGATGATGAGATGTGTACATACATAAACATACACATATACATATATACGCGCAGACATGTATGTGTAAATGCACATGTCCATATAATAATTGGTCTTCTTTTTCCAGTATGCGTCCAGATGAGACACGTAAACTTATAAACGAATAAAAGAAAGATGAAATAAAGGGTAAAGGGAGTCTGACCAGTAAGATTGAATCTAGAACTTATTGGTCACGAGTCAAGGATATTACCGTCGGGCTGAACCCGATTTCTCTAATAATTGGTCCTTTTTTCTATTATTAGTCTACACTTCATTCAATTGTTGGCTGAAATTGTGGTGGGGTGTGGGCCTGGTGAATGATGGGGTTGGATGGTACTTTCTAGGCCAAGTCCTCTGGCCAAAGATTTTTAGGTTGACCGAATTTCACATGCCATATTATCATGGTGGTGTTCACTTTTAGGGTTAACAACTTGTAATGTGTCCATGCGGTCCTTTTCCCGTGACAACGATGTCGGCGGGGGTGCACATATGCTTTTGTTCATGTGGGGGTGTTATCCGATACGATTGACAAAATCGAATCGCTTCCCATACATATCTGTAAGTACGATTTACTAGCTCTCTGATATCATCCTGACCAACCGTGTTACCTTTAGCTTCTTTTCTCTCCTTGGCCGTTTTCACACTTTGCTGGGCAATAATGGTTTCCTTACTCATGATGCCACCATGGCCAACAAAAAAGAGATCTGGTATATATATACACACACCAGTATCGTCTTCAATCTGACATCGAGAGATTGTAAATTCGATCCCCGACAGCGAGATTTCTCATACCCTTTATTTCTTTCTTTTTTTCCGTATAACCCTTTTAGATCATGTATGTATGTATATATCATCACCATCGTCAGCATCAAGCTCCTTTTGTCGGATGCTTACCTCTCTTCTGGGGCTCCTTGCTGGAAAATGACTCGGACCTCTGAAGAAATTCGATGACTAAGAATTACTGTAGGGAGTTGAATTTAAAGAAAGTTAGTAAAAAGAATTCTAAAATATGACGTAGCTGCGTATGATTATATATTAACTTAGGAGATGAAAATTTATCTAGCACTATTTGGGGAGATAATTTCAAGAATAATACCATTTTATAAAAAGTTGTAAATATAACACCATTTTAAATCACTATTTAATAACTTTTTTAAAAATACCCACAATACCCTCCCCATTTCAAACCCTAATTCCTCCCCTCTGCTGCCTCTTCTCCCGCCTGCCCTTGCCCTTCCTTCTCTTCCACCTGCCCTCCGCCCCCGAAGCCCACCCCGACCCTCCGATGCCGGCCGCCCAGACACCCCCCACACCCACCATCCCCTCCGCCCCTGACGCACCCAACAGCCGCCGCCCCCAATGCCCGCGACAGTCGACGCACTCGCCGCCCCCCTGAAGCCCACAACGCCCCGCCGCGACGCCCAGAGTGCCGACGCCTGCAGCAATGTCGCCCGCCGTGCTGACGCTCGCCGCGCTGTCGCCCGCCTTGTCCTCACTCGACGCCTGTCACGCCGTTGCCCGATGAGCTGTCGCCCACTGTGCCGGCTGCTCGCTCCATCGACCGGCGCCCCAACGGCCACTGCTCTCGCCGTCGCCTCGCCGGACGCCTTTCATGCTGTCACCCGCCGATCTGTCGCCCAAGGTCGGCTGCTTGCCGCCGGCTGCAGAATGAAGAGGAAGAAGAGGCAAGAGAGAGAGAGCTGCAGGGGAGAGAGAGAGAGGAGGGCAAAAATGACATTTAACATAAATTGGTGCTAGTTTTACAAACTTTTATAAACTGGTGCTATTTTTGTAAGTTTAGTAGAGAGTTGTGCCACTTTTAAGCATTAACACTTAATAAACTTAGACTTTTAAGTAAATATATCTCCGATTTTTTTTATAGATTCCATGAAAATTTTACGATTATATTACGCAGTATAAAGAGAAAAGGAAAAACATGCTTACATGTTCCAACAATCATGAAAGTTGGAAAAAGATTTTTGCCCTAGAAAAGAAAAAGAATACATAAACATCAAAAAAAAGTAAGGATTAGAAAAGTTCTACGTGCTAGCTTGCCAACTCGACTCGAATTTAATTAAGTTGATCGAAGCTTATTATTAAGCTTATTGATGATTGTATATATATAAAAAAAAAAGATGTTTCTACCATGGACCGCCTTCGCTTCGTGCCGGGTGAACCAGTTGAACAAATTTGATGAGATAAATGTGAACATCACTTCCGTGATTGGGGTGAACCAGTCGACCACATCATTTTATTTTATGGGATCAAGTTAAATATCATTCGTCTGCGAAGCTAATCTTGACCCGCTTAGATTAGGTATTGCATTAAATTAAATTTACTTTGACTGAAAAAAAAAGATTGTTAAAAACTTAATGCTGACATAATCCATTGCCATTCCAAGGGAAATTGTTTAATTATGTTGTCTTTCTAGATGGGGCTAAAGTCAGAGAGAGCAGTGCACGTAATGTTTTCACCACATAACAATATATATATAATGATATCCACTGATTAAATTAAATTATTTTCAAAATTTTTTATAAATTTCTAAAAATAAAAAAGTTACTAAAAATGACTTAATTTTATTATCACGGTGTAAAAATTGTTAGAAAGGAAAGACTTTCTTCTAAAGTTGGGGCCAAATGGAAACAGGAAAGCCGCATATAAATATTATGCTATTTGAGTACATCGACATAGGTATTTTATTATTGATGATTAATTCAACTTCGAACCAAATCTTCTCATTAAAAAGTGGAACCCCTCCGATCACGTATTTTTCATTCTCGATATTTTCATTCACGTGATTCGGATCCGAGATTATATTTTAAGGGGAGAGACATCCAATCATGTGAACCGACCCGGTCTTATATTTCTAGATAAGTGTCCCGATCAATGTTTAGGTGTTCGCCCACGTAGCCGTATCGATAGGAAACATTCAAAAAAGACACTTGTCTGGTGTTGGATGCAACGTCGGCTCGTCAAGTTCGTGGGATCTTATTTTATATGGACATTCATTTTTTTATACAATTATAATTAAACAAAACAAGCGTGCCGTGGAATTATAATATTCGCAAATTGGGATTATTTCCTTTTGATTGATTATTCACTTACCGTGTACCAATGATTGGATAATGTTTTCTGATGTAACATCACAAATCAATACAGTTCAGTTGTTTCTATCGTTGTTTTTTTGCACTGGCAGGCGGTATGCGTGATATGCACGATACTCTCTAGTCTCTCCTATGAATGGATGCAATTGGAATGCTATATATATATATATATATGTATATTGTACCGCACATTAGTTATCCAATTCGAATTTGAAAAAGTTTGAACCCGATAAGCTTTTCAAGAATTAAATATGTGACATCTTAATGTCAGATCGAAAACAATATCACTGTATTAAGTTCGACGTCAAAAATTTACAACATAAATAATGACCCTATCGAACTCGCTAATTTTTCCAATCAAAATAGATTTTTTTTTGGAAAAAAATATAAATATAGGCTGCTTCTCTTGACTAATATGATATGCATTTTGTTTTTCGTAGGACATTAAGCTTAGTGCTTTTCTAAATTAAAGCTAAAATATTTTTATTTGTGTTTGAATATTGCCATAGAACTTTCTAAAATGGACTTCAGTATTATTTTAATTTATTTTTAAACAAATTATTGAAATAGCTATATCAATATTCACCACAAAAAAAGCTACATAAATAAACATAATTCAATTAAGAAAAACCGCAGATGGACGAAGACTATCGATTGAGCCCAAGGGTGTCGGGATTTGTTCTAGTCGTACCAGCTTCGATTTAGGACCAATCAATTCTGTGTTCAAATCTCATCAACGGTATTTTTAGTTTCTTTTATTCCGTCTTCTTTTTATTATTTTATATATTTATATGTTTATTCTGTATATAAAAAAACTCTAAAGAATCGTATACCATACATACGTGTAATATATATGAGATAAAGATACTAGAAGTCTTATATATTTGTTGATTCTTGTAAGTGAGTCCTAAATATTTCAAAGTGTTAAATCATATACTATATATTAGTTGCGTTACAACGTCGAATCCTTTCCGTCACCTACCGTTATTTTAAGCTGACGTGGCACTGACGTAGTGTCACACGTCATCTTAAAGTAACGACAAGTAATGGAAAAGACTTAATATTGTAATGCAGACAACATATAGAACTTAATTTAACACTTTGAAATATTTATGACTCACTCGCAAGAATTGACAAATATATAGGGCTCTTGATATCATTATCTCTAATATATATAATACAAATGCGGTATCAATTATAAAGCCAATCATTGGATGCCATCTTGCATGGAAAAAAGGGAAAATACTAAACGAGGAACCTTTGGGAAGGGCTAACGCATTCCACGGTGCCAAAACCCTAATTGAGGTTTAGTTTAATTGAGAGGTCACGATGAGATTTGACTTGTTGTGCTAACGTACCACCATTTGCAATAAATGTATACATACATAATAACACCTGTGAACATTTCTAGAATCAAGACGGTGAATAATAAACAAATAGAAAAAAATGATTACGAATGGGATTTTTTCCTTTATTTTTAAACTTCAACTCTGAGCTATTAGATAAGTTTGAACAGTGTAGTGACTGGACTATAGAAGTTTTCTAAATACAGGATAATAACAATAAAATTATTAGTAAATGAATGTACATTTATTAATCACCCGTATAGTAGTCATAATTATTATTTATTAGAGTATTTTAATTAATATTTTCTTACCATATTCTTAAAAGAATCCTAGATTTTTCCATATTATATATATATATATATATATATTATGTGTATGAATGAGAATATTCTTGAAAAAACAAGGTTGTCTGGCTCATGTTCCAAGGGTATAGGATAAATAAGGGAAAATGACATGTCCTATATATTCATCATTTTTGGTAGTTAGGTCATATATGTTTGGAAATGAATAATACAGTCCTATAAGATCACTTTTGTTATACTTTCAGTTTAAATCGCCACTGTTCTGTTAACGGAATTAATAATGGCATGAAGTTCACATCAGCACAATGGTAACGATTTGGACTGAAAGTATAACAGAACTGATCTTATAGAAATAAATTAGCCATCAAATTTATAGGACTCAATTACCAAAAAATGACAAATATATAGAATTTCCACATTAATTGCCCATGATAAATAATTAGTACTTAGTATATAAACTTCAATTATCATTAAAGAACAAATAGTTATATTTTCAATGCCTCAAATAAAATTTCTTATTTTAGAAATAAATCCCCACAGAAAAAACTAATTATGGAGAAAAACCACTAAATTTCAGAGTTATGAAATAACTAAACCTCTGAAATCAAGAGATTCCATTTTGAATTTTCTGCAAATTATATGTATTTTTTTCATTTGTGCATTTTTTCCTCGTAATTATGTGAATTAATAATTATTATTTAATAAAAGATAATGACATTGTATGGGGAACACGTGACGGTGTGTCCTCCACTGAAGGCGACACAGGCGATAGATTCCGAGGGCTGCTGCTGGATAACTTAACTGCTGAGGATCTGTCGGCGATTTCTTTCCCAATTATTCGTCCGATGCTTTTCCATGCAATTTATAATTGCCAAACATGACATGTCCCCACCTCTTTTTTTTTTTTTTTTTTTTTTCAGTTTCGGAGATAAAAATTAAAAACTAATAATTTAATTCAACGATTCATAATTAACGATTTAAATTATAAAAAAGAAATCAACAGACACTTTCACTGCTTATGCAACTGGACAGTAGCGTTTCCTTTGGAAATCATGAACAGTTGTGGCTATTTCGCCCTAATAATTCTCCTAATAAATGATGGGTGTGATTGTACTCTCATCTATCATCGCTATGAAATTCTCTAGTTTTTTTTTATAACCGATGTATCCGAGCTCCTTCTGAGTCTGACTAGCGGCAGTTGCGACACCTCCTCCTCGCTAGTTGATATATAGATTAAGAGGATGGTGATAGGGAGTTCCTTAACTGGCTCCAAGTTGATCTATAGGTTGAACATCGGTCCTACTCCAATCGGTCCATTGTATCTCCTTTACCCGAGCTGATTGACCGTCGGTATGCGTAGGGATCTTCACCAGCTCCAACTTAGCCCTAATTTGTCCCGAGACGCAACGTGAAGTCAAACCGGGGATGATGAACTAATTCGATATTTCGATACTCGAGTCAAAATCAAAATCAAGAGAAATAAGAAAGTTGAGAGAGCAACGCAAGTATATTCACAGTAAAACATATTTTTTCTAAAAAAATAGATTTTTTATCAGAAAAAAATAAAAATCCTAAAGAAAGAGCTCTAAAGAAAGAGAATATGTTAATGCAAGAGAAGATTTTTTATTTATTTCATTTTTAAATGATTGTAACTAAAAAAAATATTTTTCACTATTGGAAAAAGAAAATGAATTTACCAGAATTATCAGTCAAACCTAATTTTCTCGACTGGGGTCACATGTCGGTTTCATTATTTCGAATCACATGATTACATTGCTTTCATCTTTTCCTGCCGACAATCGTATATTTTCGGCAACTGAATCGTCCAGTAAAGATAATAAAAATCGATTTAACCTATGATTTCACAGTTTGGTTGTTCTATCTCGTATAAACTCGATCATTTCTTTTTGGAAATGATTCGATTGCTGAACGGTAAAATTATTTGGTTGTACTGTGTTTTGTAACATTAATATTCTTCTCCTCCGCCTTAAATTCCGTTGAACGGTTGGCCCAACTGCCGTGCAACAGAACCCGGCACCTACCAAAGAAAAGATTAACTGTCAATTGATTGAACCGAACGCTCGGGCGGCCTCGTGACCGTTGGATTAACTTCATCCCATGATCAGCGGTTAAGGTTTTGAGAGCTACACTTACCAATTATTATAAAGAATGGGCCCAGAGTGACCACATCCTTAATCGAGATTGTTAGACATCTCTTTATTGAAAAAAGTTTTTGGATTTGATTCGTGTGGATGAATGAAATTCATCGTTGGAAGAGTTTTACTACTTAATAAATCGATCCAAATCAGACCCATTTGAACGTCTGAATATTAGGTAGTGCGCGTGTAAAAGAAATGGGTTGATTTTTCAAAGAAGCGCAGGGAGGGTAGAGAAGATTTAGGGGAATCATATGCTTGCTTATTCATCGACAAGATCATGAAATTTGATTCATCTTTCGGCTCTCTTTTATTTCCTATGTTTCTTCCCCTTTTTAAAACCGTGGGTCCATTTGTTTACCCTTTTTTCCCCCTTCTTTTTGGATGAGAAAATCTTCAATGGGTAAAAAAAAAAAAAAAACATGTACTATTGCTTAAATTGCCATTAAAAAATGATGGACGACCTCTTACGTAGCTAAAAAGAAATGTGAACTCGAGACCGATGAATGCATTACAAGATGGCTGCCGGCCGACTTGAATCTATTACACAGCAGAAGTCCTGCATGTTTGTTGTTTTTTATGGATGATTGGTATATATCTGAGAATTGTTATTTCAGTCATGTAAAATCAGTTTTGTTATACTTTCGGTTGGAATTGTTACTTTTCTGTTGTGGGGCTGCTTAAGCAAAAAATCGACAGTTCGGACCGAAAGTGCATAGTGGGACTCAACTGTAAAAAAAGACAAATATGTACTACTTCCACTGTTATTAATTATCACATAATTCCAGTGTCTTTGAAACCGAGTTGCGAAAAACTCCAGACTGACGCATTCCTTCATTTACAAAAGAAGGCATTTCCGGTCCACAAAATATCAGGACAACAACCACGGCTTTCAAACTTAATGCTTTACTTAAGAAGGAAAGTTACCGAACCATCTCAACCAGTTCGTTCGTGGAGATGTTGTTTTCTACTGCATAAGAATCATGCAAAGTTGGGCTGAATTCGATCCTGCCGGGGAGCCAAGAGCTGTCCGCCGGAGAAGACCCCGGCCGCTGCCTATAATCTCGGGTTCCCTTCGGTCGGCACTCGTAGAAGAAGAAGAAAGATTGGGACACGACAATGGGCCTAGTCGTAATTTCACGGGGCCTCTGTGAAATAGCAAGTGGCAAACAGGCTCATCAATCGAAGCTCAAGTCAATGGAAGCTCAATTGAAATTACTCTGAAGAGTTGAGTTGAACAGTGTTAAGCACAGAATCCTTACATTCAAGATTCGCACGTCCATCGGCAACGTTCCGGGGCCATACTGACCTGTTCGAATCAATGTACAAGGGTACGAACTTACAGAGTGTAACATAACATTATTTAGTTAAAACTGGATAAAATTAAGCAAAAAATAATTAATATCTCACGGAATTTTCCGAATTCAGGGAAGTGATCACCTCTGCGCTCCTAAATCCATCGCCGGGTAGACCTGCGACAGCAATCACGATAAGCGCAGGAAACCACAAGGGGAAAATGGACCTGGCCTTGAGATTTTGTTCCTGAATAGTATTAATTGCAAGGGGCAGAAAAAGGGGAAAAAAAAACAAATAAATAAACAAATAATGGGCTGAAGAAATTGATCGGGTCTGTTGGGCCGAGTTGCCTGCCCCAGTCCAACTGTCGCGTAGTTGTAAGCGGACAAGCCGTGTCCCTCAACTGGATCAAGATGGACTGCCGGATTTGCCGAACTTTTCGGGGAGCTCTCAGTTCGGTCAGGTTGAGACTGCTAGGTTTGTCAGAATCACTGTGCTAGAATATTATTATTATTATTATTATTATTAATTACTATGCCTTATAAAAGAATGTGTCTATTTTCGCTCGAAAATCTCAACTGTTATGTAATTGTACCTAGTTATTTTTAAACTAATGATTTATATCCTATGTGGCCTATACGAGTTTAATATGAACATCTTTCATCGGATCTCGATTATTCTCTAATGTCGTATGACGCATCCATCCCTCCCTGCTTTCTGTCTGTTTCTCTCCCACTACTTACTCCGCTCTCCATATCCCCCCGTATTTCTTCTCGTTTTTATATTTATTTCTAATCCTCACATTTTCTTTCTTTCCCACTTATCGACCATCCACCAACTCGAACAGTAGGGGTGTGCAACCGAACCGGTTCGGGGAGAACCGAACCGGAACCGAACTGGTTCGAACCGGTTCTCCCCGAACCGGTTCTGTTTTGGTGCGGTTTTTTAGACTAAAAGCGGTTCAGTTAATTTCTAAGTGTAATTGATACGGTTAACCGGTTCGAACCGAACCGAACTGGTTTTACTTTAAAACCCATTCGGTTCAGTTCAAAATCGGTTCGAACCGAATTGAACCGTTTTAAAACCAATTCAATTCAGTTCGAACCGGTTTTGAACCGAACCGAACCGTTTTAAAACCAATTCAGTTCGGTTCGAATCGATTTTGAACCGAACCGTTTTAAAACCAGTTCGGTTCGAACCGGTTAACCGAATTGGTTTAAAACAATGCGGTTTTTTCAACATAAACTGGTTCGGTTCTTTACCTAGTGTGCCGAACCGAACCGTACTGGTTCTTTGGTTCGGTTCGGTTCGAAACCGGTTCGGGGCCGAACCGGTTTTCTGCACACCCCTATCGAACAGGTATCCCTATACAATTGTCTCCGGTTAACTACATAGTTTATAAGCGTAAATAAATCACATTCCTCGTAAAAGTTAATTTTAATTATTTTACTGGATTATATATGAGTCAGTGTTTTCAATCGATTTTACTAAGATAACACATATTGTGCGTAATACAGGTCAATACCTAGTGTCTTCTATATCATTTCATAATTCATTTAATTATTTTTATCTGAAAAAACCTCAACTTACTTAATGTTACCGGGGTATTCTTTTCATAGTTCCCAGTTCAACTCTTTGAACCTTAATTGAATCCATGAACTTGTGAATTCATACTTTATCCTATTGACTCGATATCCGGTCCAATTTTTTCTTTTAAAAATATGGTCTATCAACAACACGTGTGATAGGGCAATATGCATATCACAATTTATATTTTACCTTTTCTTTTCTCCTCCATGTCTTTCTTCTTATTAATTTTTTAGGTCCATGTCCTGTCCTTCCATAAATAACTAAATGAGAAAACAAAATCCACGAGTTTAGATAGAACGTGCATAAAACTCGATATCCAGCTTCTTAAGGGTGAACTCAAGTGGATAGGGTGTATATACAACTCGTGTAAAAATTCACGAGGTCAAAGGTTCGAATCTCCCTCGAGCGTGTAGCCCTTGATGGGGCCACCTACACATATGTTTTGCACTTGATTCATAAGTTTATGGGATATTCATGAGTTCGAGAAAAATAAACTCATTGTTATAAAAATAAAATAAAATAAGTATACGTTCAAAAAGGGGTAAAAATATACTAAAATGGATTGGTTTTGAGTGATACGACATCTCTTTCCCTTAAGTAAATCTCTAGTTCGAATCTTGTAAATAAAGTTTATGAAATAGATTAATTAGAAATCGTTGGACTTTTGGATATCAGTAGTATAGATAAAAAAAGTGAAAATGCTGCTATTAATTAGACATAATAATAATAATAATAATAATAATTTCCACCAAAATTACAGAGAAATTATATGCAAATTCGTGGATAAACTTTGGCACAACCTTTTTATGGTACAAAATAACCACAATCCTCACACACATGAACACAAATTAAAACAAGCACCAGGATTCTCCCATGAAAATTATGTTCATGCCCTTATACTTAGCACAAATTACACATCAAGTTCCCCTCCATCAGCAAAATCACACTCTTGCCCTTCATCGCAACCGAAACGGGTTCTGGATTGAAAGGCCGGACAAACCCGAACGGGGAGTAAGTGCAATTTTTGAGAAGACGAGGGGTATAACAGCGATCTTTTCATAATTCCACGTATGAAGTGCACGGGGGAGTGTATACGAATGCCGCATGGAATGTAAAAGTATGGGAAGAGTTTTCTGTGTAACGGTATACCACGTGAAATTTGTAATAAGTTGATCAGTGTTTAACACATCAGTATAGTATTTATAATTATTTTTGCAAATGTGTTAAACACTCATTAGCTTATCACACGAGTCACGTGAAATGCCCGTCACATATAAGAACTTTTCGTAAGTATATGTCGATTTTCATGACTGAAGAGGGGGCATTTAAATGCCTGCGTCGCACTCTGGCGGCGGAACTGGGTACCTCGACCGGTCTCGGCAGTAGTCATAGATCATGTGGTTCATCCGGACCCAGCGGTACAGCCTGGCCTCGTTGGGGCTGAGCTCCCGGTAGGCTGGCCCCTCCCACCAGTTGCCGGGGTTCGAGGCACAGGTCCAGGGGCCGGGGACGGGGCAGCCCTCGATGTCAAAGTCCTTGTAGTAGGCGTAGAACGGGGCCTTGCTCCAGTCTATCTTCTCGAGTCCGCCTCTCGTTGCCCAGTCGTCGGCCTCCCACAGGGTCGAGTAGACCCCCATGGGCTGCGATTTCGGGTACGGGAGCCCCTTTGCCTCGTTGTTCTTGAACACTCTTATGGGCACCTCGTCCACATAAAATCTGTACCAAAAGGGACAGTTAGGAAGTTGTCTTCTAATTTTTTTGTTTCGTCACTGGTCCAAGAAATGTGTCGGTCGTATGTGTTAAAGTGACATCCACATCCACTGCATAACATTCAAATTCTAGATTTATGAGAGAACTTTGTTCTACCACCTAATAACTCGGGTTGTTGGTAAATATAGATTCTATCTTTTATAAAACTTACTAATAACAATATAATATTTGAACACATTGACCCTATCAACATCTGACATGGTCCTGTCTCTATAAATCAAATCAGTGGTCCGCTCATAGCGAAAGTTAGGGTAAGGTGCCCCTTCAACAATCAACGTGTGAGAGAGATGTGGGTTCTCGACCATATAAATATCAATCACAGGTTTATAAGGGATCTAACACTATAATTTAATGATTTAAACTTTTAGGTGAAAACTCTTCTGAGACCCACTAATAATAAATATAATATTGCCTTAACCATGATAACATCTGGCATAAGCCTAGTTAACGGTTCTTTAACTTAAGCCAATGGTATGGTCATAACAATTTGACAGTATTCACACTAAAACACGAACTCCTGATATCGATTTGGTTCGACAATTCATAGTTTTAGACCACCGAATTGCGGGGTCGGATCACTTACACAACACGGGGATGGTTCCAGAGGATGGTGTAAGTGTGATAATCAGCAGAAGGATCGAACCACAGGTTGACTCTCTGTTCCCTGTCGCCCTTCCCATGAGCGTAGACATTGGTCTGGACAGTGTACGGCTGCCCGCTCCTGTTTCCCAGGAACTCAAAGTCCAGTTCATCCCGAACCTGGTCGGTGTTCGAGTTCATCTGCACGAAGAATTGTTCGACACAAAACAGCCTCACGTAACGATCGCAGCTCGAGATTTAGTATGCAAAGAGTCACAGAGGAGTTTAGAGCCATATTCATCGGTACATATAAAGTCGAGATTGACGTACGTAGAAGGCGGTGACAGTTCCGGCGGAGTCTCCAGCCACGAGCTTGATCTTCATGCTCACCCGCCCGAACAAGTACTGCCTCTTGGAAGCAAACCCGCATCCTGAAATTTGTTACGATAAGTCAAGGTGAATCGCACAAGTAACAGCAAATACCTCAAACATTTCACCGTCGAGCTAGCTACTAGGCTACCGACCCGAGTTCTGGTCGAGAACGAGCTGGATGGCCCTCCCTCCTTCCATCTGCCTGACGTGGGAGTCGGCCCACGTGACGTGGAAGTCCTCCAGAAACGTGGCAGGTCTCCCCGAGACGATCACGGGGCAGAAGATCAGTGCCACTAGTACGAACATAACGATCCTTCTCATAGTTCGAGACGAGACCGATTGGGGAGATGGGTCGATCGAGTACCGATGAGTGTGATTTTTAAAAGAAAGGCTTGGAGGGATTTATATAGCTCGAAGAGGAGGGGATGGGGAAGGGACTAGTGATCGAGGAGTGGTAGTAGCACAGATCACATCACAAGTTTTGCCGTCGAATACAGCTAAGGGCAAGCCGTCTTTTGGCCCCTCCATCTTTATAATTCCTTATTAATAAGCTTTGCCCCTTCCCCTCCCAATTTCCCTCTGCTCCACATAAATTCCCACCACCCGAAAATTCAAAATTATTCGTTCCACTCAGTAGTCCATTTCTTGCAATCTTCTCTTTTGTGTGCGTGTTTTTTTTTTTAAATCATCCGATATTTAGAAATCTGATGGGTGCTGACTTATTCGAATTTCGACTCTGATTAGCATACTAAAACGTAGTACTCTTTGCTAGGATCACCTGGTTCATTGTCAGTTTTCTTTATTCTGTTAGGAACACCTAGTCCAATTCTTAAGAAATCACTCAGCGTTATAGAGTTGATAGTTGTTGTCTTCTCCTTCTTTGGCCACCATAAAGGGGCATCAACAGGGGTTGCGATCGTAAAATATCTACTCGCAGTTATAAAAAATTAGGTCCGTTCTACCTAAAATCTAAACTGTTAGGTGATATATAGTATCCCTTAACAAATGATCTTGTGTCAGGTATTTTTCTTTCGTACTCTGACGAGGCGGACATCAGACCCCGAGCCGGATTTTTTTTATATAGTCTCGAATTCTTTTATTGACAACAAATTTTTACACTCAGGTCTAATAAGGTGTGAGCTCACACGAATGACTCTAATATTATGCAAAATATCTACCTGGACTTATAAGTATTTGGATCTATTTTCACCTAAAAGTCTAAATTGTTAAGCGCTAGTATCAGTTCTCGTATAAACTAGATTTCATTCTCTTATCCGATGTGAGATTTTATTCCTCAACGGCCACACAACTGGATACCAACCATTTACAATATCGGTTAGGGCGAGATTGGTTTATTTAAACCTCACTCGTCACGCCCCCTCAGCCTGGCTAGCTACGATCATGACATATAACTCGAACGTTTTATCAACTCGAATGATCAAACCGAAGGACAGTGCCCTGATCGACGTTCGTTAAGACTGTTAATTTGCTTGGACCTACCTCGATATTGAATATTGTCATCGCGCGCATTCAGAAATTTTTGTGATGGGAAGTAGCTAACGAACTAATAAACCATGGAGTTAAGAGGGCTTTCATTGCACTATTATTATTGAGATTTCCTACAAGACACATACATCTGTGGATACAGCCCATCGATGGCGACTGATACCGAGAGGCTAATTGGCCATTACGATGTGCACTTATACAACCAATAATGGCACTGCGCATACACAGAGTCATACGGTACCATACCTCGAGAATCAACTGATTTTAACGTTTATGGATATAGATACAGTATGCGCCAGCCAGCAAGCATGTTCATAGCCTACGATACAGCCAGTGGTTAACTCGTGGACTTTCTCCGGCAAGAGATCTAATGAGAACCGCTGACTGAATCGTATGAATTACGAAAATAATGCTCTAACCATCTTAATTCCGAGCGATGCTTGAGGTATGTATAAGCGGGGTTGATCGATCGTGTATTCGTAACGCGAATCCGGCTAATGCAACCGGTTGGTAAGACGAGACGAAGACCCTCTTCTACTGGGGTCGTAGAACGACCCATCGATGGGGAGAGTCCTCTCATCGGGGGCTCGAAGGCTAAGAGACAAACGGATCACTTTTGTCGGACAATAATTTTAATCTTTTTTGGAATAGAAAAGTCCCTGCTCCTGGCCAACTGGAGATCGCCACGTCGCACGTCTACTTCTCCCAGGGAACTGACCACGTTTTCCGTGCCCCAACAGCTGAACCGGGTCTCCTGTCACTGGCCACGTGTGAGAATTTAATTGGCTCGCCGGGAGAGATCCCCACCCGTGTGGTCAGCATATGATTGGGCCCCAATTGACTGAGGGAATCCTTCCAATGAAATAGTGCTTTCGTTTTCCCTTTCTGTATGCTCCTGCACCACTCGTATACAATAATTTTATGAATCTCGGATTGATCCAACTCTATTAAGGGGTAAATTCGTCATAACATAAATTTTTTCTATTTTACAAATATTTGAATATGAGATCTTAAGTCACTTGAATCAACTCTTATTAGTAATAAAATAGTGCTTTGGTTACATAAGATCTCATATTTTAGAGTTAATGAATGAAAAAAATTTATGACCGTAAGTGTTTATATGACGGCTGAATTAATTTGAATCGAGCCTGAATTAATTGTATTTATTAAATTGACAAATATTAGATAATATATAATTTTGAAAACGAAAGATTCTCTTTTGGTTGTCATGTGGTCATCCTAATTACAGAGCTTATCCATAACAGTTTCAATTTTAGAATCTTCCTGGCTGTACAACGTAGTAGAATATGTAAGATTGCTAACGCAATCGATGCCTGTTAGGCCTGATAACTTTTGTCACGACACGACAACCCAGCGCGATACGGAGTTAGACGGGTTTAAGTTGAGCCTAAATAGGTTTCTTATCTAAACGGGTTGACTCATGTAATCCATTTACATAAACGGGTTGAACCCACGTAATCCGTCACGACACGATTAAATTCGTTTAATTATATTTTATATACCAAACCATTAACCCATTTAAATATATCGAGTTAAAATTATAATTACACCACACATGCTTAGTTATACAGGTCAAACGTACCGTGTCGTGTCAACCCGGTTTTAAACGTGTTGCGTTTGTATTTGAAGTCTTTGACCGCTTAATAAACGGGTCGTACACGGGTTGAGGTACTTTTAACACGAACCCATATAGACATTACATATTTAAATACGACACGACACATATTACCAGTCTTAATGCCAATGAATCTCCTAAATCGAGCGCGGACGACCTGTTCGGTTAACTGTGCGCATTTGGATAGACTATCCGGGATAAATGTGACATAAATGCATAAAACAATTTTGGAAAAATTTTCTGGGGAGTGTATTTGTTTGAAAAATATTGGCAAATTTTGCTTGTAAAGATTGAAGTGTTATTGTTAAAAAAAAACAGTTTTAATGAATTTCTCGCAAAACATTCACCGGAAATTTAACCTGTTCGATTTGTTATTGTTCTTTTAAATCTGTGATCTTCGGCAATGCTCTGATTGCCAAGGTTGTTGTCGGAAATCTAAAGGAAAAAACAAACAAGCAACGACGAAGACTTCTTAAGTAATTTTTGGGAAAAAGTAGACATTTTTCAAAATATATCACATTGCATATACAAATATTTAATGCGATTTGACTAATTCAACTTCGAGCTGGATCGACCTGCTTAAGGGTAAAAATGTCCCTGAATGGATATTATAACGTTAGACAATGCAACTTTGTCTGTCTAATTAAAAATGTACCGTTAATCCACGTAAGTTAATAGAAAAAAGTAGGCTAGTTCATCGTTAAAAATTTCAAAGTGCTGCTTTTTTTTCATGCACAAAGGAGGTATATGATTTCAGAATGAAACCAATACCGCTTCTTTAAGTAAGTTTTATTTTTCCAAAAAGTCGACCGTGATAGACAATTTACGGTGAAAAACGCATCTTCCCATCGCCAAACTCTTTCGGGCAATTCACTCGAAAACCGAAATGGTGTCTTTCCTTGCATTGAAATGTAACTGGTAGATCCGCATGAGTTTGTTCTCTTGGAATTATGTATCCAAAGAAGAAGAATGTACACGATCGATCATAAAGTTGGATCCATCAATCATAAAGATGACATAAATTAGACATTCAATGCTCACCCACTTACGGAGTGGAACCGTCGCGCCCTACTGAGTTGTACAGCATACGACCCACTTATTAAATTTACATTTATATTACTCTTTGAAAGAGAACGAGGCTCGGTACAATTGGTGTCGCTCTCGACCTGAGACTAATAGGTCCTACGATCAAATCTCGCCAGTGCGGGACTCCTCGTACCCATTTATTTTCAGCAACATCTTATCGAGAGGTTATTAGTCCAATTCTTACCAGTGAAATTTTCCATTCTAAATCTGTGGATCTCCCTGTAATTGAAAAAATATATCTATATACACATCTCTGGTGGTGGAAAGAAAGGAACAAATCCCTAGATGTTTTGTACTTGTAATATTGTGTTCTAGGTTTATATATCTCACTTATGTATTGAAAAAAATGATAAAATTTTTTATGGTGCACATTAACTGATATTTAGAAAATCAATAAGAGCAAAATTCATATTGAATCCGAGACATTATTTAAGAGGGAGAAGAGCAGGACCATCCCAACTAACTCAATACTGAATTTGAGATGTTATTTAAGAGGAAAATGAGCAGGATCGTCTATCCTTTCTAAGCTTATGCGACTCTTCTGTATAAAAAAAAAAAAAAAGAGTTCGATGATCTTAAGCAACTCGTATTGGAGGTTTAACCTATATTTAAAGTGGGAGGCCCATCTCCATTCCTTAAAGTAACGGTAGAAGCGGTCATTAGAAGTGGATTCGTTTCATCCTTACCCCTGGGAATTGCTAATTTGAGAAGTAAATGTAAGGTTCAATCATGGAGAAATATTGTAATTAAATTATTTAAGATTTTATGGATATTCACGGAAATCTGCGGCTATGGAATGGAAGCTTTATGCTGTCATTTTCAGACCCGACGGCAGAGGGTCTTCTTTGATGGCGTTGGGGTCGTCGGACTGTGCCTATACAATCCAAGCTTCAACGTCAAACGCCATCTTAATCAATAGTTACTAGACAAAAAACTGTTGAGAAGTCGCACTTAGTTCATCTTTTCGGTACATAGACGGGGCGGACGTCGAAAAAATTGAAGAAATGAGGAAATGGAAAGATGGGTACGTCGGTCCCAACAACGTTAGCTAGCATTAAGAAAAATGTTGGATACCATCGACAAATCTGGGTATTATCCAAATCCAACTCGCTCGTGAAAGGAAGTTATGGGGTGCTAAGACTCCCAGGCCTGAGATAATAGATGCCATTTGCATTTTTAAAATTTGAACGAATAAACATCTTAGAATCAGTTTTAAGGATCGAATCTCACATCGTTCAAGTTGAAGAATAAACCTATGTTTATAAGAGAACTGATTCTTATCACCCAGCGACTTAGGTTGTTGGGTGGAAACGGATTCAGTCTCTTATAGCTAGGCCCGATGACAGGCACAATTATGGGACCCATGGTCAGTTATGCTCGAAACCAGAAGAAAAATGCCCAACAGTGACCAGTTTATCAACCAGTTTATCGAGTGCGGAACAAATAATCGACTTATACGTTAGCTCAAGGGTGGAATAAGAAGGCCCGCATCGTGTAATTTGTCCTCCTGCTCAGGACCGGCATAGAGACCGGAAGAAATATGCCAAGCTTGATACCCGGCTCTTGGTTGGCGTTACCATCTAGATAAAAATGAAAAACAGAAACAAAAAAGATGATAAGTATTATCATTACTTAAACGTTATACTTATCTTTCAAATTTATATATTTATTTATTTATTCTCGAAGTGTCAATTATTTCGAAATTAATATCATGTGCCATTATATAGCAGCTGATTAACAAACATCTACCAAATAATAAATTTTTTTGTCGGTGATTGGGCATGCTCGATTTAATTGAAACCTCTCTCAAACGAAAAATGATTTAGTGTGACAATATCGTTCTAAAGTTAAAATCAATAAAATGTAAATTTAATTTACATCTATAAAACTCAATATTCTTTTGAAAAAAATGTACTTTTGGTCCTCAACCTTTTGAATTTTTGTTATTTTTGTTATAAACCTTTATTTTTTATTATTCGAGTCTTTAATCTTTTGAGTTTTTATCATTTTAATCTTACCATTACTTTTTCCATCTAAAAAAAGTATATTACATCCCAAGAAAGAATATTACATCCTAAAAACACTTGTCAACAAAAATATTTTTTAAAAAAACATATTTTGTCTATGATTAAAAAAATATTGGTTATTGGTAGGTGCTCATTCTAAAATTAGAACTCATTTTTCTAGGAACGAGTCATGATTTTATAATAATAATAATAATCATAAATCAATTTTGAATCGTGAATGTATTTTAATTTTGAAGGAGATATAACCATCAGTAAAACCCTACCGATAGTTTTTATTTTTGCTTATTTTTTCCTTTTTTCTTATTTTTTGAACAATAGTTTTTCGTAGAAGAATAATTTGTGGATGTAATATTCTTTTTTGGATGAAATATACTTTTTAGGCTGGAAAATTTAACAATATGATTAAAGTAGTAAAAACTTAAAAGGTTGATAGCGTGAATAACAAAATATAAAGATTTACGATGAAAATGATAAAAATGTGAAAGGTTGAGGACTAAAAGTATCATTTACCATGTTTTTTTATTCCTCTCTTCCATAGACCACTGTTTCGGTGGTTCCTCAATTCTTCTCGTTATCATGTAAGTAATTGACACCAAAAGAATTAAAGAAAAACAAAATGAAATCATCAGTACCCTGTGAATTTTCTTAGTCTGAATCAATGGTATTTATAAGTCCAACGAGCTACCTTGCGAAATTTATCATTACTGAAAAATGACACCAAGACTGCTTTAGGGCATAAATGGGGAAGAAAACCTGAACAATGAGCTCAAGTAGCTAAACCGACCGATAACCTGAGTTTGAACCTCGTACCGACTGCTAACATCCACAGTGAAAACCGAGAAGAGAGGATTCTCAAGTCCATCAAGTGCAAGCCCGCCTCGGCTGCCAACACCGAACCCGGGCCGGAAATCCATACGGTCGGCTCGAGAGATTCCTTTCCTTAGGGTCTCGAACAAATTCTTTGGCGCGTCACTACAGTGTGAAGGTCCGTACAAAAAACACCAAAAGTTAGACCTTTGCCCACTCGGCCATGTTATTACGAATAGGCATATATAGCACTCCTAATGTATCAGCCAGAACACGCACGAAAGAAGACGAGAAATAAGGTTTTGATATAATGTAAGGTATTAGCGTTTGATCCGATGCACAAAGAAAATGGCGAGGACCCCGAACGAACAACTGTCGGCACGGGACACCCAGGAACTTAAAGATGGTAGGTAGGTACCGAATGAGGGAATCGAATGGGCAACGGGAAGGTGCCTGAGGGAATCAATGGATGCACGGCTACAATTACAAACCTCCTCCTCCCCAGCTCAGCCGCTCTGGTGCTTCTATTTATTACCTGGCTTCGTATTCTACAAAATTTATTAGGACGCAGAGGACTTATCATTCGTGATTCTGTTCAATAGTTATTCGATACATCGGTAAGAGAGGATTACGTAACAAAATAGATTGGTTGATATGGTAGGACGCCTCTTAGCAATGTCTCAAGTTCGAGTTTTGTGAATAGAGAAAACTCACCTTGAGGGACTTTTACCTTCTAGTGGACTCACCTGACTCAAAGTGGATTATTTGGGGTACGTTGAGTTTTTTGATACTAGTGGCTTAAATCGAAAAAGAGTGTTATGTCACCTCGGAAAATGTGCACAGTGGTGATTCATTGATAGAGAAGATGACTTGACACTTTTGACCATCATATCAAATATTGATCAACCGGATTCACTGATGATACGATACCCTCGATTCACCTGAG
The DNA here is from genome assembly GCA_037672795.1 of Lagerstroemia speciosa. Taxonomy (NCBI): domain Eukaryota; kingdom Viridiplantae; phylum Streptophyta; class Magnoliopsida; order Myrtales; family Lythraceae; genus Lagerstroemia; species Lagerstroemia speciosa. The sequence continues at coordinate 5,349,782 of CM075297.1, read as the reverse complement.
AATCTCTTGCTGAGCTGTTTTTTCCCCCCTTATTTGTTCTGACTTTGTAAGGGTACCAGCGTATCTCCTGCAATTACAACGCCCATGATTGATGAGGTAAAAAGATACTCCCCCACCCACGTACAGCTACAGCACTCGGTCCCACTCCCTTTCCCTCCTCCCGGAAGAGAGAATCTGTTTACTGTTTTGTCGGGACGGATCTCTAATCTTATCCACCGGTCGACAAATTCTTTTTCTAATGAATCCAGCAGTTGCCCTTGTGAAGATCGGTCGCGTTCACCCTGGCTGGCACCTGCTTGTTCTTGCGTATAACCTTAGGTTGTCCGAATTTATGTTGCAAAGTTTGCAGGCTCCTGCATGTGTTTGGTCATGGAATGGAATGGGCTCTATCCACCGATTACCTTGTTCTCTATACATATAAAAATGACCAAATTAAATTGCCTCATATATTCAAATTCTAACCATGACAGCAGATCTCAAAGTTCTACCGACAGCAATTAGTCGAGATAGTTCGATATTTCTCCACTCAAGTAATATCTCATATTTGAATATTTGAAATAGAAAAAAATAACCCTTAATAGAAAAAATTAAGGGGGGAAGAAAACTAAGATTCTATGGTGTGAGTGAGAGATGGATATGGCGTGATGAGTTGGGATTGCCCAGACCAACCAGCCCACCATCACTCTTCTTTCGACTGTAGTCTACTTCTACTACGGGAAAGAGATCAATCCCACCAGGTTCGTAGTTTGATTCTGATTCTCGACCGCCGTTTGGATCGAGGGAAACAGAAGGAAAGAAAATCGAACTCAGGAGGAGTTATACGCTCGCTTCCCCTCGCATTTCCTCTACCATGTTCAAAAATTGAAAGCAAAAAAGAAGGAAAATCCTGGAAATGCAATTCGAAGGTAGTGGATGGAGGGAGTGAGGGAGATTGAGAGATCTAGACAGACAGACAGACAGCTGTATGAGGATGTCGTTTATGGAGTTTCTTCCTCTGAGAGGGTGAGTGTGGATTTTTG